>CM032452.1:7504876-7572376 GCA_019049505.1 Pachyrhynchus sulphureomaculatus | reverse complement strand
TTAAAAAATATCGATCAGAGAATTGGCCAATAATTTACCTTGACGAAACATGGTTCGATACCCATGATCCTGTGCAAAAAGGGTGGGTTGACAGCAGTTCAAAAGGTCAGACTAACGCACCTTCAAATAAAGGTAAACGAATAACCATTTTGCATGCTAGATCTGAAAAGGGCTGGGTTTCAAATTGTCTACTATTATCTGCAAAAAAAACATAAAAGATTCTAGTTTGGACTATCACGAAAACACGACCGCAGAACTTTTTGAAAATTGGTTTCAAAATTCCCTTTTGCCAAATATTCCCGAACGGAGTGTTATAGTTATGGACAGTGCATAGTCCCCTACTAAATAAGGTTCCTAATGCAGCCAACACCAAATCGGAAATACAGAAATATATGTTAGAAAATGACATGTATTTTGACTTTAGTTATAAAAAAGTGATCTTTTGGAAGTTTTGAAAGACTACAAATTGAAAAAGAAATATGTTTGTGATAGTATGGCTGAGAAAATGGGACACACTGTCTTGCGGCTTCCTCCGTATTATTGTGTGTTTAATCCAATTGAACATATTTGGCATCAAGTTAAATCAAAAATAAGGGCACAAAATGTTTCTCCTACTTTAAGCGTGTCAGTGGTTGAATTAGTAAAAAAAGTTATAAATGTTGTTGCTTGTGAAAGCTGGAAGAATTCCATTCAGCACGTTGTTAAAGTTGAAGATTCATATATTTATGTAAACAATATAAAACCCCTGATAATTACCTCAGCTGATGATAGTGATAGTGAAACCGAATTAGACTTAAGTTAAAATATATTTTTATTTATACCATATGTCCCCTCTTGTAAACCCCATTCATTCAAACTGCATATTTATACTTCTTATCCATTTGTTTTTACATGCATCTATAAATAAACATTTCCAAAAACACTTATAATTGCATTAATGAATAACATTCTTAAGTCCATCTCTGCAACCCATCATAAACAAAAGGTCAGAATTTTTAGATTGCCCACTTAAAACGGCAAAAATCAGGATCTTATATTTTGGGACAGGCTATAAACTATTAAATATTATTAATTCTTAAATATTGTTACATTAAATTAGGGTTAACCTAAATTAGATAAAAGTATAAGACGTAAGGGCATTTTTAAAATGTACTAGTTTTTACAGAAGATGTTGAGCGAGAAAGGCAAAAGTTTGATCCTATTGGAAAATTACAAATTTCGACAATATTGCCGTTTAAAATTGGCAGAAGAGGTGTGCTGGGTCTGTACAAACAAGAATTGCACTGCGAAAGTTTATACCATTAGACCAGACGACATATTTTCACGACAAACTGGCAGTCATCAACATCAACACGATGATGAACACGTACTGAATTACAGTGAAGAAGAGAGCCAACGAGGAACATTACAACGAAAGACCAAGAAAGATGATTTGGCGGGAGGTGGCCGCAAATCCGAATGTGCTGAACACTTTCACCGACTTCGATATGACAAGAATAGGGAAGAATTTGAACCGAGTCAGACTGCAGTGCTATCCAAAGTTGCCAAAGTCCCGAGAAGAAGTTCATGAATATCTTAGTTCAATCTCGGTCGAAACCGCCAAGTATAAACATTTCCTGTTGTTTAATGATGTCCAGGTTGGTGTGATATTTTCCTGTAAAAGTAATTTAGAATTCCTGTGCGCGGCGAAAATTGTGATGGTGGACGGTACATTTGAATTTTGTGCGAAGTTTTTTTTACAAATGTTTACTATTCTGGCATTTATCAATGGCCGCTATATTCCCTTAGTGTTCAGCCTATTGCACGACAAGAAGGAAACTTCGTAACTTTGGTATTCTCTGCGGTCCAGCAATTAGGATGTGTCTTCTCGCCTACAAAGGTCGTGTTAGATTTTGAACGCACTATTCACGGTGCGGTTTCAACCGAATTTTCACTGACAACGCTTGTGGGATGCAGATTCCATTTAGGACAATCCTGATGGAGAAAAATTCAGAATCTAAGATTAACTAGAGAGTACAAAGATAAAAATTCTCCCATTGGAAAATGGCTTCGCGTCATGTTCGGGCTAACTTTTCTCCCTGCCGATCACGTGGGAGATGTTTTCATCCAATTATTAGAAAATCAGCCAGTCTACCCACAAGTAACATTGTTTGCTGACTACTTAATAGAATACTACATCGATGATGGTGCTTTCTATACAACCCTTTGGGCCGCGCTCAACTCCAACGTTTGGAGAACTAATAAGGGAATTGAGGCTAATCATTCAAAAATCGCGTTCGCCTCATCCGAATTTTCATGAATTTTTAGAGGTCATTAAGGGTTTCCAGACTGAAACATACGCGAAAATCAACACTGTACAAACCAGTGCACCAAAGTGTTCGACTAATAGGTACAATTCAGCTTTTTTAGAAAATAAGACAATTCAGTATGTACATAAAGAAAATTGATGCTGTAACGTTTGTCAAATGCATATCTTACAAATATAGTAATTACTGAAAAATGTCTTTTGCTTTAATTTTCTTACATAACTTGCATACTTATAGCTCTATATCTGCCTGTGACGGACCGCGACTCGGCCGTCAATTTTGGGTTCGAAAAAGGTCTGTACCGCAACTCGGAACTTATTATTGCCTGTCATCGACTCTTACCGCAACCCGGTACCAACCAGGGCATAGCGAACGTGTTGTCGCTGCGCAATTGCACCTGAGCCAGTCAGCTGTCTCCAGAGTCTACAGATGTTACCAAGAGACTGGTACCTTTACACGGTGACCAGGATCAGAAAGAAGAAGGTGTATCTCGGAGCGAGACGACCTCTTCATCGTCCACACAACTTTAAGAAATCGTCACTTGACCGGCGTGGGAATACTCACTTTAGACTGGCCTGCGCGGAGCCCTAACCTTAATCCAATCGAGCACATGTGGTATGAGCTCAAATGAAGGGTTTGAGTCAGAAATCCAGCCCCTGCATCGCTGAGGGACTTAAAGGTTGCGATAGCGGCAGAGTCGGGAAGAATCCCGCAGACAAGTGGTGAAAAAACTCACCAGCTCCATGAAAAACCGGCTGGAAGCAGTAATAAGGGCTAGGGGGGCAATACAAAATATTGATTTTGGTTTTTATCAGTAAATTTAGTTGTTAAACCTAATATTTGTTTAATTTTTCCTTTCTTTTACTCCTATTTTTAATCCTTGTTCTTTTTGTTTCCCCTTTCAATTATTTTAATCGGTAAAAAGCATGAGGTATGCTATAGAATTTGGTATCATTAGAAAGAGAATATAATAGAATTCAAATGATACTTAAAATCCATAAAAATATACGAACACTAAATTCTAGGCTCCGTGTTAAATGAAGCCAAATAGTGTTTTCTTTTTCTGTTAAAAAAATATTTTTTGCCTTTTATTTTAGACTATAAACGGTACAAAATCGTCCGTAGTCAATGGAATCTCGGCCGATTATCTCATAGTTTTCGTCTGTACAGATTTAATAAGAAAAAATATGGTCAAAGAAGTAAAACTTTCGGCCTTTCTAGTAGAAAAAGATACACCAGGTGTCAGTTGGAAAAAGTTGGAGCCTGTCGATACCGAGATTGCCGAGATTAATTTTGACAATGTTCAGGTTCCAGCAGGTAATTAAAGTTATTTTTTTACTGTCTTCATAAAATCTGTGAAGTGATTTACTCAGGAAGCACGTTTGTTTTAAAATAAGTATTGAAGTTGATGGTTATACATTAAAGAAAAACTTAATACAAGCATTACAACTTGGGTTTTTAAAGATAGGTAATTCCGTGTCAATAGGAGATCTTCTACTTATGTAACACGCGTTTGGAATAACGCAATTGAATTCTTTTAGCTCAGTCATCAGAGGCAAATTCTGACGAAAAGCTCTCATTAAATGTTAACAGACTGCTTTGGCGTACAATTATTTTTTTTTGGACGTAAAATGCGATAAAAAAAGTTTGCTGCTAAAGTCTACAAAATGGAAAATTCGTTTTTTTGCAAATCTCTCGAAAAATAAAAAAGATATCGAAAAACTAATAGTATCACGTGAAAGGACGGGAAATTTTACAAAAAAATAATATATATAGATTTTTTAGTTTTACCGTAATTTAAAAAAATTATTTAAAATAAAAAGGCTGGTGTAAGCCCTTCAGTTGTAGTGCAAATCATGTTTCGAACCTCATTTATGATTAAATTAACGTCTCTGTATACCGTTAAATATTTTGAAAAGGATGCTGATTAAGAATCCGATGACAGATTGGAAAAATTCAAAATGTCGGTTCTAATATCACGGCCAGAGAGTACGTAATTTATTTAATTCCTTCGGGTCAGTTAGAATTTTTGTGTTTTCAATAATTGTTTTTTTTGTACCTGGATGTTTAAATGAAATATAAATACTTTATACTTAAAGCTTAGACTTTTATCATTTCCCACCTTTAAATGTATTTTTTTTATTTTAAGTTTAAGTTGTATAATAAAGAAAAAATACGTTTATCGTGAAGACTTTTTTAAGAGAAAATTTACAAGAAAAGAAAACGTTTTTTTTTTTTTTTAATTTTTGATGATTCTCTAATATCAAGTATACTCTCAACTGTAACTAAGTTTCTTAACACAAATAAAATACTAATAATGTTTTTTTTTAATTACTACTATATTATTATTTTTTCGTGACAATTGTTTCGGCACAGGTGCCTTCTTCGGACGAATAGGAATTTTAAATTAAATGTAATATTGAATACATATTCTTAAATATAGTATTTTCGTTCTACCTGTTTAAGAAATCCTCAGTGTACTTAGATAATTCTAACTATATAATTGGATACAATAATATAAAACCGTAAATACACAATATACCAGGTGTACAAGTATGAAATGCGGATTTCAGATAACAGATGGTGCACCAATGCAGTTTGTGCTATAAAGATTTGACACTGCGCCATTTTGTTGTGTCATCAACAAGTGTCAGACTGATAAATTGGAGAAGTGTCTGCATAGTGTTGTGTTCAATATGTCGAAATTTATACCGAACAAAGAGCATTCGCGGACAGCATTAATTTTTTGTTTTCATTTGAAGAAAACTGCTGTTGAATTATAAATACGAAGATGTGGAATTGCAAGCATTGTTGAACGAAGATGATTCGCAAACACAAAAACAACTCGCCGAGCAATTGGGCGTTAGTCAACAAGCTGTTTCCAATCGGCTACGAGAGATGGGAAAGATTCAGAAGCCGGTATATTGGTACCACATGCGTTGAACGACAGGTAAATAGAAAAGCGCAAAAACACGTGTGACATTTTGCTCGCTCGGTACAAAAGGAAGTCGTTTTTGTATCGTATAGTTACAGGGGATGAAAAGTGGATTTATTTTGAGAATCTCAAGCGCAAAAAAATCATGAGTAGACCCAGGCGCCCCATCCACATCAACCGCAAGACCAAATCGCTTTGGCAGAAAGACGATGCTCTGTATTTGGTGGGACCAGAGGGGCGTGGTCTATTATGAGCTGTTAAAATTTGGGGAAACTGTTAATACTAAACGTTACCAATAACAATTGACTGATTTGAACCGTTCGCTGCTTGAAAAAAGGTCAGAATACCGAAAGAGGTAACACAAAGTCATTTTTCATCAAAACCAGTTCGCGACACGTTGGAAGCACTCAGCTGGGAAGTTCTACCCCATGCGACTTACTTACCAGACTTGGCTCCTTCCGATTACCACTTGTTTGCATCGATGGGTCACGCACTTGCTGAGCAGCGCTTTGGTTCGTACGAAGATGTGAAAAAATGGCTCGATGAATGGTTCGCAGCAAAAGGGGAATATTTTTACTGGCGTGGTATTCCCAAATTGCCCGAAAGATGGGAAAAATGTATAACAAGCGATGGAGCATACTTTGAATAAAGCACTTTTTATCATTCTTCCGAATTTAACATGTTTTTTTAGAAAAAAAAATCCGCATTTCATGCTTGTACACCTGGCACAATTAATTGGAGAAACCTAAATATTTAATCCTGCTTATTATTCTAGATAAATCTGGTTAGGTTAATTTCTAATTTTTATAAAGATTTTATAACGGAGAGTTGTTGGTTTCAAGTTATTGATTCAGCAAAATGTTCCTATTCTTATATTTGTTAATCTCCATGCTTTCTAAAAAATTCAACTTTTTAGATTTAGATTCATTATGAAGAATTTTAAAATTTTCGTCAAAATTGTGGTTTTCTAAGATTAAATGGTCGGCATAATTAGAGGTGTAGAAAACTACAATTTTGACGAAAATTTTAAAATTCTTCATAATGAATCTAAATCTAAAAAGTTGAATTTTTTAGAAAGCGTGGAAATTAACAAATATAAGAATAGGAACATTTTACTGAATCAACAACTTGAAACCCACAACTCTCCATTATTAAACCTTTATAAAAATTAGAAATTAACCTAACCAGATTTACCTAGAACAATAAGCAGGATTAAATATTTAGGTTTTTCCAATTAATTGCATTGTATTCAATATTACATTTGGTTTAAAATTCTTATTCGTCCGAAGAAGGCACCGTGTGCCGAAAAAATTGTCACGAAAAATAATAATATAGTGAAAATTAAAAAAACATTATTAGTGTTTTATTGGTGTTAAGTTACAACGAATTTCCATCAAGTAACGGCTAACTCAGTAAATTTTGTAACTAAGTTTTTCGATTCGGCAGATTATTGAAATTACATCATTATCTTGAATTACCATAGTTTCGAAATGTTAAAAAATAACATCAAAAGTGATATTAATCAACAAACTTATGTAGCGCTTCCGTTTTTCGGGTGTTTTCAATTTCTTTCTCACAGTAAACTCCCTCACACTAGTGCACCAAAACACAACTGAAGTTAGCCGTAGATGTCATTGGCATTTCGATTTACGCGCAGTCTTAGTGACCCCCTACCCTACATTGTTTTGATGAGAGAGAATTTTTTTTCTTTGCTAAATGCGGACATTTTTCTCTCACAGCATGGTTGAAACGATCCAATAAGTTGATATAATATTGTTTTGCCTTTTTCAAGATAATCGACGTGGATTATACCGCCTGCATCCCAAAACACTGTGGCCATGACTTTGTTGGCCGATAAAGTCGCCTTGGCCTTCTTTGGCCGGTTCGCCATGGAAAACCCACTGTTTAGGCTGTTCATTGGTCTCTGGTGTGTTGTGATGAATCTATGTTTTGATGACAATTACAGATCGAGGCCAAGCATTCTTTTGAAGTTGACATACGTACGTGCTTATTGTCAATTGTGAGCAGTCGCAGCACCCATCTTCCGGAAAGCTTTCTCATATCCAAATGAGTTGTTAAAATGTTCTATATCCATTCAGTTGAGATGCCCACAGTCTTAGCAATCTTATGCACTTTCACTCTCCGATCATTTATCGCTATATCGTGGATTTTTTCAATCATTTCTAATGTGATGACCTTATTTGGACGACCTGGACATTCTTCATCAAAAATGCTAGTACGGCCGCATTTGAATTTAGCTATCCAATATTTTATGGTCGATAGCGAAGGTGCAGAGTCCCCATAAACATTACTGCAATGACCACGAGATAAATATAAAATCTGGAATAAGACAGGGGGGACTCTCTCAGCCCGATGCTGTTTAATATAATAATGGTCAGAATCATTGAGGATGTAAAACCATTAGAAGGATACAGAATGAGTGGCAAAAACATCAATATAGTATGCTACGCCGACGATGCCGTACTTATTGCGAATAGTGAAGATAACTTACAAAAGCTACTATATCGATTTGTTAGATCGGCTAGTGAACACAATACGGAAGTACCCAAAGAAAAGACAAAATGCTTCACAGTGTGCAGAGACCCCCTAAGATGTAAACTGGAAATAAAGGGACATGCAGTCGAACAGATAATGACCTTCAAATATCTGGGCGTCAACATCTCGAGCGTCAGAGACATATAAGAAGGTTCTGTTTGTGGCTCTCGTGTTTCCTCAGAGTGCGTCCTTTACGAGTGGCGGTCGACGGATTTCTTTCTAACACCCTCACTATCAACGCCGGTGTGCCCCAGGGCTCTATACTGTCTCCTACTATCTTTCTCATTTACATTAACGATCTGCTGGAAAAGACCGGGAATCCAATCTACAGCTTTGCAGATGACAGTACGCTTGTCTCTTCATTCACCTTGAACGCTCGGACATCGGCTGCTCAGGCGAATGTCCGCAGACAGCAGGAGGTCGTTCAACTTAACAAAGACCTAGAAGAAATTCTATCTTGGGGCGACAGTAACCAAGTGGAATTTAACGCTGCAAAAACCCATGCGGCAGTTTTTTCTAAAAAAGTTAACGTTGCTGAACCCGACATAGTTATGTCGGGGCACTCCATTCCCCTAGCATCGTCGCTCAATTTGTTGGGCGTTAGTTTGGGAGCAAATATGTCCTGGCATGAACATGTTGTAGGCCTAGCAAGGAGAGCTTCTCAAAAGTTGGGAATATTATTTAGAACCAGAAAGCTTTACGCCCCACAACAACTGTTAATTCTTTACAAAGCCCAAATTCGACCAACTATGGAATACTGCTCCCACATTTGGGGCTCCGCTCCCAAACATACACTGCATTTGTTGGATTCTGTTCAGAGAAGAGTGGTCCGTCTAATTGGGGACCCGGAATTGACCGGCGGCCTTGATTCGCTGGAACATCGAAGAACGGTTGGCGACTTGAGTCTGTTCTACAAGTATTTTCATGGAAAGTGTTTGAAGGATGTAGCCCGCTTAATTCCTCCCAAAGCGGTGCATGTTAGAAATACACGTCGCGCTGGTGCTTCACATCCGTATGAGGTTCAGCTTGTTACTCCGCGTACAACGCTTTTCAAGCAATCTTTTATATGGAGAACGCCATCCCTTTGGAATAATTTGCCCAGCGCTGTGTTTCCCACCGAGTACAATTTACAGCGATTCAAGAACAACGTGAATCGCTTTTTCAGCACTCGCGCCGCTCCTGGAGCGCTTTAGGGATTTCCCTGCAGCATGTGTGCTAGACACATAAAAAAAAAAAAAGTTACAGAACAAGCTATAAGAGGTGCCACAGCATCCGGGCGACTGAGAGACGTCATATGGCGTAACAAGTAATGTCAGTTAAAAACAAAATAAGGATATACAAGGCATGTGTTAGACCAACCTTGACATATGCCGCAGAGACGAGACCAGAGACTAGCAAAACAAAACAATTGCTCAGAACAACGGAAATGCGAACCCTACGATGTATAACAGGCAAAACACTGTAAGACAGAGTACCTAGCCAACAAATAAGGGAACAAAGCCATATACAGGACATTGTAAAATTTGCCAAAACCAGGCGGAAAGAATGGAATAATCATGTGGAGAGAATGGAAGACAGCAGACTCCCAAGAATCGCCAGGGACGGTAAACCCAATACAAGGAGACCTCAAGGTAGACCGCCAAAACGCTGGGCTCAAAGCTGGATGTCATCATCAACAGAATCACCACCCAGACCTCACTGAAAGCTATCAAAGAATAAACAAGCATTGCCTAATAAAAGAAGAAGAAGAAATATTACTGCTCGATGTTCAATTTTTTCCATTTCCTATTGAAATGGCTGTCATTTACAAACTAAATCACGCGGCGACTTGAAAATTTGACAGGAGTCTTGTGAAAGGATAAATTTACTTCTTCTTCTTTTACATAGATTGCGCTATGTATGTAGGCTTTGCCTGGTTTTCTCCCTTTATGCCTCTTGCGACGAGGGCGTCCAGCATTCTTTCCATCTTTTTAATGGTCTGCCTTGTGATTTTTTCCCACCGGTATTTGTGTTTTCTTCACCAGTCTGTCTTCGTTCATTCTTTCTATATGTTTGTTCCAGCATTTTCTTATCCTTCTTATTAGCTTGGCCACGTCCTCTATTCCGCTCTGTTGTCTGAAATCATCGTTTCTTACTCTGTCCCACTTTGTTTTCCCGTGTATCGCCCTCAGTATTCTCATTTCCGTTGTGTTCATGATGCTTTGCATTGATTTAGCAATATCTGGCCGTTTCAGCCGCATATGTCATTACCGGTCTTACAGCGTGTTTTATAAATTTTTATTTTACTTTCTGTGCGCAGATATTTATTTTTCTATACAATATCCCTGAGGCAGCCCGAGATGCGTGCGGCTTTCATAGTTTGTTCCACGACTTCGCGTTGCAGTCTTCCATCACTTGTTATCTTACTGCCCAAGTATTTGATCTTCATAACCTGTTCGATAATCTTGCCGTCCAGCTCCAGTTTACATCTCTCCGGTTCTTTGGCTATCACCATGCATGCACGATCATATTTAGATTTTTCGCAGTTTGGTTAAATACATGTAATAGTCTTTGGAGTTTATCTTCAGAGTCCGTGATGAGTACGGCATCATCTGCGTAAGCTAACACGTTGAAATATGTTTCTACCATTTGGTATCCTTCTGTTTTTGGTAAGTTTTCAATTATTCGATCCATTATAAGGTTAAATAGGGGCTGAGTGAGTCACCTTGTCTTATTCACGTTTTTATGTTTATTTCTGCACTATATCTATGTTCTTGTTTTGCAGTTTTGGTTTATATTTTTATTAGCTGGATCCATTTGCTATTTGCTTCCTTTTCCTGCAGGATTGTAATCACGTCAGCTAGATCGACTCTGTCGAATGCTTTGGTCATGTCAACAAAGACATGTATGCTGGTATGTTGAACTCTAGGGCCTTTTCGACAATCTGTTTTACGATAAAGATTGAGTCAATGGTGAATCGAATACTTGCTCACAGACCCCAAGATGCCTCGGGTAAATTTACCAAAAATATAATTTTTTAAATAGTAGTAGTGCCATTACTGGCCGTTGTCAGGCACTTATCATACTGCCTTCGTAACACTATTATAAATAAATTAAAATTGCTGTATGTTCAACATTCTGTTCAATGCATTTTCTATAATTTTGTTTCTATTGCTGTTCAAATAATTCCTTGACCTTGATATATAAAATTAGGGTAAATATTTGGGTTAGGGGCACCACTCAAACATGGACGAAAAATGCTGTTTTCTAACGTTTTTTGGGTCGCAGAATACGAACCCGGCGTTAAAAAACTAATATAATGAAAGACTTATTTTTGTCAAATTTCCACTTTATTTAGTTTCACTGAAACTGTATGACGCGTTTCGCTATACTATCGCTTCATCTGATACAAAATGATATTTGAATATTAGTGTTGTTACAATTTATACAAATACCCTAAGGTAGATAGGTAATAAGATTAATACTATATGCTAATGAATATTGCTGGGAAATCCATTCTGAATATTAATTGTATAAATTGAGTAAAGGTGAGTTACCATGGGCCAGACAGGTATCTTTTTGTTCGTTTAAGATTATGTCTGAATTTTTAATTCTATTTATTTCTAAATTTTCTAATAGGTTTAATTTTACGCCTTTGTTTTGTATGTGTAGAATTTTAAATTTATCCTCAAAAAGATGATTTGATTCTGTTAAATGATTACTGTACGCTGAGTCGTTTTTGTTTTTTAAATACCTTCTTTTATGTTCTGAAATCCGAGTTTCGAATGAGCGACCTGTCTGACCTATGTAACTTTTATGACAAGAACCACAATTCAACTGATACACTCCAGATTTTTTTGATCTATTTTGTTTTCCCTTTGCGTTTTTAATGAATTTTCCTAACGAGTTGTCTGTTCTAAAAGGTATGTGGATATTATATTTGTTTAAGAGGTTTTTAATTTTCTCTAACGTGTTACCAAAATAGGTTAAAACATTATATTTTTCCTTGTGTTTTCTTTCTTGGGGTATACTAAAGAAATAGCTTTATTTTTTAATTTTTTGTTTAGAATTGAGTCTAAGGTGTCAGGAGAATATCCGTTGTTAACAGCATTTTGTTTTATTAGATTTAATTCTTTATTAAAATTATCTACAGATCAGGGGACACTTACAAGTCTATGCAACATACTGTGGTAAGCTGCCAATTTGTGTTGTAGGGGGTGAGCTGATTTTATGTTTATTGTAGTATCTGTACGTGAGGGTTTGTGAAAAATAGAGAATTTGTGTTTGTTGTAATGTCTGGTTATCGTTAAGTCAAGAAAATTAATTTTATTGTCGACTTCTAGTTCCATAGTGAATTTAATATTTTTATGTATTGAGTTTATATAGTTAAAACCATTGTCAAGTTGACGCTCTGTACCATTAAAACAAGCAAAGATGTCTACATATCGGTACCAATACAAAAATGATTTGCTAAATTCTAGTCGATAACCTAGAAAAACAAATATCGACAAGAATTTAGCAAATCATTTTTGTATTGGTACCGATATGTAGACGACATCTTTGCTTGTTTTAATGGCACAGAGCGTTAACTTGACAATGTTTTTAACTATATAAAAACTCAATACATAAAAATATTAAATTCACTATGGAACTAGAAGTCGACAATAAAATTAATTTTTTTGACTTAACGATAACCAGACATTACAACAAACACAAATTCTCTATTTTTCACAAACCCTCACATAAAGATACTACAATAAACATAAAATCAGCTCACCCCCTACAACACAAATTGGCAGCTTACCACAGTATGTTGCATAGACTTGTAAGTGTCCCCTTATCTGTAGATGATTTTAATAAAGAATTAAATCTAATAAAACAAATTGCTGTTAACGACGGATATTCTCCTGACACCTTAGACTCAATTCTAAACAAAAAATTAAAAAATAAAGCTATTTCTTTAGTATATCCCAAGGAAGAAAACACAGGGAAAAATATAATGTTTTAACCTATTTTGGTAACACGTCAGAGAAAATTAAAAACCACTTAAACAAATATAATATCAGCATAGCTTTTAGAACAAGCAACTCGTTAGGAAAATTCGTTAAAAACGCAAAGGGAAAAGATCAAAAAAAAATCTGGAGTGTATCAGTTGAATTGTGGTTCTTGTCATAAAAGTTACATAGGTCAGATAGGTCGCTCATTCGAAACTCGGATTTCAGAACATAAAAGAAGTTATTTAAAAAACGAAAACGACTCAGCGTACAGTAATCATTTAACATAATCAAATCATCTTTTTGACGATAAATTTAAAATTCTACACATACAAAACAAAGGCGTAAAATTAAACCTGTTAGAAAATTTAGAATTAAATAGAATTAGAAATTCAGACATAATCTTAAACGAACAAAAAGATACCTGTCTGGCCCATGGTAACTCACCTTTACTCAATTTATACAATTAATATTCAGAATGGATTTCCCAGCAATATTCATTAGCATATAGTATTAATTTTATTACCTATCTACCTTAGGGTATTTGTATAAATTGTAACAACACTAATATTCAAATGCGGCTAGTATGGAAGGACCAGGTCACTGCCGCCGCCACGAAAGCAAACCAACTCCTCGGCAAGCTGTACCCCCTCCTCAAATCCAGGAAAATGTCGACTCGAAACAAATTGACGATCTACAAAATGATAATCCGAGCAGGAATGACCTACTCCTGCCCCGCATGGTGCCAAATGTCACGTACCCACCGCACCACCCTCCAGACCATCCAGAACAGAGCCCTCCGCATCATCACCGACGCCCCATGGTTTGTCAGAAACACCCAACTCCATGGGGACCTCCAAATGCCTACTATCCGGGAATTCATCAGCAGCTCCCAGCAGAGATTCCTGGATAAAGCCACCCACCATGTCAACCCCATAATCAGGAACACATACCGCCCCCCTCCACGCCATGCCCGCCGCCGCCTACCAAGGCCCAGCGACCCGATGCCACAGGATTAGCTTAAGTTAATATTAAGTACATGTTAATGAAATATCTTAAGTTGAAATATCTTAAGCTCTTAGTCTTAGCTATATTCATGAAATATCTTAAGTTGAAGTATCTTAAGTCTGTCCACACCTAGGTTAGGTAGTTAGGTCCATACAATGAAATATCTTAAGCTTCCAAATGTTTATTAGATTAGCCTATCAATGTACATTAGTTATAGTCTCGTTACTAACTAGATTGCCAATAAATGAAATGTATTCAAATGTCATTTTGTATCAGACGAAGCTATAGTATAGTGAAACTCGTCATACAGTTTCAGTGAAACTAAATAAAGTGGAAATTTGACAAAAATAAGTCTTTCATTACATTCGTTATGAATTTCCATCAAGTAACAGCCACAACAATTCAAAGTTTAAAAAACTAACCTAAGCTACCCTATGCTCACCGAACTCGCATAGGTTAACATAGTTTACGTTAGGTTAGGATATAAAAGGTAGGGGATTTTTGGGGGCGCAGCACCCCCAATATGTGCGGAGTCGTGCGGCGATTTTTATTGGCAGATTCGTGTTCAGCGCCCCAAAAACATAATAATACTGTAGGTTATTTAAAAAATTTAATCGATTATTCGGAGGTTAGGGGTGGCAGGGCGGCTCAGGAATGGTCGAGCGCCGATTTTTAACGCCGGATTCGTATTCTGCGCCCCAAAAAAACGTTAGGAAACACCGTTTTAGGTACATTTTGGGTGATGTTCTTACTCTAAATGTTTAATTAGCAGCAAAACCAAATACTTTTCCTTGCGTTGTTTCAATTAAAACGTCGTTATATATTCTTCGGAATGTATTTAAGCTACCGATTCTCCTTTGCATTCCATAAAACCTTGTGTTTACCTCTTGTTACAACCATGTTTAATTAATAATAATATTTCGTATATACGTGGTATGTCTCAGAAGTCATGAGAATGATTTATTTTTAAGTTTTTTATTGAATGTATCTACACTTTAACATTGTCCACTTCAAAGTATGTTCCTTGGGAATGCACACAACGCTTCAGTGGTTTTTGCCAGTCCTGGTAACAATTCTGGAAGTCTTGGTCCGTTAAGCTGTTTAGAACCTGCGCCGCGACTCTTTGGATGTTGTCTATTGTTCCATAATGGTACCTTTTCAACTTCCGCTTAAGCGTTGGAAAAAGAAAATAATCACATGGAGCTATATCTGAACTGTAGGATGGGTGTGGGAGTACTGGAACGTTGTTTTCTGTAAAAATTCTCTAACTGACAATGAGGTGTGACTGGGGGCATTATCGTGATGCAAGATCCAAGAGCTGGCAATGTCGGTCGCACATACGAGATCCTTTTTCGCAAACGTTCAAGGACCTTCGCGATAAAAGATTTGATTCACTGTTTGGCCCTGCGGTATGATTCTTTGTGAACAATTCCACGACGATCAAAAAAGATGATAAGCATGGACTTGATTCGCGATTTACTCATACGAGCTTTCTTCCGCCCCGGTGATGATGGTGTGTGCCACTCTGCGCTTTGTCCTTTTGTTTCGGGATCGTACTCAAATACCCATGATTCGTCACCTGTGATCACTCTGTGCATGAAGTTGGGTTGGGTTCTCAGGCGATCCAACAGTTCTTGGCTAATGGATAAGCGATTCTCTTTTTGTTCATCAGACAAGTACTTGTCTCGCTTTACATTTGAAGTGTCTCTGAAGCAGTTTTTTCCAGTTTAACACAAATTTTAATTGTATATCGCTGCTCGATATTTGCCTCAATTTTTCCTGCGACACGGTATTGGAACGCAACTGTAAATAACTAACGATCACATCAGTAACACTACACTGAGTGGACTGCACCTGTTCTTGTTGCGTACCTACCCCTTCCACTCACATGTAGTCGTCTCCAGCCTGACGCAGTGTTTCCACATTGAGCATAAAAAATTCATTCTCATTACTTCTGAGACATACCACGTATCTTCACTTAACATAAACAAATGTCCTTATTACTTTTTTCTAGTTGTCTGATGACTTAGACTGACGTGAAAGCTACTTACCTACTATTACCTTACTAACTTCCCTGTTACATTTTCGTTTATAAATATAAGTACACAGGTGTACAAGTATGAAATGCGGATTTTTTTTCTAAAAAAACATGTTAAATTCGGAAGAATGATAAAAAGTGCTTTATTCAAAGTATGCTCCATCGCTTGTTATACATTTTTCCCATCTTTCGGGCAATTTGCGAATACCACGCCAGTAAAAATCTTCCCCTTTTGCTGCGAACCATTCATCGAACCATTTTTTCACATCTTTGTACCAAAGCGCTGCTCAGCAAGTGCGTGACTCATCGATGCAAACAAGTGGTAATCGGAAGGAGCCAAGTCAAGTGAGTAAGCCGCATGGGGTAGAACTTCCCAGCTGAGTGCTTCCAAGGTGTCGCGAACTGGTTTTGCCGTATGTGATGGAGCATTGTCTTGAAGAAAAATGACTTTGTGTTGCCTCTTTCGTTATTCTGGCCTTTTTTTTCAAGCAGCGAATGGTTCAAATCGATCAATTGTTGTTGGTAACGTTTAGTATTAACCGTGTCCCCAGGTTTTAACAGCTTATAATAGACCACGCCTCTCCGGTCCCACCAAACACAGAGCATCGTCTTTCTGCCAAAGTGATTCGGTCTTGCGGTCGATGTGGATGGTGCTACTCATGTGGTTTTCTGAATCTTTCCCATCTCTCGTAGCCGATTGGAAACAGCTTGTTGACTAACGCCCAATTGCTCGGCGAGTTTTTTTTTGTGTTTTCCACGTTCCTTGTCTGCAACATCGAAGTCTTGAACGACCTATCTTGCGATGGAGCATGTTCACCATAAGCTTTTCGTAATCGGTATGATTCAACAGCAGTTTTCTTCAAATGAAAACAAAAAATTAATGCTGTCCGCGAATGCTCTTTGTTCGGTATAAATTTCGATAAATTGAACACAACACTATGCACACACGTTTCATACTTGTACACCTGGTATAAGACAAATTAAAAGGCCGATTTAAACCAGGATTTAAAGAACAGTCTCTCTTTTGATGTACGGTAGAGCCCAAGAATAATCTTAGTGTAAAGTACCTATCATTTAAAGTATCGAGTTGTAATGCTAGCTTAAAGTTATTCTTTAGCCTGAGAAAGTTTATCATTTATTTTAGAACTGTATGTTTACGAGAAAGTACTGGGTACTGTACAAAGTGTCTAGCCAAATAAGGTACTAAAGTCGGCCCTTAAAACAAATACAGTGTAAGTATATGCGTCTTGTAGGTATTGTTGAGAGAAGCCTATCCTGAAATTTTCAGACCTTCAATTCACTCCTGTGAGCCATAACCTAAAAATTAGTGTTTCTTTTTAATTTTCTCGTACTCCTACAGCTTTTGGCCGTTTGATTCGAAATTTAAGGAGGTAGTAGGTAATAGTTAGTACTCTAACCTACTTTTTTGGCACGAAATTCAAAAAAAAAAAATTAAAAATTTTGATGAAAAAAACTATATATATCGAAATGTATAATATGTGCAGATATATGTCACAAACATGCCTGTCAAATTTCAGAACGATCGGAGTATGGGCCGCAAAGTTATGCCCAAAATATCAACGAACCAACCTAAAAACCCTTATTTTTCCTCTGTATAAGTATCTTAATTTTTATTAATTAAGCTCTTTAATTTTATCAAGTTTGTCATTTTCTCAGCTTCAATGGATATGAAAACTGAAATTTGAAGATTTTTTGCGATAACAAATACATAAAAACAATATCTCCCCACATATATACTCAATATAAAATGCATTAAATAAATAAATACACCTAATTATATAGTAATAACGTTTTTTCGATTTTTTAAGCATATATTTAGGTGTGCAAGTGCGTATGTAAGAAAAACAATGCTCAAGATTTGTCATATCAATTCAAAACATTTGAAGACGAAAAATATGCAAGAAGAAACGTAATATTTCAAAAAGTAACTGTTGATGAAATATCGGACTTTTCTGAGATGACGGAAGAAGAAATAAAAATTTTATTTTCCGGCACGTATCAATTAGGTCAGGCGATTTCTTACTTAGCTGAGATGTTAGATAAGGACAATATTCTCCATTTGTAATATATTAAACTGAAACCAACATCCTCAAATTCTTAACACAATCAAGGCACATTTCAAGAAAAATTTACAAGTGTTTTATAGAGTATGAACCTGATGGAATCAGCTATAATGCAAACATTTGATATTGCTGTGTTTGTGCTATGGTCTCCGAACTATTGGCTGTTATTTTCACATAGCAGCTATTGTTTATTATTTATCCCATGGAAGGTACAAAGATAAAGTAATCAGACCTCAACGAATATTAACTGATATATTTCGACATGATGTGGTGGAAGTTGTGATAAATGATAACAGTGATGAAGATTAAATAACTATTACTCTTTTTGTAAGAAAAAAGTTAAAAAACGACTACTACTTTTATAAAAGCGTATTTTTTCAACATGATTTTTTGAAGGTAAAAATTTTTTCTTGATATTACAAAAAATTATAACTGATCCTGCGTTAATAAACGTTTTGAATTGATATGACGCATCTTATTATTTGAGCATTGTTTTTCTTATTAAAATTTTGTTTTCCTAACAATGAAGCTTACACATACGCACATACGCACTTGCACACATAAATATATGCTTAAAAAAATGGAAGAAAGTTATTACTATAGAAGTTTATTATTATAGTTTATAACGAACTCTAAAAAATCACTAAAAATGGTTCGCTATATCCGAAGTTTGTTACAAACAGTAAACAAAATCTAATATCATTTTTCACTACTTTTTTACTTAGATTAGGCGCCAGTGCTTAGAAAAATGAATAATAATAATTATTAAATTAAAGGAAAACGTTCAAAGGAAAATAAAACAAGTCACACTAAAGCCGGGTTTCCACCAAACGGACAGTTTAAAAAAACTGTTCTGTTTTCAATAAACAAATCAAAACATGTTTTGTTTGTTTCAAACAGTTCCTGTAGACTGTTCCAAAAGTTTTGTTGTTAGTGTTTGTTCTCTTTTCCCGTTTTGTTTAGTCCCGCAAGAATGCCCTTTTCCGATCACGATTTTATGATCAGCTATGGTTCGTTTTTAGTTAAGGCCAAAACCGAAAATAACCAAGGTATTGGGTCGGTTCTCTATTAAAAAGGAGAGTTAATTACGACACAGAAGAATTATTGGCTGATTTAAGTACTGACAATGTTAGGTTAAACGGAGAATTAAGATCTTCCTGTCACAATTTTACCAGAATGTCAAGTACCGATTTTGAATTTTTAATTAATTTGTTAGAACCTAAAATCACCAAAAAAAATACAAATTACCGGGACGCAATTTCCGTGAATGATCGCCTGGCAGTAACTTTGAGGTACTTAGCCACTCGGGACAGTTTTCAATCATTAAAATATTAATTCAAATTCTTCTGTATCACGAATCATACCGGATGTATGTGAAGCCTGTATGACGCTCTTCAACATTATATCAAGGTAAGCCTTCCTTTACTCGGTTTATTCTTGTCATACAATAAACTCATGACATCGTATCCAAACCCTTTTGAAATAAATGGGTGTCCAGCTCCAGACTTTTTCATGCTTTTATACTTTCTTCTTCCCTGTTGTACTAACTGAACAAGTTTTTGGTTTTTCGGTCGATTTCATCACTGCTAGTTTCAAAAGTATTACCAATTTCCTTGAGTGAATCTTATTTTTTATTTTTATTCTTATAATCTATACTTTTTGAGTCCAAGTTAATATGTTGACGGTACATTTCAATTAGATTGCTGCACTGATTTTTAGTCCACTGCTTTTTGGAATTCACGGCCTAAAAATGAATTAAAACTACAGTTTTGATAAATCTGTTGTGTAGTCAATTCTTTTAATCGTAGCAACATTGTAACTAAATGCGTGTATATATATATATATATATATATATATATATATATATATATATATATATATATATATATATATATAATTGTTTAACAAAATAAGTATAAAAACTGGTACTTACTTTAAGTATTGACAAACTCTTCATAAATCGCATACAGTTGATAAAAACTTGATAACTAGTTAAAAAAGTAGAGTACAAATGTCGCGGAGAACAAAACTACAACATTCAGGTGTTCCAACCAAACCGATTAAAAAACACGAACAAATTTGTTTTCTTTTGATGTACCGACTCGAGATGGGAGAGTGTTTTGTTTACTAAAAACACTGTTCTCCAACAAACATGTTTTCGGAACTGTTCTTTTTTTACAAAACATGCCTCTTTTTGTTGAGAAAAACAGTTTTTGTTTGTGTTTCGTGCTATGTTCGTTTGATGGAAACCCGGCTTAACATATACGAGTATAAACGAAAACATTAAAATACGTAGTTTATACAATAAAATCAGTAATTTTCGTTTGTACAATTTTATTTGAAAAAGAAGTGGTGTTTATATAATTGTCAAGGTCACAAAGCTACTCCATATGTGTTCAGGAACTTCACGAGATTCCAAAAAATTGCGAGTTTCAGTCATTTTCTTAGTCATTTCTGAAATGGATGGAACATAAATATTATCTCCTTCTCCAAGCTCGTCTTCGTCGTCATTTTCGCTTAAAATCTTTCCAGAACTCACTGATGTCACAATTTGATCATCAGTTAATATTTCTCTCGTCATTAATTCATTATCAGCACATAAATATTCTTCAAAATTAAAGTAATTAAACATCTTTTTAATCTTGATTTCTACTGTACTTTGTTGAATGTCAGCATCGCAAACACATTCTAGACAATCAGGAGGATCTTCTCGATGTTTTTCAATCCACGGTCAACGGTAGCTCATCATCTGAGTCATATCTACATTCCTTTCTTAAAAATCCGCCATGCTTGTTTCAGTGAATTCCCTAGATCAAGTCGCGCGACATCGAGCACAGGGAGTGGCAAGTTCATTATAAACGGACACAAAACATCCAAATTTGGTTCGCTTTGTCCGGAAGTTCGTTATAACCGGATTCGTTATAGTCGATAAAAATTTGCATTGGTCTTATGGAAGTTTTTTGTGCATTATAAAATAGTTGGTTTTAACCGGAAATTCACTGTAAACGGGTTCGTTATAAGCAAACTTCACTATAATTAGTTATATTTAATTATTTAATGCATTTTGTATTGAGTATATATGGGAGAAATGTTGGTTTTATGTATTTGTTACCGTAAAAAATCTTCAAATTTTAGTTTTCATATCAATCGAAGCTGAGAAAATGACAACCTTGATAGAATTAAAGAGAATTGTACTTAGACAGCCGAAAAATGAGGGTTTTAGGTTGGTTCGTTGGTATTTTGGGCATAATTTTGCGACCCGTACTCCGATGGTTCTGAAATTCGACTGGCATGTTTGTGACATATATCTGCACATATTGTGTGCGGTATATACATTTCGATATATATGGGTTTTTCCATCAAAATTTTTAATTTTTTCCATAAAAATTTTTAATTTTTTTTTGAATTTCGTGCCAAAAAAATTAGATTAGAGTACTAACTATTACTTACTACCTTCTCAAATTTCGAATCAAACGGCCAAAAGCTGTAGGAGTACGAAACAAATAAAAAAAACACTTATTTTGAGGTTATGGCTGACGGGAGTAAGTTGGAGGTTTGAAAATTTCAGGATATTCTTTTTTCAAAAATACCTACATTGCATTTGCTTTAAGGGCCGATTTTAGTACCTTATCCGGTTAGACCCTTGTTTATTAACAGTTGTAATAAATAGTGTTATTTTTTTATTTTTCTTTATAGAAAATCTCATAGGTGAGGTAGATCAAGGCGAAAAACTCCTAAATTCGATCATAAGCGATTTCAGAATGAGTAGCGGACCGGCTTGTATAACGTTAACGAGAAATATGCTCAATAAGTTACATCGAAGTATTATAGACGACTCTACTAAAGATATAGAAATGCACGCCACTGATGCGGTTAGATATAAGCTTGGTGAGGTACGATATATTATGGTATATTATTGTTGTAATTATGTATGCTGTTAGTATAATTACCTCTATATTACGATATAGGGTAAAGACTTCTGAAGGAAAAACAATGTTCTTGCCAAAAATCGATTTTATTCTAGTTTCTTTCAAGAGCAATACACAATACTTTTCATATGGTACAATATGTCAAGCTCTCTAAAATAAACCTGAGTTTTCCAATCGACTTCTTTATTTGATTGGTCCTGTCATTCCTTCTGCTAATCTTGCGACTACTTTATTGTCTTTATATACAGTGTGTCCGCAGACGGAGTGCACAAGAGAGAAAAATCTTTATTATTCATTTTACGACATACACTTGAACCTGGAGATGAAGAGAGACGTTTAGAGTTTTGTTTATGGATAGGTGAAAACTACCTTGAAAACCAAAGATTTCACAGATTTATTTTTTTTTCTCTATGAACCGACATTTTGCACAAACAGGCACGTATCTTCCCAAAATAGTCGTCATTGGGCTCTCGAGAATCCTAAATATGTAATCAACAAATGAAGTCAACGTTGCAAAAAGTTAATGTACCATTCCTTAATACTTTAGAACTAGATGTACGTAATAACATGTTTTGGCAACAAAACGGCTGTCCTGCTCATTGCACAGCCTTGGTCAGACAATGGTTACGTAACCATTTTGGCGCAGGGTGGATAGGGAGATTTGGCCCAATCTATTATCCAGCTAGGTCGCCTGACCTTTCATTACTAGACTTCTTTTTGTGGGGTGCCTTAAAACAAAAGGTATTTTCACATAACCTGCCACATGACATGAATATTAAAAGACCACATACAAGAAGTAATAGATGAACTGAATGCGCTGCGAATTATTCGTAAAGTGTACGGTAAATTTATTAAGTTAGCGGAAAACTATGTCGAGGTGGGAGGTAGTTATGTCGAATAATTTTAGATATTCCAATTTTAATCTCAAAATTTGTATTTAGACTTTATGTTAGTTTATAAACAACTTTGTTTTATAAAATTTTTGTTAAAAGTAATAAATCATGGTACTTCTCTCTTCGAGCATGGTACTTCTCTTTTCAAGCACTTTCATGTTTTCCTAATTTATTAACACCTTGTATATCTGATTTAAAATTTTTATATTGCAAATTCATTTTCACAATAAGCAGAACTTCTCTCTTCGAGCATTTTCATGTTTTCCTAATTTATTAACACCTTGTATATCTGATCTAAAATGTTTATATTGCAAATTCATTTTCACAATAAGCAGAACTTTTTATAAAGGATTGCTTTTTGTCGTAAAATGAATAATAAAGATTTTTTCCCTCTTGTGCACTCCATCCGCGGACACACTGTATATTCTCGATAGTTTTAATTAGGTCTAATGGGATGTTCCTGCTATATAATAGATGAATAACGTCTTCTATTTGCACATTGTCGAAACCTTTTTTAAGTCTATCAGGCACAAGTATGCTGGAATGTTGTATTCTATGGATTTTTCTTTTACCTGTCTCACAATGAATACGGATCGGTGTATGAGCGCCCACTTCTAAATCCTTCCTGTTCTTCTTCCAGTTTTTCTCGCGTTTAATTTTGTTCTTATAATCTTTGTTGTTAATTTTAGTGTACAGTTTGTTTTTATTGACCATAGATATCTGATTCTAATTATTTTGTGTATCTCTCCCAGTATTCCGTTTTTATTCTTCTTACTAATTCGTGTTTGTATTCTTTTATATCTTTGGTAGGCTTTATCTGCCCTGATTAACCTGTACTTTTGATAGCTTTCTTTCTTTTTACGGTATTTCTCATTGATATCTGCACTGAACCATGGTATTTTTGTTCTCCATTTTTTATTTTTATTGACACTTTTAGTCCCTAATGCTTCATATGCGGCGTTTAGTCCCTAATGCTTCATATGCAGCTTTTTGTTTTACATATGTTCCAATAGGTAAAATAATTGAACAGGTAAAAGATTATGGTTCTTGTAATCAGACCATGGTTTCTTCTCTAACCAAAGCCTCCATTTTATGTTAATTGTAAAGAAAGTTCACACTTTGAGCGTATGTATGAATGTTTTACAGTTAGTTAACATTTAACATATGCTGTAAACTCCGTGCATAATTATTTTGAAAACCCTATATAATATGGATTTTTTTCTGACAGATTGCAATGAATCTGTATGCAGCCGAGAGCGTGACCTATTTGACAGCGGGTCTTCAGGACTGGTACGATAACCAAGATGTTACTATAGAAAGTGCTATAACCAAGGTAAGTTTTTTAGATAATATTATTGGGGAGTTATTAGACGGGACAAATATTTATCTAACAGTATACCGGCCCCGAATCCCCCTGGGACCTTCAAATTAAGTCATTAATGATGTGGATCATTGTTTTTAATGTAGTCAGCTTGTTTTTTTTACTGATGATTTTAAGTTTATATATATATATATATATATATATATATATATATATATATATATATATATATATATATATATACCAGGTGTACAAGTATAAAATGCGGATTTCAGACAACAGATGGTGCACCAATGCAGTTTATGCTATAAGGATTTAACACTGCGCCATTTTGTTGTGTCATCAAGTTTCAGACGCGCACGAGTGATAAATTGGAAAAGTGTGTGCATAGTGTTGTGTTGTGTTCAATATGTTGAAATTTATACCGAACAAAGAGCATTCGCGGACAGCATTAATTTTTTGTTTTCATTTGAATAAAACTGCTGTTGAATCATACCGATTACTTCGAGAAGCTTATGGTGAACATGCTTCATCGCAAGAAACGTTTGAACGATGGTTTCGGCGTTTCAAAAGTGGTGACTTCGATGTTGCAGACAAGGAACGTGGAAAACCAAAAAAATAGATGTGGAATTGCAAGTATTGTTGGACGAAGATGATTCGCAAACACAAAAACAACTCGCCGAGCAATTGGGTGTTAATCAACAAGCTGTTTCCAATCGGCTACGAGAGATGGGAAAGATTCAGAAGACCGGTAGATGGGTCCGCATGAGTTGAACGACAGGCAAATGGAAAAGCGCAAAAACACGTGTGACATTTTGCTCGCTCGGTACAAAAGGAAGTCGTTTTTGTATCGTATAGTTACAGGGGACGAAAAGTGGATTTATTTTTAGAATCCCAAGCGCAAAAAATCATGGGTAGTCTCAGGCGCACCATCCACATCGACCGCAAGGCCGAATCGCTTTGGCAGAAAGACGATGCTCTGTGTTTGGTGGGACCAGAGAAGCGTGGTCTATTATGAGCTGTTAATACCTGGGGAAACGGTTAATACTAAACGTTACCAATAACAATTGACCGATATGAACCGTTCCCTGCTTGAAAAAAGGCCAGAATACCGAAAGAGGTAAAACAAAGTCATTTTTCTTCATGACAATGCTCCATCACATACGGCAAAACCAGTTCGCGACACGTTGGAAGCACTCAGCTGGGAAGTTGTACCCCATGCAGCTGACTCACCAGACTTGGCTCCTTCCGATTACCACTTGTTTGCATCGATGGGTCACGCACATGCTGAGCAGCGCTTTCGTTCGTACGAAGATGTGAAAAAATGGCTCGATGAATGATTCGCAGCAAAATGGGAAGATTTTTACTGGCGTGGTATTCACAAAGTGCCCGAAAGATGGGAAAAATGTATAACAAGCGATGGAGCATACTTTGAATAAAGCATTTTTTATCATTCTTCCGAATTTAACATGTTGTTTTAGAAAAAAAATCCGCATATCATACTTGTACACCTGGTTATATATATATATATATATATATATATATATATATATATATATATATATATATATATATATATATATATATATAAATATAAATATACGTATATATATAAGAGGGTTTTTTTTTCACTTAGGGATAGCCCTTAGGATTACAGAGTGAACAAGAAGATCTTAAAGTTCTTAGTAACTGTAGTTTTATTCTAAAATCGAGCCTTCGATGCCAATTCTTCAGGACCTAGGAGACACAGAAAGAATCCTCATCAGGCAAAGAGCCAATTGAAAGAATGTATCATATTTCAGCAAGAAAAACTGAAGGGGCCCTATCGTACTTTATGATATTTATAAAAATAGAGTTATTGAATTAGAAGGGTTATTTACTGAATAATTACAGTCAAAAGAGAACAATCTATGCCATCGAAGGAAATTGAGATGTTGACACATGATTTTTTTTAAACAATGATAGCACCACCTAACTTATTTTTCTACACCTAAATTCACAACCGTTAATATAAGTTTGTCAATTAAAATTATTTTTAAATTAGATAAAACTCATAGTTAGGAAATAGGAGAATTTTTAAAATTTTTCTAAAATTTAAGAGTTTAAAAAAAAAATTAAAATCGTCGTTAAACTCGTCAATGGAGAATGAAATCAAATTGACGTTTAATAGATCGTCAAGGAAACGTTGTTGTTGATAAGAAGGAGAAACTGAAGATATGGCACGATTATATCACAGAGTTATTTTCTGATGCAAGCCCAGATCAACCACAATGCTCGATATACTTGTTTGGGCCCTGTATTACCGCCGATCAAGTGCGCATTGCAATAAATCAAGTAAAAAATGAAAAAGCCACTGGTCCCGATGAATTCCATGGGGAGTTTCTTAAGCTCGTGGATGAGAATGGGATTAAGTGGCTTACGGTGATCTACAATAAAACCTATAATTTAGACAGAATACCAGAAAGCTGGTTAAAGTCTGAATTTATAACGACCCCAATAAATGTAGGCGCTAAAAAATGCGGAGAATATCGCCTCATAAGCCATCTTTTAAAAACATTTCTGAGAATCATTTACAGAAGAATATACAAGTTGTGTGATGAAAACATGTCAGCTACACAATTCGGCTTTCGTGATGTCATGGGAACTAGAGAAGCCTTATTTGTTATGCAGGTTTTGATTCAGCGATGTAGAGACGTCAATTGTGACGTATATCTGTGCCTAATCGACTACCAAAAGGCCTTTGATAGAGTCCAACATCACAAAATGGTCGGAATTCTGAAAGACCTTGGGCTAGATGGAAAGAATATGCGGATTATTAGCAATCTCTACTGGAACAAGAGGGTATTTATTAAGACAGAAGGGGAGCGTTGATTAAGGCGGGGTAGTGTCTTGTCACTATTGTTTAATATATACTCTAAGCAAATCTTCAGACAGGCATTGAGAGAGGCTGATGAAGGAATACTGCTTAATAAGAAGCGGATAAATAATATTCGTTATGCTGGCTGATAACTTAAAGGGTCTGTAACATCTTATGACAAAAATAAACGAGGTCAGTAATCGATACGGCCTCGAACTTAATATCAAAACAAAGTAGATGGTAATCAGCAAGTCTCCGGTTCCTGCTACCTTGTTGATAGTTAACAATCAACCAGTACAAAGAACTCCACAATATCCATATCTAGATACCATGATAAACGAACAGTGGAATCACTCACAGGAAATTCGTTGCCGTATCGAAAAAACTAGAGCAGTGTTCCTCAATATGACATCACTTTTCAAAAGCTCCGCAATAAAATTAAGCACAAAAATAAGACTCTTAAGATGTTATGTCTTCAGTGTTCTTCTTTACGGTGTGGAAACTTGGACGCTGACTGAAGTCACTTCTAAGAAACTTTGCATTTGCGTTGCAAGCATTTGAAATATGGCTATATCGCAGAATTTTGAAAATTATATATATTACCAACGAGGATGTATACGTCGCATGAACAAGGAACTGGAAATTATGGAAACTGTTAAAGTGGGAAAATTGGAGTATTTAGGACACATAATGAGAAATTCCCACAGTTATGGATGACTACAGCAAATACTCCGAGGAAAGGTATTTGGAAAAAGGAGACCAGGACGTAGACGCATGTCCTGGTTAAACAATCTGCGAAATTCGTTCCCTACAAATACTGCCGGTCTTGTCAGAGCTGCAGTGTATAAAGTAATAATAGCCAGAATGATTGCCAATATTCGAACCGAATAGGCACTTTATAGCCTCAACTTTCTTTATTTCTAATAAATATTTTATTTATTAAATAGAAGCCCTTGCACTTTATGTATATCTTAATTTTTGAGAATAGATTGAGTGGATATTAATACTGGGAGAACAAAAATTAAATATAAGCTAGCCCGTTTTTACTAGTAGAGAACATAGAGATCGAGATAATTTTTGTACGTCTTTTGAAAATATTGTTGTATGGTTGTTTAATCTTGGTTGTACTGTTTTGGGCACCATTCATTTTAGAATAAAAAGAATCTAAGTTCAGCTCAAAAAATGAAAAAATACTGAAGAGTTATTTGGTTGTTGATAGAAAATTGAATATACCAGGTGTACAGGTATGAAATGCGGATTTTTTTTCTAAAAAAACATGTTAAATTCGGAAGAATGATAAAAAGTGTTTTATTCAAAATATGCCCCATCGCTTGTTATACATTTTTTCCATCTTTCGGGCAATTTGTGAATCGCAGTAAAAATCTTCCCCTTTTACTGCGAACCATTCATCGAGCCATTTTTTCATATCTTCGTATGAACCAAAGCGCTGCTCAGCAAGTGCGTGACCCATCGATGCAAACAAGTAGTAATCGGAAGGAGCCAAGTCTGGTGAGTAAGCCGCATGGGGTAGAAGTTTCCAGCTGAGTGCTTCCAACGTGTCGTGAACTGGTTTTGCCGTATGTGATGGAGCATTGTCATGAAGAAAAATGACTTTGTGTTGCCCCTTTCAGTATTCTGGCCTTTTTTCAAGCAGCGAACGGTTCAAATCGGTCAATTGTTGTTGGTAAAGTTGAGTATTAACCGTTTCCCCAGGTAACAGCTCATAATAGACCACGCCCCTCCGATCCCACCAAATATAGAGCATCGTCTTTCTGTCAAAGCGATTCGGTCTTGCGGTCGATGTGGATGGTGCGCCTGGGTCTACCCATGATTTTGGCTTGGATTCTCAAAATCAGTCCACTTTCATCCTCTGTAACTATAGGATGTAAAAACGACTTCCTTTTGTACCGAGCGAGCAAAATGTCACACGTGTTTTTACGCTTTTTCATTTGTCTGTCGTTTAACTTATGTGGTACCCATCTACCGGTCTTCTGAATCTTTCCCATCTCTGGTAGCCGATTGAAAACAGCTTGTTGACTAACGTCCACTTGCTCGGCGAGTTTTTTTTGTGTTTGCGAATCATCTTCATCCAACAAAGCTTGCAATTCCACATCTCCGTATTTTTTTTGCGGTTTTCCACGTTCCTTGTCTGCAACATCGAAGTCACCACTTTTGAAACGCCGAAACCATCGTACAGACTTATCTTACGATGGAGCATGTTCACCATAAGCTTCTCGAAGTAATCGGTATGATTCAACAGCAGTTTTCTTCAAATGAAAGCAAAAAATTATGCTGTCCGCGAATGATCTTTGTTCGGTATAAATTTCGACATATTGAACACAACAGCACAACACTATGCACACACTTTTCCAATTTATCACTCGTGCGCGTCTGGCACTTGTTGATGACACGACAAAATGGCGCAGTGTCATATCTTTATAGCACAAACTGCATTGGTCCATCATCTGTTGTCTGAAATCCGCATTTCATACTTGTACACCTGGTAGTACAACTTTTACGTCCTGAAAGATAGAGCAGGTAGTTCAGTGAAACGCTACACTAATAGGGGGAACAGTATATTAACAAAATAAAAATTCTTATATTTGTTACACTGTTAAAATTACTTCGACTCAATAAATACCTCTTTGTACTATGAGAGTGCAAACTTTTGTAGAGAGTCTCTAAATTAGAATTATTAAGTTTTTAATAAATGACTTTAAAGGACACGATATAAAAGTTTGTGAAATCGACTTCGCGTGGTCGTTGGAAACACACAATGTAGACAAGAAGCGAGATATTTAAACGATGTACTAATGACTTACTGTTTGGCTTCTCCTCGTGGGTTTTCCATAAATTGCTTGGCCTCTCCTGGTGAGATTCTCATCAAAATATTGCCTCACTCACTACCCTCCCATTCTCATTAAGGTAACTAATCACTCTTTGGCCTGAAATGCCTTAGGACGAGTAGAATATTTTTAGAACAGAAAAAGACCTCATAGTTGAGGTCTGGAAACAGCACCCACTTGGTGATAAAAAAAAACTGTTACTGCATGATGGAGGACAATGCCGCTACGGCATGACGGAAGAAAAAGCCGTTACTGCATCACGGAGGAAAAAGCTTACTACGACCCTGGCGAAGGAAATAAGCCGTTACTGCATCACGGAGCAAAAAGCCACTACGGCATGCTGGAGGAAAAAGCCTCAAAAAATCGAAGATGGCTGCTTAAATATCTTCTCCCTACTTCTTGGTTCACTTCCGGAATGCAAAATCAAACGGGAGTATTAAACTCGCGACTTGATAGACAAGGACCCATGATGCCCGTCTTTTTTTAACATATCAGACGCATTCAATGCACGCGAAATAAGTTAAGTCGGCAACACACGTTACACACTACGGTTGAGTTACACTGCTCAATCAAATATAAAAAAAGGAAATAAAATATACACTGCTTAACTTAATTTAGTAATTATTACATTAATTATAGAAAGAAATCGGTGTTGTAATATAATCTTAAAAGCTAGGAAAAAATGAATGTTACAACTTTTAAGAAGAGGAGTCTTAATTCGTCACGAAGTACGGAATAGCTAATATATCGAGTTATAATGCTTTGAATAAGTAATTTTTTTACTCAAAAAAGCCTAATTCTGCATGTATTTTAGAATTTATGCTTACAACAGAAGTACCGGGTAAATAACTGCACTTTAACCTTCTTTTTTTTTAACTTTCAGGTAGTTTGTTCGGAAGTTGCGTACAATACCTCGACTACCTGTTTGGACATGTCGGGTTTGCCGGCTACCTTAAAAGACCATTGGGCACGTAAGGCCCACGAAGATGCTCTGAGATATTTTACTTTACACGAGACTAATGACAGCCAGAGAATGTTTATAGCATTGATGGGTCTGCAATATGCTGGGGTATGTAGAACTGGATATACAGTGTGTTAAGTAAGAACGTAACCGCTCGTATTCTTGAAAAAAATGCGTTTCGAGAACATTTTTTGCCATCATTGTATTGTTTAGTGTGCTAACAATGGCGCAATTACCTTAGTAAGTTGTCCAATCGTCAATGTCAAACCCGATATTCTTAATTTGCCCGTTCCTTGATGCAGCGTCAATTTCGAGTCCCGTGAAAACAAAGACACGATTCGTTTTTCGACTTTCGAAGTGACTGCCACGTTTGGCAAGTTGTCGACATTTTTCATCGCGTTTTTACCAATTTCTTCACAAACGACACCGACTTTTTAATATATTCAGCGGCCGCCGAATGTCTCATTTTATGCCCCTTTGGATGGGAACAAAGAAAGACTGCCTCGAACCGACGCGACTCATTTTAAATTTTACGTGATTTTGACGAATGGTTGGAATCGACTGATACTAAAATGCTTCGTAGACTAAGGTTCTCTCTACTGATTTTTTGTTAAATCAAAGAGAATCACATCTACCAAAAATGAATTATCGCCGATACTTAATTAGCCTGTATAACGTGATCCAAAAAGTTTTCTGCGTAAAATAAATGGTTATTTTCTGATTATTTTCATCGTTAATATAGTTTGTTTGTGCATGAAAATACATTATTTTGGGCATATCAAGGTTAAGTTAGGATATACAGGAGGCAATAAAATTATAGGACGACACTTCCAAATGACAACTTTCAGCTATCCTAATTTAGTGTTCTAGTCCTCAAAGAGCGTTCTTTACGAGTGAGTCAACAGATTTATTTCTAATACGAGGATGGATTGAAAAGTTCGTGCCCTCCACCTAGCTCTATGCACCTCTTCCGCCTGCTTTCCAAGGCTTCCACACCTGTTTGAAAAAAATATTCCTCAAGGTCTTCAAAATACTGGTTAACTGCAGCTTCGACTTACTCATTTGATCAAAATTTCTGGCCTCCCCCCAGGTGTTTTTTTAGGTTTGGAAACAGATGAAAGTCCGAAGGTGCCAAATCAGGAGAATAAGCCGGGTATGGCAGCAATTCGAAACCACAATCACGAATTTGAGCCATAGTCTCAACAGACCTCTGAACACGAGCGTTGTCCTAATTGAACAAAACTGTCTTTCTCAGTAATCCTGGGCGTTTCTCTTTAATTTCTTGACGTAAACGACGCAAAAGGGTGCAATAGTAAGTCGAGTTTATTGTTTCGCCTTTCGGAAGATAGTCCACCATAATAATACCTTTAGCATCCCAAAAAACTGACGCCATCACTTTTGCAGCCGACAGAACCTTCGCTTTCTTTGGGGTCGGTTTACCAGATTTTTTTCCACTGCTTGGATTATTGTTTTGACTCTGGAGTATAGTGGTGAACCCAGGTTGCGTCCATTGTCACAAACCTGTTAAGAAAATCTTGCGGATCAGCCTCAAATATCTCCAAACAGTCGCGAGAAATCGTGAGTCGAAATCGTTTTTGTTCAACTGTAAGCAATCTGGGGATCCACCTAGCGGAAACCTTAGAAAATCCGAGTTCGTTGGTAATGATGTTTTGTGTTCGTTCATACGAGATGCCTATAGGGTCTGCAATCTCTCTGATAGTTAATCTACGGTCTTTCAATATGAAATCACACACTTTGCCGATGTTTCCTTCAATCGTAGACGTCGTGGGCCGGCTAGAGCGAGGGTCATCTTCGATACTCTCTCGTCCATGTTAAAATTCTGCAACCCATTTTTTCACAGTGGTAGATAACGGAGCAGATTCTCCTAGTGTTGTTTTCATATCATCGTGGATCTCCTTTGGTGTTAATCTTTTTTTAACCAGGTACTTGATGACCGCACGTTGTTCAATTTTTTCCATTTTTCCAAAAACGCTGCACTTGGTCTCACTAAACTCGTTCTAACCTAAAAACCACAAATTCTACAGCAACAAAATTTTACACTGTGACAACCAAAGAAAGTATGAACTTATTGAGAGTACTATAATAAAAATATTTTAATTATTTTTTGGTGGGGCCGCGAAATTTTCAATCCATCCTCGTACCTTCACTATCAAGGTTAGAGTGTCTCAAGGCCGCATACTGTCTTCTACTCTCTTTTTCCTTTACATTAATGATCTGCCCGAAAGGACCAGAAATCCAATCTACAGCTTTGCAGATGACAGTACGTTTATTTCTTCATTCTTTTGACCCAGAACCCACCAGAAACTTTGATACCTTGAAATATTTAAGAACGGTTGGCGACTTGAGTATATTCTACAAGTATTTTCATAGAAAGTGTTCGATGGATATAGCCTGCTAAGGTGTAACTACTGAAAAATAAGGATATTTTTCTAAGGTTTTTTTAAAGAAAACTATTGCATAAACTATTTTAAAATCTTGGGTACATATTTATTATTTGTTTATAAATGCACACCAATTTTTCCCGACCAAAATATTGAAATTTACGGGACCCAGTAACGGGACAGATGAAAAAAAAAGTAGCTGCACTGCGGCAGTGATTGGCGTCTCCACATTGGCTGAAATCAAAAAAAAAAGAAAAGATCATTAAAATAGAAATAATCTTCTCAATGGATTTTAAAAAATATTGAAAATTATAGGAATGGCGGTGTTTAGAAAAAAAAATATAAAATTTTCGCCAAAAAATTGTCCGTTTTATGCATGCCAAATTGACATTTTTGGTGCAGTCAAAAAATCCATTGTTCATGGTACTACAAAACATGTCCTTAACGTGCAAAAAAAAAATGCAATAAATTGTTTTCGAGTTACAGCGGTAGCAATTTAAAAAAATGTTAGTTTTGAGAAAAACGCGTTTAAAGAATGACTAACATGTAACGCATAAATAAGGATCTCTTGCCACGTATCTACCTTTGTGATTATTTTGAGTTCACTGAGGTATTAGGTGTTTAACTTTTACGTGATGACGTCACGGCATTGGAATTTTAATACCCGCTCTGGTTCGCGTTATGCTTCAAAATAGGAGTTTATGCCCCTCCCCGTGCAGCTGTGCCTGGCGACAGCTGTATTTTCAAAAATAAACATAGGCCGACCTTGATACTTCGACCTCTTATTCTATACATATAGAAGCATTGAATTATGTAAAAAAAATCCATTTTTTTGAAATTATCACACTGGTATGGCCCCTTAATTCCTTCCAGAGTAGTGCATGCTATCAATATACGTCGCACTAGTACATCACATCCGTATGAGATTCAGCTTGTTACATTTTATACAACATTTTTCAAGCTGTTTTTTATATGGAGAACATCATCCCTTTGGAATGATCGGCCCATGACTGTGTTTCTCATCGAGTACAACTTACAGCCATTCAAAACCAACGTGAATCGCTTTTTCCGCACACGCGTTGCCCATGTAGCGCTTTAGAGATTTCGCTGCAGCCCGTGTGCTACGGCCATAAAAAAAAGTCCCAAAAAATTTCCTGACATGGTCTGATTCATGATTTTGTATCGAATTATATTATACTCTATCCGTTTGCAAGGCGAAGTAATAAATCATGTAAAATTATGCAAATTAGTAATAAAAATGACCCAGAGGGTAATAAACCAATGGCGGGTTGTTCTACCTGATGCGGTTAATTTGGATTATAAACCGTATCGAGGGTATACTCTCAGTTTATTTTCTCACGTAACACGTAGTGCATCAGTTCAGAACAATAAAGATATCTTCCCCAAAACGTCAAAAAATAACAGCTTTAAGCTTAAATGAAAAGATCATAATTATGAATGTGTTGAATTACATCAAAAATGATGAAAACCTTAATTTAAGTGTCGACAATAGTGTTCAAAAGTGTTCCCTAATGACCGGAGTTGGAAAAACAACTATTTATCGAATTTTGAAGGAAAAAAGGGCAGAAGGAGTTATTGCGCCAAAGCTAAAACCAGGTAAAATAAACTGAAGCTGACAGAAGATGTAAAAAATTCCCTGCGAAGAATCATTCATGGGTTTTCCATTGAAAAAAAAATCTCAACTTTGGACTTAATTCTAGAGGCTGTTAAAAGGAACCCACAGATACCAACGATGGGCAGGACCAAGTTGTGGGACGTTTTAAAATCAATCAATTTTCGTTGGGAAAAATTTGAAAAAAAATCCTTGTTAATTGAAAGGGGAAAAATCGTACGCTGGAGAAGATATTATCTGAGAAAAGTTAGACTTGAGCGTTCTCAAGGAAAACGTATTTATTATTTAGACAAAACTTGGATAAATGAAGGGTACACCGTAAATAAGTTTCGGCAGGACAAAAACGTTTTGAGTTCAAGACAAGCTTTTATGGAAGGTTAGTCAACCAGTCTCCGTCCACCATCTGGAAAAGGATGCCGATTAATTATAACACATATAGGGAGTATCCACGGTTTCGTTAATGGCGGTCTGCTTACATTCGAATCAAAAAAACAGGAGATTACCACGAGGATATGAATTTTGATGTGTTTGAAGAATGGTTTACGCAGATGATAGATTTGATTCCCCGAAGCTCAATAATTGTCATGGATAATGCAAGTTACCATTCCAAAAAAGTTGAACGTGTTTCCACGATGGGATGGCTTAAACGTGATATACAGTCTTGGTTAACTCAGCGAAATATATTATTCTATGATGACAATGTTAAACGCTAGTTAATTCAATTAGTCAAAAATGAAGTTTTAATAAACAATGGTAAGTACAATAAGTACGTTATCGACGAAATTGACAAAACTCGGATATAACTGTTCTTCGCTTGCCACCATACCACTGTAAGCTTAATCCTATAGAGCTTATTTGGGCTCAAGTAAAAAGCGAAGTGGCTAGAAACAATGTGACCTACAAATTAACAGACCTTAAAAATCTATTTGCAAAAGCAATATGTAATGTCACTGCAGAAAACTGGGGAAACTGAAAAAATATGTTGAACACGTAATTAAAGAAGAAGATAAAATGTGGGCACTAGATTCATCAATGGACCAAATTGTAGAATTACTAGTTATACCATTAGGTACAGATGATGCTATGTCAGATTTTAGCTCGGATATGTCTGACATATCGGATATAGAAGGTGTTTAAGATTAACATAGCACTAGGGCTAGATATAATAATTTTATTTTGTCATTAAATTTAAATTATGGTTTAAGGTGTTATTTTATAAATGATAAACTTTTAATTGTTACCCTCAGTGTTAAATGGGCATGTCCCGTGGATAAATAAATATTAATAAAAATAAAAAACCAGTCAACATACACTTATTGGGTTTTCCCTGTGTGATTTTTGTATTTGTTTTCTTTTAGATTTTAGGCTTTAAATAGTGTTTTGTAAAGGCACATACAGAAGCATGCACCTAGGTGCGTTTATATTTTAGAAGTTGTTTATGTGTAATTAATTTCCTATTTATTTGTAAATTTATATAATTTTGATTGATTTTTTGAAATTATCACACTGGTATGGCCCCTTAATTCCTTCCAGAGCGGTGCATGCTATCAATACACGTCGCACTAGTACATCTCATCCGTATGAGGTTCAGCTTGTTACATCTTATACAACATTTTTCAAGCAGTTTTTTATATGGAGAACATCATCCCTTTGGAATGATTGGCCCAGGACTGTTTTTCTCATCGAGTACAACTTACAGCTATTTAAGACCAACGTGAATCGCTTTTTCCGTACACTCGTCACCCATGTAGCGCTTTAGGGATTTCATTGCAGCCCGTGTACTACGGCCATAAAAAAAGTCCCAAAAAATTTCCTGTTTCGACATGGTCTGATTCATGATTTTGTATCGAATTATGTTATACTCTATCCGTTTGCAAGGCGAAGTAATAAATCATGTAAAATTATGCAAATTAGTAATAAAAGTGACCCAGTGGGTAATAAACCAAAGGCGGGTTGTTTTACCTGATGGGGTTAATTTAGATTACAAACCGTATCGAGGGTATACTCTCAGTTTATTTTCTCACGTAACACGCAGTGCATCAGTTCAGAATAATAAAGATATCTTCCCCAAAACGACAAAAAATAACGGCTTTAAGCTTAAATGAAAAGATCATAATTATGAATGTGTTGAATTACATCAAAAATGATGAAAACCTTATTTTAAGTGTCGACGATAGTGTTCAAAAGTGTTCCCTAATGACCGGAGTTGGAAAAACAACTATCTATTGAATTTTGAAGGAAGAAAAGGCAGGAGGAGTTACTGCGTCAAAGCTAAAACCAGGTAAAATAAAACTGAAGCTGACAGAAGATATAAAAAATTCCCAGCGAAGAATCATTCATGGGTTTTTTTATTGAAAAAAAAAATCACAACTTTGGACTTAATGCTAGAGGCTGTTAAAAGTAAACCACAGATACCAACGATGGGCAGGACCAAGTTGTGGGACATTTTAAAATCAATCAATTTTCGTTGGGAAACATTTCAAAGAAAATCCTTGTTAATTGAAAGGGGAGAAATCGTACGCTGGAGAAGATATTAGCTGAGAAAAATTAGACATGAGCGTTCTCAAGGAAAACGTATTTATTATTTAGACGAAACTTGGATAAATGAAGGGTACACCGTAAATATGTTTTGACAGGACAAAAACCTTTTGAGTTCAAGACAAGCTTTTATGGAAGGTTGGTCAACCGGTTTCCATCCACTATCTGGAAAATGACGTCGATTAATTATAACACATATAGGGAGTATCCACGGTTTCGTTAATGGCGGTCTGCTTACATTCGAATCAAAAAAATAGGAGATTACCACGAGGATATGAATTCTGATGTGTTTGAAGAATGGTTTACGCAGATGATAGATTTGATTCCCCGAAGCTCAATAATTGTCATGGATAATGCAAGTTACCATTCCAAAAAAGTTGAACGTGTTTCCACGATGGGATGGCTTAAACGTGATATACAGTCTTGGTTAACTCAGCGAAATATATTATTCTATGATGACAATGTTAAACGCTAGTTAATACAATTAGTCAAAAATGAAGTTTTAATAAACAAAGATAAGTACAATAAGTACGTTATCGACGAAATTGACAAAACTCGGATATAACTGTTCTTCGCTTGCCACCATACCACTGTAAGCTTAATCCTATAGAGCTTATTTGGGCTCAAGTAAAAAGCGAAGTAGTTAGAAACAATGTGACCTACAAATTAACAGACCTTAAAAATCTATTTGCAAAAGCAATATGTAATGTCACTCCAGAAAACTGGGGAAACTGAAAAATATGTTGAACACGTAATTAAAGAAGAAGATAAAATGTGGGCACTAGATTCATCAATGGACCAAATTGTAGAATTACTAGTTATACCATTAGGTACAGATGATGCTATGTCAGATTTTAGCTCGGATATGTCTGACATATCGGATATAGAAGGTGTTTAAGATTAACATAGCACTAGGGCTAGATATAATAATTTTATTTTGTCATTAAATTTAAATTATAGTTTAAAGTGTTATTTTATAAATGATAAACTTTTAATTGTTACCCTCAGTGTTAAATGGATATGTCCAGTGAATAAATAAATATTAATAAAAATAAAAAACAAGTCAACATACAGTTATTGGGTTTTTCCTGTGAGACTTTTGTATTTGTTTTCTTTTAGATTTTAGGCTTTAAATAGTGTTACGGGGCACGATGGTAGGATACAACGAATTGTATTAAGTACGCATACCTATTACTCCATCGAAAGCTGACACAGCAGTTTTCGAACCGACAGAGTGGTTGACACAGTCAACGCTTTAAAAGCATGTAGCGCTTTTTTCGAGGAATCCTTCCTCAAGTATATATAATTATTATAAAGCAACTGAAAATAGACAGAGGTCCATATTCCAGCAGCTTACTACTAAGCTGCTTTACAATAATTATATATACTTGAGGAAGGATTCCTGGAAAAAAGCGCTACCTGTTTTTAAAACGTTGACTGTGTCAACCACTCTGTCGGTTCGAAAGCTGCTGTGTCAGCTTTCGATGGAGTAATAGGTATGCGTACTTAATACAATTCGTTGTATCCTACCATCGTGCTCCGTAACTTCTGGGATAAGTACCACTTGATACCGTTCTCTTGTTTGTCAATCCTAGCCTGACTGACGAGCCGTGATACGGCGAAACGCGTCTCAGGATGGATTTGACAGACAAGAAAACAGCTAGTAAGCTGCTGGAATATGGACTTCTGTCTATTTTCAGTTGCTTTACAATAATTTAAATAGTGTTTTATAAAGGCACATACAGGAGCATGCACCTAGGTGCGTTTATATTTTAGAACTTGTTTATATGTAATTAATTTCCTATTTATTTTTAAATTTATATAATTTTAATTATATAATAAAAGACTGTTTTTAGTCAATTTTCACTGATTTATTTAAATTGCGATGACGCGTTTCGCTGTCGATGCAGCTTCTTCAGATCTACATTTTACACTGTCAAGTTACAAAATGATGTAATCTTTACCAAAGCAGACAAAGGTAACACAGTAATAGCAATAGACAAAATCGAATATATTAATAAAACGTTAGATTTTTTCAAAACAGGAAAGTACGAAATTTTAAATAAAGATCCAACAAATATTTTTCAAAAAGAAATAAAACAACAAATTGAACAGGCTAAAAGTATCATTCACGATAAAGATAAAATTAAATTGATAAATATGAATCCTCAAATCCCACAACTTTATTGGCTCATAAAACTACACAAACTTGACCACCCAATCAGACCAGTTGTTTCCTACATGTCTGCTCCAGCATATAAGACGTCATCCTTTTTAATTGATTTAATCAAATATACCAAATTTGAACCTAAATATAGTATCAAAAACTCATACTAACTCGTGAATAAAGTTAAGAATACAGTACCAGATAATTCTAAATTAGTCTCTTTCGATGTCAAAAACTTATTTCCAAGTGTTCCCCCAGACGAAACAATAATTTTAATAGAGAACCTATTAACAAAACACAAAGTAAATGAAGTTATAAAAATGGACATAATTAATTTATTAAGAACTTGCCTCAGACAAAATTATTTTTCATTTAACAATACATTCTACAATAGTAAGGAAGGGTTAATTATGGGGAGTCCATTACTTGCCGAAATTTTCATGGACAGTATTGAAACAATGATGTTTAACAACCATAATAACAATATTAATAATTGTCTATACTGGTATCGATACGTAGACGATATAATTGTATGCTTTACAGGTACGGACAGATAATTAACTCACTTTTTACAGTATATTAATTCTTTACATAGAAATATCAGTTTTACAATGGAAGAAGAAATCGAAGGGAAAATCAATTTCCTAGACTTAACAATCAGTAAAGCCATGAAAAAACATGAATTTGCAATATATCACAAACCTTGTCATACAGATACCACAATCCACAATAGTTCTCACCACCCTAACCATCATAAACTTGTAGCTTATCATAGTTTTATACATAGACTAACTAATATCCCCTTATCAGAAGAAAATTTTACTATAGAATTAAACTACAGTCCCTGGCCAAATTATTAGACGCACTGTATTTCTTTTAGTAATTTTATGTTTCTTAAGAGTTTTTATGCAATAATGGTATATTTAAACTGCAATATTATTGATTTTTATTTAAAAGAATTGTTGTAGACTACATATTTGTATTTATTTTTAACATATGGCAACACTGTGTTGACAAAGTGATACATGAACGTAAACAAGTACAAACCTGTATCAGTCGCGATCGGAATCGAGTCAGGTACGGACGTGTTTTCTGTGGCTTTATGGACTGTGATTGTTTGTTTAACAGTTTTATACTACTCAGTTATTAGTTTATTTTGTATGCAGTGTTTTAAAAAAGTAATTGGACTATTTTCATTATGGGTAGAAAAGGCGATCTTTCACCACGTAAAAAAGCTGAAGTGAAGGCCCTTGTGATTGCGAAAACATTTACAAACCGAGAAATATCACGAAGATTGGAGGTTTCTGAAGCTAGTGTACGACGCATAAAAAAGAAAATTGAGTCAGGGAAGGAATTAAGCCCGAAAAGAAAGAAAAGATGCGGTAGAAAACCAATTTTCACTCCACGGTCAGAGAGATGTTTGAAGAATATTTGTGTAGAAAACAGATTTGCTACCACAAAGGTAATAAAATCACAACTCCAGGATGCTAGCGTAAGTGCTTCTCAGCGCACTGTTCGAAAAAAATTGAAAGAATTAGATTTTAAGGCCTGTCGCCCCGCCAGGAAGCCCAAGTTAACAGCTGCAATGAAAGCAAAGCGCCTGAAGTGGGCCAAACAATGGCAAGACAAAGATGTGGACTTCTGGAGATCGGTAAGATACAGCAATTTAATCAATAATTGATACATTATTATCATTTTCAGTTAAATAAAGCAAATAAACATGGAAGTTTATATATTTTTCCTATTTTTAACAGGTCTGCTTCAGTGACGAAAGCACATTCGAAATTTTGCAGAATAAAGCTCAGTATGTGCGTCGTCGTCATGGAGAAAAGTTTCATCCTGATTGTGTCGTCCCGACGGTTAAACATTCCACCAAAGTGATGATTTGGTCAGTCATCAGCGGCAAGGGCACTGGACGTCTGTACGTCGTCAAAGGAATAATGAGGCAAGATCAGTACAAAGAAGTATTACAAAATCGGTTGATTCCGCAGCTCAGAGAATGGTTTCCAAATGGGGAACCATTCACTTTCATGCAAGATGGAGCTCCCTGCCACACTGCTCGGTCTGTTAAAGCTTTTTTGGCAGAAAAAAATATCCCTCTGTTGGATTGGCCCTGATATGAACCCCATTGAAAATGTGTGGGAGCTGATGAAAAGAGAAGTGGCTAAAGATGTGATTACCAACAAAACCCAGCTCCTAGAAAAGATTATTCATGTGTGGAATCATCATCCTCAAATGCAGGAGACAGTACAATCTTGCATTGATAGCATGCCGCGCAGAATTAAAGCTTTGATAGCGGCTAAAGGTGGCTCAACTAAATATTGACTTTTACTAACATTAATTTCACTTTTCTTTAAAACTTAATAAACTTATGCTTTTCTAAATTAATGCTGTTTTATTTATGTCAAATATATAGGTAATTGATTGGATAATATAAAAATAAAAAACAAATCAATTTAAAATAATAAAACGGTACAATATCACTCGGTAATTAATATTTTACATGAAATCTTGCAGTGCGTCTAATAATTTGGCCAGGGACTGTACATAAAACAAGTAGCCGTTAACAACGGTTATTCGGTTACTTTAATCAATACTATCGTTAGGAAAAAACTTAGAAACAAGGCAATCTCAGAAATATACTCACGTTTTAAGGACAGAAATACCACTTTTAAATGCTTAACCTATTTCGGCAAACCAACGGAAAAACTGGGGAAATTTTTAAATCAAAAAAATATCAACATAGCTTATAAGACTAACAATACTATAGGGAAATATCTTAAAAACTACAAACCACAAATCAATAAAGACAATAAATCAGGGGTTTATCAATTAACATGTGGGTCATGTCCTAAAACATACATCGGACAAACTGGACGTACATTTAGACAAAGAATTACAGAACACGAAAAAAGTTTCATCCATAGAAAATCTAATTCAGCATATGCTAATCATCTTTTAAAATAAAATCACACATTTAACAAGAATTTCAAAATTTTACACACCCAACAAAAAGGTTTAAAACTAAACCTTTTAGAGAGAATGCAAATAAATCGATTAAGGACTACAGGTACTTTACTCAACGACCAGGTAGATTTAAGCAATTCACCATTATTGAATTTATTCTCCTAACTCCAAATCTGCGTGGATTTTTCAATACTATCAATGTAATTTAATTAGGTGTAATATTATAATTAAGAAATTATATAAAACTGTGAATATTAAACCTAACTTGACAGTGTAAAATGTAGATCTGAAGAAGCTGCATCGACAGCGAAACGCATCATCGCAATTTAAATAAACAAGTGGAAATTGACTAAAAACAGTCTTTTATTAAATATTTATAATGAATTTCCATCAAGTAGAAGCTACAACCATCCAAAATAATTTTAATTAATAAATTTTGATTTGATCTGAACTATCATATTGTTTTGTATGCATGTATTATGCAGGTAGGTAATCATCTGGCATTGATAGGCGCCGTTCTGTCATCTTATTATAATTCCTTAATTTTGTTTAATACTAGTTTTACTCGTGTAATAGTATTTTAATATTTCTAATATTTTATAATATATTTTTTTAATATAACCAACCTTTATTATAGCTAAAATTAATCCAAAAAAATAAGTCGATATGCCACTGCTCGGTCATTCTCGAGATTTTCAAGACAAAAATGGGGCGCAGGTAATTTCCACACCACTAATCCGTTTATGACCTAGACATATTTAAGGGATTGTAATTGCAGAAGTAAATTCCACACCGAGTACTTTCAGGTAGAGGATGAGGGTTGATAAATGGGTGGGGGTACGCACCGGCCTGTTCAATTAAATCATTATTAAACCCTTCTACATATCAGTTTAGTACATATTATTAATTTGTGATTATTATTTGGTTACTATTTTTTAAAGTGTTGCTAATATGGAAGCAAAGTTAATAAAAAGTAATCGAGGAAAGGACATGTTATGTATGAATTACTACACTTACTTTCGACAAAAGGTGCTAAAATGTGGAGAAACATTTTGGAGATGTTCAAAAAAAAGATTGCAAATCAAAAGTCTTCACCGTTGGGCCCGAGAATTTAGTTACCAGAATTGAAGGACTCCATACACACGAAGCCGACACCAAGAAGCTGAATCGGCAAATAATTAGTAATTCCTGCAAAAGAAAAGCCGGAGAGCATATGAGTGAAAGGCCATCTAAAATTATCCGATAAGAACTACAAAACACGCTGCCTGGAACAGTAACAGAAAAAGATGTCGAATATACTAGAAAAAACATTTATAACCATAGACGAAAATTTTTGCCAGGACGTAATCCAAGAAGTGCTGAGGAGGTGCATAGTGTTTTTAGAGACATTTGAAATCAAAACTAGCAAGGGTGAGAATTTTCTATATATCAATAAACTCGAAAGTGGCATTATTGTTTTTTCTTGCACTACAAATGTCAATATGTTGTGTAAAATATCCAATATATATGTATATGGACGGCACCTTTTCATACTGCACTAAATATTTTACACAGTTATTTACAGTGCATGGTTTTGCAAACGGTCATTACATTCCATTATTATTTTGCTTATTGCGTGATAAAAGAGCTGAAACATACAAAAACCTCTTCACATTATTAAAATGTAAGATTTATTCAACAGATACACTGTATTTCAATCCAGAGAAAATTACTATTGACTTCGAAAAATCTATTCGTTTAACGTTTAAATAAATTTTGTGATTACCTACTAGAAACGTATATAGAGGAAGGAGCCGATTTTCCAGTTGAAATATGGGCAGAATCGAGTCCATCTTTAACTCGAACGACTAACTGTTGTGAGTCCTTCCATTCCCATCTGAATATTTTTTTTTTATTCTACACATCCGTCTCTGTATACTTTTATCGATAGGCTGAAAGAATTTCAGATTAACGTATATATAAAAGTGTCGACGAGTCTAAAATAAGTAATAATCATAATAATCAAAAATTAAAACATTTAAAAAATCTTTATGAACAAAGACAATTAGGAAATACTAATCGTTTCCATTTTTTAAAATGTGTCTCCTATTTTTCTCAACCTGTTTTGTAAATATATATAAATAGATATGTATAGGTTTGTAGCATTATCTAGTATATGTAAGGAAATTTGTTCAATTGTATTTTATGTATTTAGCAAAAACTTCGTGTTTTATCAATATTATTCTACTATGAAATAAAAACATATATTTTTGCAAATATCTAAAATTTTCAATAAAAACTGATTTAAAAGAATAATTATATTTGCTTGGTGTGGAAATTACCTGTAAGATTTAAGCACCCTTATAAGGTTAGTGTGGAATTTACCTGTTGTATTAAGGGCGCAGGTAGTCTTGGTGTGAAATTTACTAACGCCGCAAAAATGCCATAATTCTATTGTAATTTTCCATAAATGTTAGTCCAAGCTAATACTACCGGTACAAATAATCTTGTTGTAACTTTTTTGCGTAAAATGTACTGTGCGGTACCGAGACTCGTACTATCGCGTAAAGTTGATTTGCATAATTTTACATGAATTATTACTTCGCCTTGCAAACGGATAGAGTATAAATGTTTATTTTTGCAGCACCATCTTCAAGAAAAAATCAAAAAAATTCGCAATCCGTTATTTAACAGCATTTTCATGATGACGAGAATATGGACTCAAAAAGGACAGAACGAGGATAATCCCAAGCTTGATTTGGAATTATTCAGTTACTTACATCCTTCCTTGAATGGATCTGCGAAACAGCTAGAGTAAGTATCGCGTATCTCTCCTTAAGTCTAAATCATATTTTAGTAACATCTGTCGTTTTCCTCGTACTTCTTTTTAGGTACTGTGTAAAGAGGCTGGAGTTCGCCGCGGAAATGATATTGATTAATCATGGTTTGGAGTGTGTAAATAAGCACGTCGATCTGAGAAGATTGGCCGACGTCATGATCGACTGTTATACTATGACAGCTGTTTTAGGTATGTTGTCACAAGTGATTAAATCCTTTTTTTTAGAGTTCCATACAGTCGGACAAGTCAGAGCGCGTTGCGGATTGTTGATTAAAAGTGTATTTATTTAAAAGTTTTTTACATCATTGGGATTGCCATTAAATGGGCAGTCGCTAAGGCAGTTAGTCAAAATTTCACCAAATCCACCATACCACCACATACACGGCCAGATAATTCCATTGCAACCACACCTGTTGAGAGAGCGAACTTGTTGGCTGAACTCTTTGCTTCACATTCTACTGTCGATTTCCAAGGAAAAACACCACCTACTATTCCCATATTGCAGTCAAAGATGCCCGATGTTGTCTTCAGACAGCGTATCATAAAGCGTATTTTAATGAAGCTAGACACCAAAAAGGCTTCTGGCGCTGACGGAATATCTACCACAGTTCTCAAAAACTGTGCAAGGGAACTAACACCAGTTTTCTGTAGACTTTTCAACCTTTCCTACAGAAAGGGAATGTTTCCGTCCTGCTGGAAATGTGCCGCGGTTCAGCCGATACCTAAAAAAGGCAAGAAGACCTTGCCAAATAACTACCGACCAGTCGCCGACTTATGTAACACGTGTTTGGAACAACGCAATTGAACACTTTAGAGAATCTCGAGCGGTTGCTCTTGACATAGCCAAGGCGTTCGACCGTGTTTGGCACGATGGACTGTTGGCTAAGCTATGCTCTTGTGGTATGTCTGAAAAGTTCTGTTTGTGGTTCTCATGTTTCCTCAGAGAGCGTTCTTTACGAGTGGCGGTCGACGGATTTCTTTCTAGCACCTTCACAATCAACGACGGTGTGCCCCAAGGCTCCATACTGCCTCCTACTCTCTTTCTCATTTACATTAACGATCTGCTGGAAAAGACCGCGAATCCAATCTACAGCTTTGCAGACGACAGTACGCTTGTCTCCTCATTCACTTTGAACGCTCGGACATCGGCTGCTCAGGCGAATATCCGCAGACAGCAGGAGGTCGTTCAACTTAACAAAGACCTGGAAGAAATTCTATCTTAGGGTGACAGTGGAGTAAAGTGAAGTGGAATTTAACGCTACAAAAACTCAGGCGGTAGTTTTTTCTAAAAAAGTTAATGTTACTGAACCCGACATGGTTATGTCGGGGCACTCTATTCCCCTAGTATCGTCGCTTAATTTGTTGGGCGTTAGTTTGGGAGCAAATATGTCCTGGTATGAATATGTTGCAGGCATAGCAAGGAGAGCTTCTCAAAAGTTAGGAATATTATTTCGAACCAGAAAGCTTTACACTCCACAAAAACTGTTAATTCTTTACAAAGCTCAAATTCGACCAACTATGGAATACTGCTCCCATGTTTGGGGCTCCGCTCCCAAACATGCACTGCATTTGTTGGATTCTATTCAGAGAAGAGCTGTTCGTCTGATTGGAGACCCGGAACTGACCGGCGATTTTGATTCGCTGGAACATCGAAGAACGGTTGGCGACTTGAGTCTGTTCTACAAGTATTTTCATGGAAAGTGTTCGAAGGATGTAGCCCGCTTAATTCCTCCCAAAACGGTGCATGCTAGAAATACACGTCGCGCTGGTGTTTCACATCCGTATGAGGTTCAGCTTGTTACTCCGCGTACAACGCTTTTCAAGCAGTCTTTTATATGGAGAACATAATCCCTTTGGAATAATTTGCCCAGCGCCGTGTTTCCCACCGAGTACAATTTACAGCGATTCAAGAACAACGTGAACCGGTTTTCCCACACACATGTCGCTCCTGGAGCGCTTTAGGGACTTCTCTGCAGCACGTGTGCTAGACCCATAAAAAAAAAAAGAAATTGAAATTTAGGAGGAAGGCCTACATCCAGCATTAGATAGAACTAGGCTTATAGTGATATAGTGATAGATATTATTTTATAAGTTTTTGAAGTCGATTAAATTGTCCTTTCAAGTTTACTTTTTTAAATTCTGTTTCAATGTACATTTTTTTTAATGTCACTGTACAGAGACACTTAATTCACTATTTTCCTATTCTACATACCAAGTAAATTCTTTCAGCATTGAATTCAGTTTTTTATGAGGAAGCCAAATATGATAACAACAAATTTGTCACTTATCAAATTTGAGAGATTACAAAGCCAAGTGGGATTTTTTTTTGAACGGCACCCTCTAGATATAAGCATACCATTAAATAACATTTTCCAGACCGTTTCCCAAAATATATAACACTTTGTATTTATTTTCAGTTGTTATGGATATACAGGGCATTCAAATAATTGACCTGAACTTTTTTACTTTTTTCATGTAAAGAGCTAAAAATTTAACTGAATACTCTCAAGATGTATTACTTTAAAAAAAAAAATAGTAGTTTAGTGGTCCTTTAAAAAAATTTATTTATTCTGAGAAATGAAAGAAGGGATTTTGTGAAAAAATTAACTTCGTATAATTATGAAAAGATACTGTAATAGTTATTGTTTAAATCTAATTGTTACAAGATTTTTCTTTGAAAATAAAGAAAACATGTTATAAATTATAAGAGACTAGCCGTGCCCGCGGCTCCGCTCGCGTGGACTTGATTCACTAATATCGTCACTGCTTATTCCTTATGTTACCTAACGTAATAAAATATCTGCCATTATTTCCCCTTATCTTCCATTACTTCTTATCTCCCATTATCTCTACATAATTTCCATAATCTAGGCTTATTTCTGCTCATCTCCCATATATTTATCCTTATCTCCAATTATTTCTCCTTATCTCCCATTATTTCTCCTTATCTCCCATTATTTCTCCTTATCTCCCATTATCTAGGTTTATCTCGACTTATCTCGCAATATTTCTGCTTATCTCCCATTATTTCTCCTTATCTCCCATTATCTCACCATAACTCCCAATATCTTATCTCTGCTTATCTCCCATTAGTTCTTATTATCTCCCATTATTTATACTTATCTCCTATTATCTCACCTTATCTCCCATTATATCGAATTATATAGAACATATGTATAAATTTGTAACAACACGTAAATCGAATAAGCGGTTCTCAAGTGGTAAGCGCACTAACGGACAGACAGACAGACAGAGAGACGTTGCATTCTATATATATTATTATCTCTACATAATTTCCATTTTCTAGGCTTATCTCTGCTCATCTCCCATTATTTCTCCTTATCTCCCCCATTATTTCTCCTTATCTCCCATTATTTCTCTTTATCTCCCATTATCTTACCTTATCTCCCATTATCTAGGTTTATCTCGATTTATCTCGCAATATTTCTCCTTATCTCCTATTATTTCTCCTTATCTCCCATTATCTCACCATAACTCCGATTATTTTATCTCTGCTTATCTCCCATTAGTTCCCCTTATCTCCCATTATTTATACTTATCTCCCATTATCTCACCTTATCTCCCATTATCTAGGCTTATATCGAATTATATAAAATATATGTATAAATTTATAAAAACACCTAAATCGCATAAGCGGTTCTCAAGTGATAAGCGCACTAACGGACAGACAGACAGACATGCAATGTCTATTGCATTTTATATATATTATATTCTTTGCAACATGATATTGTTTCATATTTAAAGGTTAAGGCAGTGTATTGCAACGCGCTAACGGTAACCTTTTTCCGACTTGATTCACTATTATCGTCACTGCTTATTCTTTATGTTACCTAACGCAATAAAATATATCCTATTACCTGGCCAGAGAAAATATTTATATTTTTAAAAAAAAAGCACGTAAATCGGATAAGTGGTTCTCCAGTGATAAGCGCACTAACGGATGGACAGGCAGAGAGACAGGCAGACAGACAGGCAGAAAGACGTTGCATTTTATATATATTATAGATAGAAGATTATAGATAACCTGGCCAGAGAACAAATGTATGAATTAAAAAAAATAAACACGTAAATCGGATAAGTGGTTCTCGAGTGATAAGCGCACTAATGGACAGACAGACAGAGATACGTTTCATTTTATATATATTATAGATGTAATAAAATATATATCTATAACCTGGTCAGAGAACATATGTATGAATTTAAAAAATCACGTAAATCGGATAAGTGGTTCTCGAGGGATAAGCGCACTAACGGACTGACAGTCAGACAGAAAGACGTTGCATTTTATATATATATATATATATATATATATATATATATATATATATATATATATATTTTATTGTAGATATAGATTATTATTATTATTATATAACCTGACCAAAGAATATATGTATGAATTTAAAAAAAGACACGTAAATCGGGTAAGTGGTTCTCGCCTGATAAACGCACTAATGGACAGACCGACAGAGAGACATTGCATTTTATATATATTATAGATTATAGACTGTAGATATTCTCTGCTACATAATATTATTCTATATTTAATGGTTTAGACTGTGTTTTGCAAGGGAACGCGCTAATGGCAAATTTTTTTCCAACTTCATTCACTATTATCGTCACTGCTCATTCCTTATGCTACCTTTCGTAATAAAATATAGCCTATAACCTGAACATATGTATGTTTTTTAAAAAAAAGTAAGTAAATCGGATAAGTGGTTTTCCAGTGATAAGCGCACTAACGGACAGACAGACAGACAGGCAGACAAACAGACAGAGAGACGTTGCATTTTATATATATTATAGATGAGCATTAAAGTTAATTTTAATTCATTTTAATTAATTACACGCCGGCGCAATCATTACAATTGTGGCTGTGATCTTGACAAACAGGACGATAGCAGACAAAACAAGCTTTTCTGATTTTTTAATTTTCTTTTTTTATACACAGTAAGCCAAGCTCAATATGTTGCAAAGGTCGATCAGATGCAACATCTATTTTCAAAATTCCTGTGATACTGAGTTTTATATATTTTTGCAGCGTTGCTGTCGTGTATCTCTCTTGCAAATACGGTGTCTCGAGATGAAGGTGTAGTTTTTCAAGACAATCAATCTCCGTTGTTTTCCTGTTGATGTCGTCGATTTTCGATTTGCATTTCAGCAAAATTCTAGCGTTTACAACAGCCTGGTCTAATATTCCATAAAAATATCTAATCGGCCACCTGTTTGTCCTTCCGCTCACAGTATAAAGAATGACAAAGCTTATCAAAACTATCTGCCCCTCCTTTCGTTGCATTATAAGGCCACAGACTTTTAGGTTTTCCGTCGGTTACTCCTTCCGTATGCATAAAAGAAGACACAATGAGCACAATTTTATTACATTTCTTCTTTTTTGGAGCATACGAAAGAAGGCTTAAATCCTGTGTGTGACAAAAATTGGTATTCGGTCGTATTTTTGGAGCGACTGTATTCGGTAGAAATCTCTCGCTTATTTTTCCTCACAGTTCCAGTGATTTGTAACTTGTAACTGACATCGAAATGCAACGAAAAAAATGACACACATTTCACAAGAACAACAATACTTGACACACTGGGGTGGATTTGAGTACTGTTCCACTTTGCTTAACTGCTATAGCCAAACTGACGGTCCCAAAGTAATGTCCTTAGCTTGAGAGAGTAGCGGCACCCTCGAATTACAGATAGATGTCGCTATAGACCTTCCCGCCTTAAGTTTAGGTACTTTAAATTAAGCGTAAAAAAGTCTGGGGTGCATCGCACCCCCGTATGTGAAGTAAGGGTTAAACGAAATTTTCACCATTAAGAGGCTTACTCGATTCTCGATCTTCCTATTTGGCACAACAAGAATTCGTTTAGATTTTTGCGAGGAAGCGATAGCAAAAAATATGTTACTTTTCAAACCATATGTGGAGGAAAAAAAATCTAGTTGATTTTGTAATCTGTCAACTTTGACAAGTGGCAAATTTTGTGTTAGCGTATATGGCTTCCTCACAAAAAACTTAGTTTATTAGTATGATGGTTTTTTTTATAACCCAAATAGGAAAAGAGTAAATTGAGTAAGTCCTTAAAAGTTAAAATTCAGTTCAATACCTTGAAATATCGGAACGACTGAAAATAAATATCAATATCAATCAATGTTTTTGTAAACGGACAGAAAGGTGTTATTTAATGGTGTGCTTATGTGTAGAGGGTGCTATTTAAAAAAAAAACTAGTTGGCTTTGTAAACTGTCCAATTTGACAAGTGACAAATTTTGTATTATCATATTTGGCCTCCTCGCGAAGTTTATTGGTAAAATAAGTTTTTTGATACTTCAACAGGAATAGAGTAACTTGAGCGAGCCACTTAAAAATTAAAATTCAGTTCAATAACTTGAATACCCTGTATATTGGTAACGAGTAAAAATAAATATCAAGTGTTATATTATATTTTTGTAAAGTACAGAAAAATGCTATTAAATGGTGGGTTAATATGTAGAGAGTGCCATTAAAAAAATCCTGGCTTTGTAATATGTCAAATTTGACAAGCAACAATTTTTTTGTTATCATACGAAGGTCATTCAATAAGTAACGAGACAAATAGCTTTAGCTCAAGAACGGTTTATTGGATTGCTGCAAAATTTGGCCTCCTTTTGACATAATCCCGCCCAACTTATTACACTTGTCCCACCATTCTGCTAGCTTCTTGATTCCTGCCACTCTTGCACTTTTTCCATTACTTTTTCATTGTCGATGAACCTCTTTCCATGTAGAGTATCTTTGAGAGGTCCGAACAGGTAAAAATCAAAGGTCTGAACTGTATGCAGGATGAGGCAAGATCTTCCAACCCAGTTCTTGAAGCTTTTCTTTGGTAAGATATGAGGGCGGGCATTGTCGTGTTGAAGTATGGAGCGGTTTCGTTGAATGGGTTTAAGCTGAGACCAATTGTCTCTTTACTTATTGACTGGCCCTCGTATTTGACTTTCTCATAAAAAAACTAAGTTTGGTACAGGAAGAATTTAACACTTAAAAAAAGTCCCTGTGCATTAGTAGATATAGAACCTTATGTTTGCGAATTCAACCACTTGATCCAATTTTTTCTTTTCCAGCACGTGCATCGAGGGCATACTGTATAGGCCTCCAGTTCAGCGATTACGACATGATTCTGGCCGGTTCGTATTGTCAGTTGGCACAGCAACGAGTTAAAGATAATGTATTGGGCCTCTACATTACGGAACATAAAATAAATGAAAGGAACTACATCGCTTTTTCTAAACAACTTACCAAGAGTAAAAAGTATTTTATTGAGAGTCCGGTGCGTCGATTCTTCTAGGTCAATTTACATTTACAAAAATTCAGATTTATTAATCAACACAGTGTTTCATCGACATGTTTTCCACGTAGGTCTACCTAGGTGAGGGTTAAGTTTGAAAAAACAGTGTGTAATATTCAATTAATAATACAGTTCTGGTGTCAATATATAAAATTCAATGTCTGAATTAATTAATATTGGTAATTTCCGCGGTCTTAAAACTTATTTAGGTATGTGAGGGCCGCTCAGAAGAAAAATGTTCCGAAAAGCTGGCCAAAATATCAAGCTATTATTCGAAATGGCATACTATTTTTGGAAAAAAATAAGTTATTTTTATGGAATTCTGTACACATGGGTTTATGTGGTCGCCAATTACGAATATGAAGTTCAAATTTCAAAAAACAAAACCGTCGGTTCCAAAATGGCGGATTATTTTTGGAAAGAATGTTAGTTATTTCTATGAAACTCTGTATATATGGGTTTTTTGGGGTCGTTGATTACGAATATGAAGTTTAAATTTAAGAAAAAAAATGAGGGATCCAAAATGGCGGATCGTCCCAACCCAATAAAGGACACCCTGAGGTGTTCATTCCTGTTGGTTCCTTATTTTCGGTTTCATACTTAGTTGTTAACGACACGTAAACGTTGAGCCAATCATTAAACTTTCTGAAGAATTGCCCTTGGATTTTGTGGACTTTTTGCCATCTATTTCGGAATTCTGTCATCATTTTGACAATCGGTTTCTTTAAATTTTCTGGCATATATGTATGCAAAGTTTTTTTGTCACTTTCGCTTCAATAGTGGTAGTAACATTTATGTTATCATGTTATTGGTTTTTGACAAGTAGGAAAATATCTTTTTTTGCAAAAGAAATTTCCAGTTTGTCAGACGCATTTTCCGTTAAAATAAAAAAATACATACATTTTAATTCAATACTTTCCATTAATTTTGGGTAATTGTTGTAAATAGTTAAATAAAATTGGAAAAATTTGCAACAAGGTACTACATTTTAAAGTATTTTTTCCATTTTGCAACTTTCTTCCGCATTTTAAAACTATTTTTACTTTTTGCAACAACTTCCAGAACTTTTAAACAATTTACTACATTGTGCAACAATTTCCAGAATTTTAAAATTATTTTTTTCCATTTAGTAATATTTTATTGAAATTTTCAAGTATTTTTCAATTTTAGCAACAAACAAATTACAACAGTTTTCCTAATTTTTGGTTAACTAATTTTATCATTTTGCAACAATTTACAGAATTTTTAAAGTATTTTTCCATTTTGCAATGATTTCCCGAATTGTTTACGTAATTTTATCATTTTGCAACATTTTCCCGAATTGTTTAACTAATTTTATCATTCTGCAACAATTTACAGAATTTTTAAAGTTTTTTCCTATTTTGCAACATTTACCCGAATTTGTTAACTATTTTTTTCACATTTTTCAACAATTTCCCGAATTTTCAAACAATTGCTTGAATTTTGTAATATTAGCCCGAATTTTTTAACAATTTTTTTACTTTGCAGTACTTTCCCGAATTTTAAGAAACAGCCGTCATGAAAGTAAGATTGACGCGTCCATGGCGTCCATGCACAGTTCCGCACAAAAACTAACAGAGATACCAAACTTGCGACATCTAGCACTCAATTCTTCGATATTTTGGCAAAAAATGTCTAATAAACAACCTCCAACTCATTTCATGTTAAAGTTCGATGGAGTTTTTAACTTATTGCTTGTTCTCTAAAAAAATTTTGGTAATACTTTCTTAAAAAACTCGATAATTGAATAGTTAATTACTCACCTAACGTTAAGTAGATATGAAATTCCAGAAACTCAGGGACAGCATTTATTTTACACAAATTAAAATGCGTTCACTTTTGCAGATTCTGTAATAGTTTAAACTTGAGAACGTCTGACGTGCTTCACTAGAGATGCTGCGTGGCACTCGATGTTTCGAAATGAAATGAAAGTTATGAGACAGGTACAAGCGGAAGATGCACCTGAGTGGTCATAAATCATAGTAGAGGAATTGGCAAAAATCCCTAAATCGAACCTTTTGTTTTTTACATTTTGGCTAGCTTTTTGGGATATTTTTCTTCTGTGGGCCGTGTTCACAGCCATTTGTACGTTTTCAATGTATCATTTCCCATAAATCACAAGAAAGGACTGAAACAAAAAATTATGAAACATCAAATTAAGCCTAAATTTATAAGTTCAAAAATGATTTTAATTAAATTTAAGTAAAAGATACCTGCCTAGGTTTTCTTTTCAGGAGAACATTTTGATTTTGATGAGGTTTAAGATTGCCAAGCCCCCACGTAGTTATGTCCATTAGTTTGGCAATATTTGGTTTTTTAAGAATGGCATTTAATTACAAAGGTTGTATGACAAGAAAAAAAATATTTTTATGTTTAAAATTTATTTTATTTTTCAACATAATCTTTTAGCTTGATACGCTGAGTCCAACGTTTTTCTATCTTTTGTATTCCCTCTAAAAAATACGATTTCTCTAACCCTTTAAAATAGGCGTTTGGTTCAGCAATCACCTCATCCTTTGAGCCAATTTTTTTTTCCGCAGAGCCATTTTTTCGTATTCAGAAATAGGAAATAATCGCTGGGGGCAAATCTAGGGAATATGGTGGATGCAGGAGCAATTCGTATCCTAACTTATGAAATTTTGCCATGGTGATGATACAACTGTGTACGCGCGCATTGCCTTGAGGAAAGAGAATTTTTCTCTTCGCCAAATGCTGACATTTTCCTTATCCAATAAGTTGACATAATATTCTCCATTAATCGTTTTGCCCTTTTCAAGGTAATCGACGTGGATTATGCGGCGTGCATCCCAAGACACTGTGCCCATGACTTTGTTGGTCGATAAAGCCGCCTTAGCGTCCTTTGGCGCCGATTCCCCTTGGAAACGCCACTGTTTGGACTATTCTTTTGTTTCTGGTGTACTGTGATGAATCCATCTTTATGTATTATGAATCGACGCTAAAAATCATTGACACACGTGCTTGTTTATTGTCAATTGTGAGCAATCGCGGCACTGATCTCGCGGAAAGCTTTCTCATATCCAAATGAGTTGTTAAAAATGTTTTGCACCCGTTCAATTGAGATGCCCACAGTCTTGGCAATCTCACACAATTTCACTCTCCGATCATTTATCACTATATCGTGAATTTTTTCAATCATTTCTGATGTGGTGACCTCAGTTGGACGAACTGGACGTTCTCCATCAAAAATCCTTGTATGGCCGCGTTTGAATCCAGCTGTCCAATATTTTATGATCGATAATGAAGGTGCAGTGGTCGTTTTCTTTTTCAAAAACAAATATTTTATCACTACTCGATATTCAGTTTTTCCATTGTTGGAAAATCACAAAAGTTATTCTATTTAAATGGCTGCCATTCACAAACTAAATCACGCAGCGACTTAAAAATATGATAGGATTCTTGTAAAAGGTTATGTTTACGAAAAATATAATTTTTTATAGTAGTAGTCTCTGGCTGAGACCGGATACTTATCATACAATCCTCGTATTACTGGTAATTTGCACGGTCCTAAAACTTTGGCGTTTTCAATGACGTATCGTTTTCCACAAATCACAAAAAAGAAACTGAAATACGAAATTGTGAAATATCAAACGAAGGGTAAATTTCAAAAATGTTCAAAAATGAATTTAACTAAAAGATACCTGCGTAGCTATTCTTTTCAGATTTGTCTCGGGAGGAAATTTTGATTTTTTGATTTAGGACCGTCAAGCCTCCACACAGTTATTAGTTTGACATTGTTTAGTTTAAGGTCGTTAGTGAGACGTTGAATTAATTGATTTTGTATCTACTGTAAATAGATATTTAAATTTAGGTAATAAAATTTGTTATAAAAATATTTTGAATAATTTATTTCATCAAAATTACAAAAAAAAGAAATTCAAAGAATTTTGCAAGGTTCTAGACCACATTAAGGTATTTCTTACGCGAAGACAGAGAGTATCATGTTAGAGAAAGTCGCGAAATAATTTGGTTTTCAGGGTATAATGAATGTGGCAACGTAGCTTCTTGCTTGCTTCCCGCCGCATGCAATCTTGGGTTATTTATAATAACCTTGATACTTTTACATGATATACAATAAAAATTATGTATAATTAATTAAAACGATACTTTGGATTATTTATTAAAAACATCGCTTATTAATTACACAGGTCAACATTTTATCTAGACTTGTACTCGGTAAACCAACTAGGTATCCTAGGGTTTTTGGGATCGCTGATCACGATGAAGGGGTCGGTTAACCTTCATCAGGTCAGGTTCAAGGTCATTTGAAGGTCAAATTGAGCCAATGCAGCCAAAAAAATCTGAAAAAATTCATACGTATGTTTTTTGGGTCACTGAATTCGAATCCGGTGTTATTTTTTTCATATAAGGTTTCCTGAAGGTCACTAGAGGTTACTTCAAGGTCATTCTGAGGTTATTTGGAATAAAACAGAAAAAAATGGTGTATACGTTTTTTGGGTCTCTGGTTCAGAATTAGAGGTCGGTTACCCTTCATCAGGTCGGTATTAAGGCCATTTGGAAGTCAAAAACTTTTTCGTCACTTCTTTGAAACTTCTCCAAGCTGCCTTTTCTTTGTCAGTCATCTTTCTTTCAAATTCTACATTTTTGAAAAGTTCTCTTATATCAGGTCCGGTAAAGACACTTTCATTTATTTTCGCCCCCGAAAGTTTTGGCAATACTCCAAAGATATGCATGAAAGCATCGCTCTGGTTTCTACTCATTACTTTAACAATTTGTTTTGCCAGACCTAACTTTATGTGCAATGGTGGTAATAGAACCTTATGAGGAGGTACCAAACTTTCTGCTAAAACATTTTTCTCACCTGGGATTAGATTTTTTCTTGGTGGCCAAACTTTTACTACGTAATGTTTATCTCTAGCACGACTGTTCCATTCACAAAGGAAGCATGGATATGATACAAACCCTGATTGCAAACCGAGCATGATCATTATGATTTTTAAATCACCGCAAAGTTCCCACTTATGAGAATCATATTTCAGTTTTTCTAGTACGAGTTCTAAATTGAAATATATTCTTCTTTTAAAATGACCGAATGGGCAAGAGGCAAAGGGGCATACGTATTCCCATTGAAGAGCAAGATCGCTTTCAAACTTCTTTTCGATGAATCGATAGAAAGGCGCCAATGACTAGCTGTATATTCGATACCATATTCTTTGACTAATCCACTAACATCATTGCAATAAATTAAATTACCAGATTTTGTAAAATACTTTTTGAATGGTTTTTCTCTTGAACGGTAATATGTTACTTTTGTCCCTGGTGCTAAACAATTTTTTCCTTTTAATCTCGATGCTAAAAGTTCAGAACCTTCTTTTGAAAGTCTTAAGTCTCTACAGAGATCACTCAGGTCACCTTGGTTAAAATGTGTTTGTTCTGACATACCTTCATCTTCCGAGCCTGAAGATACATTGTAGGTTTCACTTTCACCATCTTGCGGTGTATCTAATGATTCATCATGCATTTCTATATCATCAGAAACTTCAAAATGCTCTGCATTGCTATGCCTGCTGTCATCATTATCAGGTGCAGTTTCTATATATATGGACAATGTTACAGATTCTACGCACGGATAAGTTACAGAGTTTTTGTTATTACGATTATATCCTTTGAGATTCGTTAAGCAGAAATAACAATTAGACGTATGGTCTGATGGATTTCTCCATTTCATCGGTGCAGAAAATATTTGTGCCCTTGTTCCAAACAAAATATTGCGGCATTAACTACAGATGACATTCGGAGTATAAGAGTTGTTCAAGCAACTCGTGTCGATATTAAACAAACTTTTATATTTTGTTTTCAAAGTCTCAGAAAATTTAATTTTATTTTTGAGTGTATACAGCCCACAAACGATACAAAAACAGTTCACATTATTCTTACAAAATCCTTGACTTGTAGCATTAAACTCTTTAAAAGCCAAGTTTCCCACCGTTGAAGAGCTACGGTCGCTGGATGACGACGGCTGCGGGCCCGCTTTCCCACCCTGACCAACCGCCGATTCTGGGGTTCCGAGCCCCTGTCTCGTAGAAGTTTTATTTGTAGTTGCCATGACGGTATGGAAGCCATAACCCAGGGACTTCGCCGGATAGTGGAACAACTCCGTTGCCCACCGTCACCGCGTGGAGGTGCCCTGGGTGCAACTATAAGTATTAGTTCATTAGCCCACATTTATTAAATATGCATATCAAATAACTTTATGGAAATGTTAGTGGAGTTTTAAGATTGAGACAAAAACTTGCTGTATAAAATAAACCGACCTCGAAGCAAGTATAATGCTGAAATATACTAGTAGCACTTGATCATAACCTTTTCCTCTACCCATCTTCTTATATTCCTGCTTGAAACGATCTATGGAAGAAATGGTAGGGAAGAAAAGAACACAGATTAGGAATTAGTGGCCCAAAAAAGTGGGTATCGTTTTTTTTTTAGATTTTTCAGCCGCTATCAATTAAATTGACCTTCAAATGACTTTGAACCAGATTTGATGGAGGTTAACAGACCTCTAATTCTGAACCAGAGACCTAAAAAACGTATACACCATTTTTTTCAGATTTTTTTGGCCTGCTCATAACTGTTTTATTCCAAATAACCTCAGAATGACCTTGAAGTAACCTCTAGTGGCCTTCAGGAGACCTTATATGAAAAAAATAACACCGGATTCGGATTCAGTGACCCAAAAAACATACGTATGAATTTTTTCAGATTTTTTGGCTGCATTGGCTCAATTTGACCTTCAAATGACCTTGAACCTGACCTGATGAAGGTTAACCGACCCCTTCATCGTGATCAGCGACCCCAAAAACCCTAAAATACCTAGTTGGTTTACCGAGTACAAGCCTCGATAAAATGTTGACCTGTGTTATTGATAACTGAATAAATGCGCGTGCGAGGCTTGCGTTTATTCTAGTATCTTTTAAAAGAAAGTCCGTTCAGTGCAATGCAGATACACTACCGTCAGAAATTATTTGCCCACCTAGTTATTTCAGTCCCAAGACAACAAAAACCCAGATAATTATATATATATATATATATATATATATATATATATATATATATATATATATATATATATATATGTATGTATATATATATATATATAAACACACATACAGTGGCGTGCAAAAGTTTCCGGTCGGTGACATTTCGTACTCTAATTTATTAAAAAAAAGACTAATGATTTTTAATCATTATGAGATGTGAGTATGAGATATAGGAAACAAAATAATATAGTAAAAGAATATTATTTATGTTTGCGAATATACTTATTATTATTATTCTTATATTTTTATGTGCAAAAGTTTCCGGCCACTTTGTACTACGAGAAAAATTATTAGTCTATATGCTCTATAATAGACTTAAATTATATTTTTATGTTAATATTTTGTAGCCATACCCTTTGCAGCGATAACAGGCGCACGACGATGTGGCATTGACTCAATTAATCGATTAATACAAGCAGCTGAAATTTTATCCCATTCTTCCTTCAATGATTTGAATAATGCGGCTTTATTTGAATATGTATGCTTTCGAACTTGACGATCTAGCGTTTCCCATAAGTGTTCTATTGGGTTCAAGTCCGGTGATTGAGATGGCCAGCTTAAAACTCTCACATTTGAAGTAGAAAACCACTGTTTTAACAACTTGGGTGTATGTTTGGGGTCATTATTCTGCTGAAATATCCAATTCTGCGGCAATGTTTCTTCAGCATATGACAACAAATTGTTTTCTAAAATGTCCTTGTAAATATCAGCGTTCATATTTCCGTTGATCTCGATCAATGGACCGACTCCTTGTGCAGAGAAACTTCCCCAAACCATTACACTTCCTTCACCGTGTTTTACAGTAGGAATTTGGTACCGAACATCATTTATCGTACCAATAGGACCTCGTACATGTTGTCTACCATCGCTTCCAAAAAGATTAAATTTAGATTCGTCTGAGAAAGCTACTTTTTTCCAGTCTTTGATTGTCCAATTTAGGTGATCTTTGGCAAATTGTAATCGGGCCTTCTTATTCTTTTTACTGATTAATGGTTTTTTAATACCTATACGGCCAAAAAGTACCATATCGTGTAGTCTTCGTGTCACAGTACTACGACTAACATTAGCTAGGTTTTCATCCTTTACCTCGCGTGCAATTTCGGCAGCAGTTTTGACATCCGCAGTTGATTTGCGTTTAATGATACGCTCTACTTTTTTAGACGTTTTTTTGGTCTTCCACTACGCGGACGATCTTTTAAACCATATCCACAACGGTATTTTACAATAATATCGTTCACAGTTGATTTACCTATCGATAATAATGAAGCAATCTCACGAGATCATTATTACTTATTACATTATACTTTTCCAAACGTGGATCGTACTTCTTCAGCGAGTCGATGGACTCCGTGAGCAAAGCACGTCACATGAATTAAATTTGGATAAAATACTTGGAGGAGTTTGTCTGCTTTAATCATATAGGGAGCAGCATCTGAGAGAAATATAAACACTCTTTCATTTGCAGAAGATTCAGGAAATATTTTTTTAATACCCTCATTCACAAATCTGCACTTTTTGCAATCCTGCGATATGAAGACTTGGCTTGACATGCTGGTCACTTTGAAACTTTTTTGTGCACGAAACATTTTTCTCGCAAACTCGACAATATAAAATATTTACGTCGTTTGTAAATGTTCCAGGATAATCAGCTACCCACGAAGAGACACTTTTTTTGCGGGTGGCATGGTACACGTTAAACTTTAACACAACACGTTAAAAATTGCAAAAAGACTACACTGATGCAAGCGCGTCAACAATAATGTTAAAACGGATATCTTGTTTTAAAATAAAAAAAATCGTCTTCGAGAAAATTGTTTATTTGATCCACGCTGAAACAAATATTCTTAGAAACTAACTACTTATCACTTAATATCCCGACCAAGAAACAAAGGAATAAAATACCGTCGTAATTTTGGGTATTCCTTTGGCACTATAACCTAATCGATGTTTAGACTATTGCAGGTAGTGCTTCTTTTGAAAATTTTATTACTCTCTCACAAATTTGGATTTGCATATGCCGAGCCATGTTTATTCTCCCACGACCTTTTATGAATTAAATGTTCATTCAATGAACATTCAACGCGCTATTATTCGTAAATACGTCTTTGAACGTCCTACTGCGTCAATGTATATTATGTGGCCGAAAAGTTTTGCCCATATAAATATAAGAATAATAATAATAAATATATTCACAAAGATTACTCTGATCTGGGTTCCAGGACATGAGGGACACAGAGGAAATGAGATGGCAGACATCTATGCAAAAAAAGGGGCTGAGGGGACCTTCATTGGACCCTCTCCATCCTTTGGATTCAGCAAGGGTCTCCTTAAAGAGGAGATGATGAAATGGACAAAATCCATAGTAGAGAAACATTGGAACGACACTAACGGTCTGGAACATTCTAAAAAGTTTCTGAGCTTTGATGCAAGGAGGGCGGATCTCGCCCTAAAAATGGATAGGAAAAGCCTAAGATTACTGGCGGGGGCACTCACAGGCCACCATACCTGCAATAAGCACCTACACAGAATGGGCCTATCAACCACGTACACCTGCAGATTCTGCGGTGAGGAAGAGGAGTCCATGGAACACTTGATTACCAACTGTGCGGCATTGGGACACAGGAGACATAGGATACTACATGCCTATACGCTGGGTAAACAGGATCTGCTAACGCTCCCATTAAAGGAGCTGGTCCTGTTCCTGGATGTATTAAACCCGTGAGGGATAAGGGGAAGCACAATAGATCAATGATGGTCGCAGTGCAAAGGGCCATTTTTGGGCCACACTCCCCTCTACACATTACATTACATTACAAATATATTCACAAACATAAATAATATTCTCTTACTATATTATTTTGTTCCCTATATCTCATACTCGCCTCTCATAATGATTAAAAATCATTAGTCTTTTTTAAAATAAATTAGAGTATGAAATGTCACTGGCCGGAAACGCACGCCACTGTATATATATATATATATATATATATATATATATATATATATATATATATATATATATATATATTTAATTTTAATGAATTATTATTTATTTTCACATTATTTGCAGTCTAGAAAATCAGAAAAATATTCATGATTTTTCAGGATTTTTCTCATCTATGTGATCTCCTTTGTTTTTAATTATCGCTTTACAAAGTTTCGGTATTCTATCCAGTAGGTTCCTCAGAGTTTCTTCGGTTATTTTAACCCATTCTGCTTGTAAAAGTTCCCACAAGTGATTTTCTGATGTTGGATGGAGTTTTCGAACACACCTGTTTAAATGGTTCCACAGCAATTCGGTGGGGTTCAAATCGGGTGATTGTGGAGGTCAAATCATCACTTCCAGGACGTCATCGGATTTCCATCGATCCAAAAGTTCTCTAATTTGTTTAGCAGAATGTTTAGGGTCGTTGTCACGCTGAAAAATAAATTTCCTCTGAAAAATATCTCTTCCAGAAGGAAGCATTTGAGTTCGCAAAATTTCTCGATACTGTTCTTTTCGCATGATTCCTTCTATCCTCAAGATTTTTCCAACTTTACCGTTGCCAAAATAACCCCAAACCATTACTGAACCTCCAACATGTTTTACTGTAGGCAACGGACAGGCTTCCAACATCCTCTCTCCAGCTGACCACCATGATGTCCTGATGTCCAATTTTCATGTTCTCGGGCCCATTCTAATCGTTTACGTTTATTCACTTGCCTAAGAAGTGGTTTCCTCACTGCAACTCTCCCGTGTAGTCCACCTTCTGCTAATCTGTTCTTCTGGGTTTTCACGCTGATGGGGATGGGCCGCTTCAGATTTACTAGAGCCGTGATTTCTGGTGCGGTTAGGCGGCGATTACGTCTGCTGGACATTGTTATAGCTCTGTCTTCAGCGGGAGTCGTTTTTTCGAGGCCTTCCTGAACGTTTTTGGTTGTGAATTTCATGTCCCGCTATCGGTCTCCTTGGCATCCGCATATCACTCGCGATTTGTCGACTCGACTGACCATTTTGATGCCTCGCAATTATCAAAGTCCAATTTTCAACGAAAAGTCGTTTTTGTTATTTTCACAAAACAATTGAGCCTGTATCAATCACAAAGCACTGTTTGCGAATGGTTAATTTCCAAAAGGGCAATGGTATTTATAGCATAGTTTTTATCATAAAATGTCACTAGGAATTTTCATAATCTCTAGAAACTTGAAATGAGTTCTTACTTCAACTGGAATTCTCAGAAATCGCCTTAAAACAATTATCAAGCAAAACTTGGAAATTTGTTCTAATTGGTTTTTAATTTGTGATTTCACCAAAAAGGCTTATCTAAACAATTTTATGATGGACACTTGTTAAGAACAATTAAATTTACCTAATATAATAAAACGGTTTAATTAGATATTAAATTTTGGCAGTTACAATGAAATTTCTAGGTGGGCAAATACTTTCTGACGGTAGTGTATGTGATTCAAAATTTGTAAGAACGCCCGCGTCCGTGCGCACAGTCTTCTTCAAGTTACGTTGCCACAATGAAATAAAATACGTTAAAAAGTAATATTTATCTATTATTTTTGCAACAACTAGGAGGTAAATTGCCTTCATATTTTAACAAACGAAAACAAAGTAATTTTTTCTTGTATATATTTCTTACCTTTTAAATGCACATAAGACAACAAAAATTGTAAAAAACGCATGCTTTTGATCGAAGAAAAAGTATCGATTCCTATCTTTTACTTGTTAAATATTTGAAACTTTTACAATTAATTATGGCAATACGCTGAAAAAATGCTTCAGATTTACCAGAAGGAATTAGACTGCCCAATGGCGGTTTGTCGATAAAAATGAAGAGTGAATTCTTCAAGGGGGTAACGACCGCAAACATCGGAGTAAAATGTGTAGCCAGTGTAAAGAGAAAACTCTATTGGATACAGCACTGTATTGCAAGATAGTATGTTTAAATTTTTTATTGATTATAATAGTTACACCACCGATGTGATCTTTATCTTCCGAGTTATTTTGGTACAATGTGTAGTCTGATTTCAAGACAGTATAGGGTGAGTCAACGATAAAGTTCAGTATCTCATTTGTTTCGGGAATGACGAAAAAATATTAAATACGATAGTTTTAGGGAATGTTAAGGTGCACAGTTTAAAATTATTTTTGAGTATACAGGGTACTTCAAAAAAGTGTGGCCGATATAACGTATGTTTTTTTTTAAATGGAACATCCTATTTTCTAATTTATTTTTAAATTCTGCGTAAAATTTTATAACTTTTTTATTAATAATGTTATATACCTAAACCTAGTAGTTTCTCTAATATTTCAATTTTTTAAAAAAATGTTACGAGCGTTCTATAGAGATGAAAAAAAGATATATGTAAAGAAATTTGAGTTAGATGCTACAGGGTGTTCAAAATAAATTTATGAATTTCGACTTTTAAATTGAAAAATCTCAACTTTTTTAAATGGCACACCCTGTATATTATTATTTTTATGATAGATTTTACAAAACCCTCCAACTTTTATTAAGTATGTCATATACCTATTTCTAATAGTTTTCGATTTATTTTGAATTTTTCAATTTTTACCCTTGTTTTTAATACACTTACGCTATTGTGAAAACATAAACAAATAGTTAATAATAATTTTAATATAGTTTAACTTATCTAATGATTAATTATTATGACGTCATAAATGTTCAAAAATATGCCTGTCTACTTGAATACACATGTTTAGTCGTTTTACTATATTTTCCTTCACTTTCCTTAGCATAAAGGGCGTTATTGTCCTGCACGCATCCCGTATCCTATTTTCCATATCTACTGGTGTTGTAGGGGGATTCACATAAATACGATCTTAATGTAGCCCCATAAACAGGACGTTCCATTTAAAAAAAGATGTTATATCGGCCACACTTTTTTGAAGTACCCTGTGTACTCAAAAATAATTTTAAACTGTGCACCTTAACATTCTCTAAAACTATTGTATTTAACATTTTGTCGTCATTCCCGAAACAAATGAGATAGTGAACTTTACTCTATCGTTGACTCACTCTGTACACTTTTCTCCAGGTAGAAGAGTTTCGTACAACAATGTCCCACTTTATGTGGTTAAGTTCTTTCAGTTCTGTAAGATGATCTTTAGTTCTCAGTGACCTTGCATTATATGTAGCAATATAGAGTGGTTTTTGTAGCAGAAGTTATTGCAGGCCTAAAATGGGGATTCGCGGGACATGTTGGGTGGTATCATGATGTCAGATGAAATAAAACCGTACTGCAGTGGAGACCATATCTGGGGCAGAGATCTAGAGGTCGACCTGGGATGCGCTGGCTGGATAGTATCACTTTATCGCGGGACTATCATGTCTGCGGGAGGCGCAAAACCGACAAAACGGGAAATGAATGAGGAAGGCCTATGTCCAGAGAGAAAGCAGAAAAGAGCATGATTTTCACAGGGTGGTGAATAAATATAACAGAAGTAGAGTAAAGAGGAATGCATCACATCCTCAGCATCACTTTAAAACTCCGCAACTCGTGGGGCCTCCAAAGCATGTCGCAATAAACAAGCCTCCGCCATTGGAATTAAGAGATCCTGATGTTTCATGATCCGGTCGAACAAAAGGTTTGCTAAAGTTTGATGTACGTTAAGCCTACAAAATCCAAAATAAAATCAAAAATTAGGTTTTTCGGTAATATCTCGAAAAACAAAAAAACCGGTCAAGTACAAGTTGAACTTGCGCAATTAGTGTACGTTGATTGCTTTTCAAATAAAAAATTTTGTTACAGAGGTATAAAATGATCAGTGACTTCACAAAACACACCCCAAATGATTTTTCAACAAAGTTTGTTTCCAATCTTTACTGAAATCTGATGACCTTGAAATTTTTGTTTTTTTTTTATATACCAGATAAATTATGATAATTTTCGTTCAATCTACACCCCGTGGAGAATATTCCAGAATTTTTTTCAAAATTTTCTGATGAGTACTTTTCGAGATAAGGCGGGTGGACAGCGATTTTTCGCGATATTTTTAAAATAATACAAAGAAAGGTGCGCGCAAGTATTACATTATATATATATATATATATATATATATATATATATATATATATATATATATATTTTTTACTCGTGTTTTCACAAGCTTTCATTTGACACCACACTCGATTACCTAGTAAAAAATTTTTTTTTTTCACTTCCCATTTCACCCCCCCAAAACTAACCCCTTAAGTCAAAATTTAACTTTCAAAACTATATGGCTCTGATGAGGCCATCAATTCCTATATTACTACCAAATTTCAACTTTCTATGACAAATACGAGTAGTTTCGGAGAAAATCGGGTGTGACAGACGGACAGACACCGAAGTGATCTTATAAGTGTTCCGTACGGAACACTAAAAAGATATCGAAAAACTAATAGCACAACGTGAAAGAGCAGAAAATTTTACAAAAAATAGGTATATAGATTTTTTTTCCAGATCTTTTAGTGTGAGAATTTATTAAAAATTCGGACAGGTGATTCAAAAAGTCTGGCGCGCCAAACAGGTTAATTTGAGAATTTACGCGCACCGCTCGAAAGTTAATCGATATTACTAATTTTCAGAGTGTAAAAAAAGTTACCTTTGTGAAGAGGAGACTTTCAGCTTTCCGATGATACTAATAGTTTTTATTTTTGGTTGCTTTATGATTTGTAAAATTTAAAACGAAATTTTTGTTTGCATGATTTTAACGGGTTTAACAGTAAATTAAAAATATTTAATAAAATATAATATTGAAAAAAGATCCTTGTATGTATATATCATTATTATACCTTAAATTTCAATATAAGAATAATTAAAAATACCC
>CM032452.1:7227376-7499876 GCA_019049505.1 Pachyrhynchus sulphureomaculatus | reverse complement strand
TGTAATTATTACTGTCAAATACCAGTTTTTCCATTTTTCCAATATTTCTAATCGCACAACTGACTCAAAATCATTCTATTTTTGGCTTATTAGATTTTTTTGTTTAAACCTTAAATCTATTTGCATTAAGTACAACGATTTATTTTCTTCATTATGGGCCTTTGTAAAAAAATATCATCCATAAAAACACTAGTATTAATAACACACATGTTGCTATCAAAATCGCTCTGATTGTTTTTGGACATTTTAGTTTACATTTTTTAGAAATACATTCGTGAACTTCGTCATCATTCTCTGGCATTATTTTTTTAATATTTTCATTGTGACATGACATTGACTTAAACATGATAATAATTTTGGCTTAGGAGCTGGTTAACGTGTTGTTCAGAGAGTTTTAAGCTTGTTGTAGGAAAATGTAGTCCAGTTATCGATGAACTTGTTCATAAAACCAAAAATTCAAAGATCTCCCATTTCAAGGGACCGCGAAATTAGTTCGAGTTATAGAAATTTCGAGTTAAAGAAAATACATATGTACTTGTTGCACACATCTTTAATTGAGTAAAAAATACATATGTAATTCTAAAACATTCTAACATATATAATAGAAAATTTTAATATTATAAACAGCACATTACATGGAGTTGTCTGTCTTTTCTTAGACACTAAATTAGCTACTGCACTCAACCCACGTACAGCCAAATACGATGAAGGAAAAGCAATTAAAAATTTCTGAACTCTTACCCACAATCCAGGGTAGAGAGCTGGTATTGATTTTCGAAGTCAGTACTCTTGGTATCCATTTCGAATGGAATCGCTCCGTAAAATCAGCATGAAGAACGTCCCAGTGTTGGCAGTAAGTAAGTAAATTTGCCTGTTTTGCAAAGACTGCTGATAATGTGTGAAAGTGGCTGTATTCACCTCCGCCTAGATTTCATGTGAACAGAAGAAGTTTTCCCACAAAAGCAGCTATGACGTTTTTTGTTTTAATTAAATTCAACTCGTCACCTTGCAATTGTAAATTGACTTCATTAAATACAGTCAACACTGTTTATAGTGAAACTCTATATAGTGAAAAACTCTTTATAGTGCAATTTTTTCAAGACCTAGAATATTTTAATGAAATTTCATGTAAAAAGCCCTGCATATAGTGAATCTGTAAAATAGTAACACTCTACATAATAAAATTTTTACCGGAATTTTATGTATTAATTTTTATGCATTTATTGAGATCTTGGCCATTTCGGGTTTCCCATTTTTATCTAACATTAGCACGAATTCCATTTTTATGACGCATTCTTTTGAAAAGGTTCTTAACGCGTTTATAACGCCTAATGGTTGGCAATAAATCAGGTAGATTTCTGTGAGAAACCCGGGGAATAACCCATTTTATAGAAACCCGGGGAAAAAACCAATTTTATAGTCGAGGCCTAGTAATTCGCAAATTCAGGTTCAGCTTCTTTTTGTTTAAGAGTCAAGTAAGATGTCCAAGCGAGTGTGTTTAAGTTTAGCTGAGAAAATTAAAGTTTTGGAGGAAGTTGATAAAGGCTGCAAAAAAATTGATGTTGCTGCAAAATTTGGTGTTTCTCCAAGTTGGGTGTCTCTGATAATAAAAAGTCGCGACAGTATCATCAAGCAACCTAGTGTTCCAAGCAGTCGAAAACGAGTACGGGTGAGTACGTACGAGGATGTAAATGAAGCAGTTTTACGATGGTTTCAAGTGGCCCGTACGCATCAAAACGTACCAATATCGGGAAATTTAATAAAGCAAAAGGCTCTACAATTTGCTAAAAAATTTAACTGCGTTAATTTTCAAGCTAGTGAAGGGTGATTGAGTGCCTGGAAGACTCGCAATTCAATTGTTTTCAAGACGGTGTCTGGCGAGAGTGCAAGCGTTAGTCAGGAAGACTGTGACATTTGGACTGAAACTGTTTTAAAAAGTGCATTGAAAAAGTACGAGCCAAAAAACGTTTTCAATTGTGATGTAACCGGTTTGTTTTTTAAATGTTTGCCAAATAAAACTTTTGCTTTTAAAAGTGATAAATGTTTTGGTGTTAAAACAAGTAAAGAAAGGGTGACACTTATGGCTGGAGCAAACATGGATGGCTCAGAAAAACTGAAATTACTTCTCATAGGTAAAAGCAAAAATCCCCGTTGTTTAAAAGGAGTTAAATTTCGCCAATAATAAAATGGCATGGATGACTTCTGAGATTTTCGAAAGATGGATCAAAGAACTGGACACGAAAATGAAAAGCCAAAAGCGAAAGATTGTGATGTTTATAGACAATTGTCCTGCACATCCAATTACTGTAAGTAAAAAATTAAGGAATATTGAATTGATCTTTTTTCCACCAAACATGACCTCCAAATTGCAACCTATGGACCAGGGTATTATAAAAAACATAAAACATCATTACCGAAACAGAATTGTTCACAAAATTGTTAATGCGATTGATAACAACCTTCCAGTCCAAAAATTGATTACCCTTAAAGAGTGTATAACCGAAGTCGCTAAAGTATGGAGTGAAAATGTTTCTCAGAAAACTATCAAAAACTGCTTTTCTAAAGCAGGTTTTACTGAAAAAATTGACGAATGGGAAGAAGACGAAATGGATCTCACTACCTTAAAAAGGCAATGGGGTATTCTACAAAAAACTGCTACCGTCGACGCAGATTTTTTACTTGAAGATTTCTTAGAAATCGACTATGATGTTGGCACGACAGATCTCCCAACTGACCAAGACATAATTGACGATATAAAAAGTATAGAAGATCATGAAGAAGAAACTGAAACCGGAGAATGTCCTGCTAAATTTAGTGAAAATGAAATAAGAAATGCATTTGACATTGTGCGAACTACTCTCAGGGGCCAGGAAAGTGTACCTGATCAAATCTTAATGCATTTGAATAAATGCGAGAATTTATTTTTCAAAAGTAATGTTCAAAAGAAAATAATTGATTATTTTTCCTAGTACGTATGTACGTAGTATGTACATATGTATTAACAGATTTTGTATTATTCTTTTTATTTCGTATGTAGTACATACATACATAAAGTCCGTACGTTATATCTTTACACGTGCGTCATAGTTTTCAGGCAATATCCCAGACGACTATTATATTTTTTGTCTCTTTTTACCAATACCTACGATTTATAGGTGAAAAGAGACAAATAATATAATAGTCGTCTGTTATATGGCCTGAAAACTATGACGCACGGGTAAAGATATAACGTACGGACTTTATGTATGTATTTAGCCCTGTACATGCTATGTACTATTTAAACCTTCAAATGTTTAATAAAATCTTTTCTAATAATTCAATTTTGCAATTTTTTTGTTGCTTGTACCTTATAAAATACAAGTAAATGATTACCAATATAAAATACATACATAGCAATATATACGGATTTTTTCTTTATATAGTGAAAAACTTTCTATAGTGAAATTTCGGTCAACATTTTGGTCTTTCACTATATAGAGTGTCGACTGTATTTTAAACAGGTCTGTTAAATAAACGATATAATTTTTGGATGTAATCAGGTTTTCGCGCAATTTTTCGTCTCTGCTTTCAAGGAAGTCCTGTACTGAGACAAAATGATTGCAAAAAACGATTCAGACAAATACCTTTTGAGAGCCAACGACCTTCTGTGCGCAGCAACAGACTATAGTAATCTTCATCGTTTTCACTTCAAAGTTGGCCAAATAATCTGTCAAGTAGTGAATTGCTTCTAATCTTATTGACTGTTCTAATAACGTAATGAAGCGAAGTATGCAGGTGTTTATTCAGATTTAGATTTTTTGCAACGAAATGCTGAGGGTTGAATAATACAATGTACAGCGAGTGCATTTGGTACTGCGTGTTTCAAATGCACTATGAAAGCCTTATGACGCCCCGTCATTGCTGTAGTACCATCAGTAGCAGCTGACAAAATATTACGAATAGAAATTTCTTTCTCTTGAAAAAACTTGTTTAGGGTATTAAATATCGATTTTCCCTTTGCATCGGTTTCCAAATTTTTAGCAAATAATAACTCAAATTTTTTCTTCTTTTATGAGTCGAACGTATGTTAAAAGTAGTACTTCGTTATTTGGTAGAGTTGATTCATCGAGTTAAACGGGAAATTTGCAAGTCTTTAAGTAATCACATAGTGATATTTCAACGTCTTTAGCCATTTAATCTGGGGGCAAGGTAGTGCCCTCGTCAAGTCAAGCAAAAAACACAGCCGTACCATCCTTTTCTCGAAGCCACTCACGGCACTTTCGACCCCCCCCCTGTAACTTCGTTGTGAATAAAGCTAGAAGCCTGAATTTTCAGTGACCAAGGGGACATACTATACTAGCTATATTCCTAAATTACCTACTATTTATACCTTATAGTTTACGAACTATCGCCAGTCGAAGTTCTTTAATTTTGTCACTGACACACTCACCGATCATCAAAATTCTAAGGTACTTCTATTAGACACACAAACTTCAAATTTTGAATTTAGTTAGTGTTTAGCCTATAAAGGACGGAAAAACTGAAACATCCCGAAATTTCAGTCCCGTTTTCTAAACTGTACAGTCACTTAAGCCAAAAAAGAGGGTCAACCTCGGAATGAGAGATAATAAACTGTAAACCTGTATAAACCTTTATTTTGGCATTCTAAAAGTTGTCTTAAAAGTCTCATAAAATCTCGTGTCCGCGTTTTAAGATATTCAAGGTCAAAGGTCACAAAAATCGGTTTTTCGCAAATATCTCGTTTCCTATGGTTTCTAAACTGTACAGTCACTTAAGCCAAAAAAGAGGGTCAACCTCGGAATGAGATATAATAAACTGAAAACTTGTATAAATCTTTATTTTGGCATTCTAAAAGTTGTCTTAAAAGTCTCATAAAATCTCGTGTCCGCGTTTTAAGATATTCAAGGTCAAAGGTCACAAAAATCGGTTTTTCGCAAATATCTCGTTTCCTATGGTTTCTAAACTGTACAGTCACTTAAGCCAAAAAAGAGGGTCAACCTCGGAATGAGAGATAATAAACTGTAAACCTGTATAAACCTTTATTTTGGCATTCTAAAAGTTGTCTTAAAAGTCTCATAAAATCTCGTGTCCGCGTTTTAAGATATTCAAGGTCAAAGGTCACAAAAATCGGTTTTTCGCAAATATCTCGTTTCCTATGGTTTCTAAACTGTACAGTCACTTAAGCCAAAAAAGAGGGTCAACCTCGGAATGAGATATAATAAACTGAAAACTTGTATAAATCTTTATTTTGGCATTCTAAAAGTTGTCTTAAAAGTCTCATAAAATCTCGTGTCCGCGTTTTAAGATATTCAAGGTCAAAGGTCACAAAAATCGGTTTTTCGCAAATATCTCGTTTCCTATGGTTTCTAAACTGTACAGTCACTTAAGCCAAAAAAGAGGGTCAACCTCGGAATGAGAGATAATAAACTGAAAACTTGTATAAATCTTTATTTTGGCATTCTAAAAGTTGTCTTAAAAGTCTCATAAAATCTCGTGTCCGAGTTTTAAGATATTCAAGGCCAAAGGTCACAAAAATCGGTTTTTCGCAAATATCTCGTTTCCTATAGTTTCAACGATATTTGCATTTATTACGAAAATTGTAGAGCATAAAATTCTCTACAAATTTTGTTCTAAACGTTTTTTTTATACGCTTAACCATTTTTGAGATAGAGCGCGGAGAGCGCGCAGCGCTCAGCCATACATAGCATAATGCACGGTCAACCGTGAATCCCGGTAAATAATATTTCGTATAAAATTCATCACTAAAAAATCCTTAATTATGAATAATTTGTATTATTTATTAATTAAAATATTATATTTAATAATATTTTTCATTTATCAAATATATTCGTTTAATAATACTTACCTACTTCGTGTAATTAAAAAATTGTTAAGTGAAATACTTTAAGTATATTTTAATTATAAAAAAGTATGAAGATGATGCTTCCATGACATCAGGGCTAGAAGAGAATATAGTTATTAAAATAGGAGCAAAAGTCATGTTAAGACGAAATATTGACGTGAGTCTTGGCTTAGTCAACGGTTCCATAGGTATAGTACAAAGAGTAAAGGTTGGTCCTGAAAATACAAATAAAATAAAAAAAAAATACATATTACATTTAATAATGAACATCTTTACGAACTTGGTCCAGTCCATTCATTGAAACCATATGAAGCGAGATATTTGCGAAAAACCGATTTTTGTGACCTTTGACCTTGAATATCTTAAGACGCTGACACGAGATTTTATGAGACTTTTGAGACAACTTTTAGAATGCCAAAATAAAGGTTTATACAAGTTTACAGCTTATTATCTCTCATTCCGAGGTTGGCCCTCTTTTTTGGCTTAAGTGACTGTACAATTTAGAAAACGGGACTGAAATTTCGGGATGTTTCAGTTTTTCCTTCCTTTATAGGCTAAACACTAACTAAATTCAAAATTTGAAGTTTGTTTGTCTGCTAGAAGTACCTTAGAATTTTGATGATCGGTGAGTGTGTCAGTGACAAAATTAAAGAACTTCGACTGGCGATAGTCCGTAAACTATAAGGTATAAATAGTAGATAATTTAGGAATATAGCTAGTATAGTATGTCCTCTTGGTCACTGAAAATTCAGGCTTCCAGCTTTATCCACAACGAAGTTACAGGGGGGTCGAAAGTGCCGTGAGTGGCTTCGAGGAAAAGGATGGTACGGCTGTGCTTTCTGCTCGACCTAGCGGGGGCACTACCGTGCCCCAGATAAAATTTTAAAAAAATACATATTACATTTAATAATGAACATCTTTACGAGCTTGATCCAGTCAAAACTAAATTTGAAATTCACGAACAGTTTCCGATATGTAGCCTATGTTATTATCATACACAAAAGTCAGGGGCTAAGTCTAAACAGTGCACTGATAGCCATCGGTTCTTCAGTGTTCACATGTGGTCAAGCATACGTGGCACTTTCGAGTGTGACAAGTCTGGGCGGATTACATCTAATTAATGTCGACTTCGGTAGTATCAAAGCTCAGGAGTCCGCAGTCGTTGAATATAACCGACTTAGAAGCACTTATCGTCCAGACTTGTCAAAAATTGTTACATCATAGCCTTTGAGAAAAACCAATAGAGACAGGGAGTGGGTTTTAAGAAAATCCATAGCTGACGTACAAGAAATATTACCCGAGAAGAAAAAAAAAGAGGACTACCTACAAAAAGACATGAGATCCCATCAAAAATATAAAATGTAAAAAAAATGCCCAGTCTCGCAACGCAGTCCTTCCACCACAAAAAATTGTAAGATCTCATGTAAAACCAAGTCAGTTATTTTAGTTAGTATCTATGGAAGCACCTAATTAACAACTTTGTCATAAATTGTTATCTATTTAGTTACCTACCAACATTTATAGCGGCCGTATCAATATTAGACATCTTTATTTCTATAATAAATATAATGACTTGGCAATCGTAAGGCAACATAATGACATAAGAATAATCTACCATTTCGATTGCTAAGTAAGTCTAAACAGTGCACTTAAGAATAAAATACTATCTAAAATACTTTATTCTTAAGTACACTGTTTAGACTTACCTGGCAATCGAAATAGTACATTATTCTTATGTGATTATGTTGCCGTGCGATTGCCAAGTCATTATATTTATTATAGAAGTAAATATGTCTATACGGTCACTATAAATGTTGGTAGGTAACTAATTAGATAACAATTTATGACAAAGTTGTTGAACAGTTGCTTCCATAGATACTAACTAAAATAACTGACTTGGTTTTACATGAGATCTAACAACTTTTTGTGGCGGAAGAACTGCGTTGCGAGACTTTTTTTACATTTTATGTTTTTGATGGGATCTATTCTTCTTTTCACCGAATTATTACTCAGAGGGATTTTTTTGAAGATATCTGACGGTGTCTTATGATGAAGAACAGGTTTTATTACCTCTTTGACTGCCGGCAGGATTAATTCTTCGCCAATTGTGTGTGGTTTTCCTGCTTTTGTGATTAACAATGAAATATTACATCAGGCTCGTAGTTCATAATCTTCTCGTTTAGAAGACGACGCAAAAGGGTTTGATATAGCTGGCTGTTTGAAATACTTCTTTTCCAGTCCTTGGAAATAGGATAAATTTTTGTCCTTTTTATCAGCATGCATTTTATTCAAATGCTTTTATAGCCTCGAAGGCTTCGTTTGAAAAAAAAATTCAAATTAAACTATAGGTAATGATTAGTTTGTAGGAGAGTGCGTAAATCCATATTTCAAATACTCAGTACTGTACTGCCGGCATTTCTTTTTAGATTCAGACGTTTTGAAATACAAAATTTGCACCGGTTTAAATAAATTAACTTTTCAACAGATTTATAGATAGTTATAAAAATAATGGCTATGATGACTTCTATCACTAACCCTTACGAATATGGATTATTGGCGAAGCACACAAAAGTAATAAGACTTTCCTAGAGCTATTTGCTTGTTTGGGATGCCGGTGTACTTGCTCTGTAAACAAGTCATTACAAGCTCCCATATTTTTGTCGAAACGTGCTTGATTGCGTGAATTGTGCCTTTGCTTACCAACTTGCAAAGACTTGTCACCGGCAATACTAAACCGAATTAGGTATACGTATACCTAATGCTAATTTAAATTTTTTAAGCGTATTTATGCGATAACAATAAGATAAAAATTTTAGATAGCTAGAAAAAATATTTATTCATGAAAACGATAGGTACTTCCAAAGTACCTTAAAGTCCGTTTATAACGAACTCCAAAAATTCGCTAAAAATGGTTCGCTATATTCCAAGTTCCTTACAAACTGTAAACAAAATCTAATATCATTTTTCACTACTTTTTTATTTAGATTAGGCTCTAATGCTTAGAAAAATGAATAATAATAATTATTAAATAAAAGAAAACGTTCAAAGGAGAATAAAACAAGTCACACTAAAGTTGTTATTATGTATGTTGGTACATATACGAGTATAAACGAAAACATTAAAATAGTTTATACAATAAAATCAGTAATTTTCATTTGTACAATTTTACTTGAAAAAGAAATGGTGTTAATATAATTGCCAAGGTCACAAAACCTACTCGATATATGTTCAGGAATTTCACGAGATTCCAAAAAACTGCGAGTTTCAGTCATTTTCTTAGTCATTTCTGAAATGGATGGAACATAAATATTATTTCCTACTCCAAGCTCGTCTTCGTCGTCATTATCGCTTAAAATCTTTCCAGAAGTCACTGATGTCACAATTTGATCATCGGTTAATATTTCTTTTGTCATTAAGTCATTATTAGCGCATACATATTCTTCAAAATTAAAGTGATTAAACATCTCCTTAATCTCGATTTCCACTGTACTTTGTCGAATGTCAGCATCGTAAACAAATTCTAGACAATAAGTAGGATCTTCTCGATGTTTTTCAATCCACTGAGTCAACGGTAGCTCATCATCTGAGTCATATCTACATTCCTTCCTTAAAAATCCGCCATCCTTAAAACAGTTTGCAATGGTTTCTTTACTGACTCTTGGCCAAGCCATATGGATAAAGTAAAGTCCAAGAAAGTTACAGAAAAAATGTTACCTTCATCGATCGTCTCTAACATTTTCATAAGTAAAATCTTTCTATAATGACATTTTAAAGAATGTATCACACCTTGATCCATAGGCTGGAGCTTTGTACGTGTGTTTGGAGGCATAAAAACCAATTTTATTTGCTGTAGATCAACTTCAGGGTGCGCTGAACAGTTGTCAACCAAAGTAAGATTTTTTTGTTTGTGACTTTTAATTCTTTCTCCTATTCGATCAGTTCGTTTTTAAAAATTTCTGATGTCATCCAGGCTTTACTGTTTGATTTGTACTTTACTGGTAAATGTTTTTAAAACACCTGTGATTGGCGGACTTTCCTATCACCAACAATTTTCTTTTCTCTGTTCCACACACATATTTGCAGTTACCAACACAGTAATCCTTACTTTTGATAAGTTTCCTCCAGCACAATTCTTTCCGACAAACTTTAATGTCATATCAGGCGTCATCTTGTAAAACAAACCCGTTTCATCTGCATTAAAAATGTCCACCAGTAGATAAAACTGCTCTGAACAACGCTACCCAACAACTAAAGAGAGAAATACAACGCATCAAACATGATTCAATCGAAAGCTATCTGAAAGAATTAACAAACGACAGTAAAACTGACTACTCTTGGTGGAAAGCCACCAAACGTCTAAAACGATCTATCCTTCAAAACCCACTAATTAGAAAGGCAGATGGAAGTTGGGCCCGGAATAATTTACAAAAAGCAACTACATTTGCAAAACACTCGGAACTGATCTTCTAACCAAATGCAGGAGAAGACCCCCAAGATTGGAGTGAACCTAGACAAGAGGATGTTGAGATTCCACTCACCACCCCAAAAGAAGTTTTTGAAGAAATCAAAATGAATATTAACCCAAAGAAAGCACCTGGATTTGATCAAATCACAGAAAACTTAACCAGCTTTCAAATAAAGCAATAGTAAAATTGACTTATCTTATTAACGCTATAATTAGATTAAGATAGGTTCCTACGATGTGGAAAATAACGGAAATAATAATGATTCCCAAACCAGGAAAGCCGCCTCAGGAAGTGTCGTCATATAGGCTTGTTACCAGTTATTTCAAAACTATTCGAAAAACTACTTCTTAAAAGATTAAAACCGATAATAGAGGAAAATAACCTAATCCCTTCGCATCAGTTTGGGTTCAGGGAATAGATCAGGTACATAGAATTACAGATATTATTAAAAAGTCTTTAGAGGAAAAGAAAGTCTGCTCTACAATATTCCTAAATGTTGCTGAGGCTTTCGATAAAGTCTGGTATGAAGGCTTATTCCATAAATTGGACAAAATTTTGCCACGACAATACTCTCAATTGTTAAAATCATATCTTTCAGGAAGATATTTTAGAGTAAAGCAGGAAGAGGCCTATTCTGAATTGAGAGAAATTCAGGCTGGAGTGCCACAAGGTAGTGTACTAGGTCTAGTACTCTACCTGCTCTACACTAGTGACATTCCTGATCTTGAACAAAACACTATTGCAACGTTTGCAGATGCTACAGCCATTATGGCAGTAGGAAAAAATCATGAAGAGGATGCTGAAAAGCTACAATCCTCCATGGATAGAATAAACACCTGGACCAGAACTTGGCGTATCAAGCTTAACGAAAACAAGTCTGTACATGTGGACTTCATGAATAAATTAAAGCAGCACATACCCATCAGAATCAACGATGCCCAGATTCCAGATGCTGATTCGGCGAAATACTTGGGCATGACCTTAGATGTAAGGCTACGCTGGAAAGCCCATGTGAAAAAGAAAAAAGAAGAGTTTAACTGAAAATATAGAAAAATGTATTGGTTACTAGGAAGGAACTCCAAGTTATCCACTCACAATAAACTGCTGCTTTATATGCAAGTTCTGAAACCAGTATGGACATATGGTTTACAACTTTGGGGCTGTGCTAGCAAAAGTAATATCCAAATCATTCAACGACTACAAAACAAAGTACTGAGAGACATGGTTGATGCACCTTGGTACTTCCGTAACTGCGACCTCCATAAGGACCTTGAAGTAGAGACAGTTAATCAAACCATTCCCAAAATCGCAAGACGTCACGAACAAAGACTTCTCCAATACGTGAATGATGAGGCACTCCAGCTCCCCGCAACACCAACCTGACAAGAAGATTGAAGAGGACTAAACCCTTCGAACTAGTATAGTGAAATGAGTGGAAAGCAGAGTACTTGTGCGGTAGTTACACGTTAAAATTAGTGTAGTTTAATTATCAGAACCTGAGGTGATCTAGTGATCAGAACCTTAGTTAAGTTTCAACCTGTAGCAATTTAAGTTAGAATCAAATTATTCATTGATCAATGTTTAAGATCAGATTATAATGGGAAAAAAGTCTAGGCAAACAAAGTGCATTTATTTAAAAAAAAATAAAAAAAATCATAATTTTCTCGAATTTCCGGCCATACATTGGCCAACCACTAATCGACAACAGTCATATCCACTCCTGCAGTTTCTCCTACTATCTTACTCCTATTAATATTATGTCGCTTTTTAAATCGTTCAATCCAGTTTCTAGAACTCGGTGTTCTCTATTTTTCTTCCTAATTCACTAGCTTTCTCTTGTAAAGTATAGCTGGTAATAGGAACATGTTCATGTCGTTTTTGACTAAACCATTTAAGGAGTCCTTTATCGACTTGGTCATGTGTAGATTTTATTACTTTTTTATGTCTAAAGTCTCTTTTATCATACATTGATAATATTTCTTGCCTCTTCTTCCATATGGTAGAAACCGTAGATAGTTAAATTCAACAGTAGAATAGGGGTTCCCAGCAAGTTTCGGTGAATTCTCTAGATAAAGTCGCGCGAGATCGAGTTCAGGGAGTGGCAAGTTCGTTATTAACGGACACAAAACATCCAAATTTGGTTCGCTTTATCCGGAAGTTCGTTATAACCGGGTTTGTTATAACCGATAAAAATTTGCATTGGTCTTATGGAAGTTTTTTTGTGTATTATAAAATAGGAAATGCGTTATAAACATGTTCGTTGAAAGCAGACTTTACCGTATTTTATTATATTAATTTCCTAAATAGGTAGGTACACCACGGCCGCCCCCTTGACTGTCTTAATGCCCCTCCCCCCATCTCTGGACCCGTTACCGCCCATTGGGGGCGGTACCGCCTCCGTTGGGAACCTATGTTCCAGATGATTGGTTCGCAGTTTCTGGCTAAAGACATGCGAGGGACGTAATTGACGGCCCCTCAAAGAAACTAACAACTGACGTCCTTTGTTTAAAAAGGGCCAATACCAAACTAGTGGTGGAACTGATCACCGGCCACTGTCACTTGAGAAAACATTTACAGAAAATAGGTATTCGCAATGGTCCCACGATATGTAGATTATGTGATGAAAAGGAACAAATCTCTATGCGCATCCTATATGGATGTGTGGTTTTAACTCGGAATAGACGTAAACTGTTGGCGATAAATTTCCACATGAAGGGCTTGGAAGGAGGCTAATACACCTTAAAGGGACGACGCGTATGTAACCAAAAAAGGGGAGCACAATACGTCAAGATTTTGTAGTGCAGAAACAGGCACAGTCGCCAACCCCGCCTGTGACCAACCAACCAACAAGGTACCTATAGTCGTTTTGCAATTATACGAAATAGATGAATCGATATAATTTTCACACATTAACATAACGTATAATTATCTCCAGTTTATGATAAATTGTTAATTTTTCTGTCAGTCTACTATGTTATTAATTGCTATAATTAAAATTAAAATTTCAACATCGTGGTATTTTCCGTGTAGTTCCTGCTTTTAGCAAAAAATTCATATTCTTAGGAACCTATTATGTTACTATGTACGACTTATTTCATGAAATTCATTAAATCATTATTTTTAATAACTTAATTCATGCAGTCGCATCATGGAAAAAAGCATTGTAGGCAGGCTCATACCCAGTTGAGATCAAAGTCGGCTGAGCTGCCTCTGAAGTTATTCTAAATTGATTCTAAAACTTTTCTAAGCTCTATTAAGTAAAAACAAAGAGTATATTTGAATAAGTACAGGTGCCCACATCCACGCCCTTTTTTTACAGATGAAATGGGAGTAATAACCTTTGACTTTCGTGTTTATTTTTTATCTATAAATCTGCTGATATCGGGAAAGATGAACAAGATGCCTTAATACAAATGCCCCAATACTACATAATAATAACTAAAAGCTATACTTGTTGGGATCGAAATGTATGAATAGTTCAGTGGCTCAAAATATATCAGACATTGTATTTATGGATCAATTAAGGCACATAACGTTAATAAATATTGCCATCCTAAACAATAAGAATCTACTAAGCAGTACAATGCAAATATTTCAAAACATAAGGATTTGAAAGCACGAAAAACAGAAAATTAATAGATGAACAACAGCCAAACGATGACGACAATCCCATCAACAACGAAGGCTATACTAAAGAGTCTTAAACGAGATATCTAGAATCCGAATTTCAATGAACATCCACACTCCCCGTGGGGGAGCGGAATAGAATATCTGCCTCGGTACGTTGTGCCTATCGTAGAAGACAACTTAAAGAACAATTTAGGTAGAAGATGCCCAGATCCCATCAGGCATCGCCCGGTGTGATACCAACGAATCGGCTTAGGCTGCGTGAAGTTGTTTAACGTTTCGTGGCTGTGCCGATGTCCCGGACTGTGGGACCAAATGGTATGATGAGGCACCTGGATACAAAAATTCCGGAGGTAAATAGCCTTCCGTTCGGATCTCTGGGTGGAGGTTGGTTCAGGGGCGTCGACATGCAGAGATCATAATTTTAAAATAGATTTTTGCAACATATGAGGTTTAAACTCGAACATAAATTCAGTGCACCAACACTTGCAATCAAATAAACCTCATGTACTCGCTCTCTGTGAAATCAAGGTCAGTTCATCGACCAGCACAGTCAGCTATCTTTATCCTGGGTACGGCTTCTATTCCCGATTTAGGCGTGACTTTAGAATCTGTTTTTTTTGTCAGAAGCGACCTCTCTTGCCAACGAGAAGAGGCTCTGGAGCGCCGAAACTTTGATGTTATGTGGTTAAAAATAACGACTCAACAAACCACAAGGTTCATCTGCATCCTCTATCGACCACCAAGTGATACTAACTTTAGAACACTTTTCGCTTCTCTTGCAGACATCATCGATCATTTACAAATTAATTATCCAAATGCCGAAATTGTCATCCATGTAATATCCACATCAACTGGCTTAAGTATTCAAATACTACCGACGAAGAAAGTCGCGAAGTTGAATCATTCTGAGTCAGTTGTGGCCTAACTCAGCGAACCAACACGGATCCCTAATTAATTTTTAACCACCAATTCAGAGGTTTACACTGTCAACGTAAGGGTTCTTCCGACCATAAACTGGTTTCGACATCGAGTATTCTGCCAATCAGGGACAGAGAGGCGCCTAAGCCGCGTAAGATTTGGCACTACAAATCTGCTAAATGGGAAGAACTTCGCCTTGGTTAGACGTTTGTTTTTTATCCGATGACCCATCTGATTGCTTTAAGGAAGTTTCCGATGTTATTTTGGTTGGTATGGAAGCTTATATCCCTTTTTGAAGAAAAGTCCTTCCAACTGCAAACCTTGGTTTGACCGAAAATGCAAAGAAGCTGTTGCTTCTAACATCTTTGTTTGTGCCCGGAACAGATGGAAAGAAATTATCGACGAAACCAAGGAGGCACACAATCAACGAATTAGAAACAAACTTTTCGCTTGTCCCAACAATTCCAGGTTCTTTTGGTCAGTCGCTAAGGCAGTTAGCCAAAATTTGACCAAATCCACCATACCACCACTCACACGGACAGATAATTCTGTTGCAACAACACCTGTTGAGAAAGCAAACTTGCTGACTGAACTCCGTGTTTTACAATCTACTGCCGATTTCCAAGGAAAAACACCACCTACTATTCCCATAGTGTAGTCAAGGATGCCCGATATTGCCTTCAGACAGCGTATCTTAAAGCGTATTTTAATGAAGCTAGACACCAAAAAAGCTTCTGGCGCTGACGGAATACCTGTCATAGTATTCAAAAACTGTGCGAGGGTACTGGCACCACTTTCCTGTAGACTTTTCAACGTATCCTACAGAAAGGGAATATTTCCTTCCTGCTGGAAATGTGCCACAGTTCAGCCGATACTTAAAAAAGGCAAGAAGACCTTGCCAAATAATTACCGAGATGTCGCACTGCTTTCAATAATATCGAAAGTCATGGAAACAGCTATCAATCAGCATCTTCTAAAATATCTTGAAGGATTCAACATTATTAGCGAGCGTCAATATGGCTTTCGAATAATTTGCCCAGGACTGTGTTTCACACTGAGTACAGTTTACATCGATTCGGGACCAACGTGAATCGCTTTTTCCGCACACCTGTCGCTCCTGTAGCACTTTAGGGATTTCCCTGCAGCACGTGTGCTAGATCCATAAAAAGAGTTCGTTTGAACATATACCGTTTGACAACCTTTCATTTTCATGTTTATTTTTAGTGTTCCGTATAGAACATTTATAAGATTGCTTCAGTGTCTGTCCGTCTCTCTGTCTGTATGTCTGTCGATTTTTTCCCGAAACTATTTAACATAGATAGTTGAAATTTGACGCTAATATAAGAATTGATGGTCTAATTAGAGTCGTGTAGCTTTGAAAGTCAAATTTTGACTTAAGGGGTTTTGGGGGGTGAAATCGGAAGTGTAAATTTTTTTTTTACCAGATCATTAAGTGGGGTGTCAAATGAAAGCTTGTAAACACACGAGTTCAAAAATATATATAATGTAATACTTGCGCACACTTTTCTTATTTATTTTAAAAAATTTCGAAAAATCGCAGTCTCCCCCCTTATCTAGAAAAGTACTGATCAAAAAATTTTGAAAAAATTGTGGAGTATCCTTCATAGGGTGTAGATTAAACGAAAATTATCACGAGCGCATTGCCTTTAATAATTCATATATATATTGTATTTATGGATCACTTAAGGCACATAAAGTTGATTGATATCGCCATCCTAAACAATGCGAATATTTCAAAATATAAGGATTTGAAAGGACGAAAAATAATAGATGAACAACAGTCAAATGATGACGACAATCTCAACAACGAGGGCTATACTAAAGAGTCGTAAACGAAATATCTAGGGTCCGAACTTCAATGAACATTTGTAAAGTTCGTTCTAACATATACCGTTTGACCTTTAATTTTCATATTTATTTTTATTGTTCCGTACGCTAAGATCGCTTTGGTGTCCATCTGTCTGTGTCTGTCTGTTTGTCCCCCGATTTTCTCCGAAACTATTTGACATAGAAAGTTAACCTTTGGCACTAATATAGGAATTAATAGCCTCATTAGAGCTGTGTAGCTTTGAGAGTTAAATTTTAACTTAAGGGGTTAGTTTTGGGGGTGAAATCAATTCATTTTACCACGTCATCAAGTGCGGTGTCAAATCAAACTTTTAAAAACACGAGTTCAAAAATATATATAACGTAGTACTCTTTGTATTAATTTTTAAAAAAATTGAGAAAAATCGCAGTCTCCCCCCTTATCTCGAAAAGTACTGATCAAAAAATTTTGAAAAAATTCTGGAATAGTTTCCATAGGGTGTGGATTGAACGAAAATTACCTTTAATAACACAGGGGAACAGCTGTTTTTGGTGTCGAGGTTTTTTGAGCTGATTCTATATCAATTTGATGTCCTGAATTCAAATAACGTATTCATTTGTACCTAGGAGCTCAAATTTTTAAGATATACAATTTTAGAGAAATATAAGTTACATTATTGTAACTCAAATCCGTAAGTGTAGTAAACAAAAGTAGATACGAAATTTTTATTTTAGTTATACAAAATACAATATTATGTCGTACTTACAAACAAAAAAAAAACATTGAAGAAATGAAATAGTCACTCAACACTTGGAAAGCTTCTTTTCCGCGACATTCTTGAATGTTTTTTTAAACAGTCCTTTTTTAAACTCCAGCAGTAATCTGCCATCATGTGCATGTCCCATCTTCCTTGGTAGCGGTCCTCCATAACTTTAATATCTTGGTGAAATCTTTCACCTTGTTCCTCACTCATGTCTCCTAAATTTTCTGGAAAACGGTCTAAGTGGCTGTGTAAATAGTGTATTTTAATACTCATATTGCACCCTAAGGATTTGAAACTATTAAGCATCTTGTTAACCATTTCAACATAGTTTTGAGCTTTATGTTTGCCTAGAAAATTTTCTACAACTGCAACAAATGATGTCCAAGCTTCTCGTTTAACTTGATTCATTGAATTTATGAAGGCAGGATCCTTAATTAATTGTCTTATTTGTGGGCCGTCAAATATCCCTGCTTTGAGTTTTTCTGTGCTCAACTGATGCATTTTTATCCCTATATATGCAAAACAAGACCCATTCTTATCAAGAGCCTTTACAAATTGCTTTATTAAGCCCAACTTTATATGTAACGGAGGAAGTATGATTTTTTTCTCTTTCAACCAAAGCATCGTTAATGACATTCTTTTCCCCAACGTCCATGTTTTCTCTCTGAGGCCAATCTTTTCTAACCCAGTGGTATGTTTTTGTCCCTACTATCCCAGAGGCACAAGAAACACGGATATTTCGTGTAACCACTTTGCTGCCCAAGAAGAAAGTTTACCATTTTTAAGTCTACACAAATCATCCATTGATGTTCGTAATACTTTATCTTCTGCAAGACCAAAGCTATGGTATTATATTCTTCTTTCAGTTTCGTTGAGTGAGCTAGTGGTATTGAACCATATTTATTCCCATTATGTAGAAGGACACATTTTAAACTTCGCTTTGAACTGTCAATAAATAGGCGCCAATCATCTGGAATATATTCAGAAAGTCCCATTTCTTTCATGAGTCCCCTAATTTCGTGACAAAATACAAGATTGTCTTCTTGAGAAAAGAATGGTAGCAGATCTTTTTCTCTTGTACGGTAAAAGGTAATTTTGGTTCCTTGTTCCAGTAAATTTTTGTCGTTCAACCTAGAAGCCAGTACTTCAGAAGCTTTTTTCGATAAATTGAGATCCCTGGTGAGATCATTTAATTCATTTTGATTGAAGCGTTGAGGAACTGATGACGTCCCCTCATAGTCACTGTTAGTTTCATTAGCATCAGAACTTTTATTAGCATCAGAAGAGCGATCAGAGGGAAAATATTCGTCATCAGAGATATGTGGTAGCTGATGAAATGTTGGAATCGGTATTTCATCTGAGTGCGGGATAGGCCGTGTTGCCGAGTCTAAATTGGGATAAGTCCACTTACTGCGGTTATTTCGATTGATTCCATTAGTATTTACTAAACAGAAATAACAATCATTAAAGTGGTTTTTTGGTTCTCTCCAAACCATTGGTACGCTGAATTTTAGACATTTTCTTTTCCCGGTAGTCCACCGCCGTAAATGCTCTGTACAAGTTTTACATACGAGATGCGGGGCCCACGTTTTGTCCTGATCACCAAGCTTAACTCCAAAGTATCCAAGATACGCTCGCTTTACAAAGTCAGTAATAGTTTGTCTGTTTTGTTGAAACATGTATTCTCCGCATATATAGCAAAACACATCAGGTTGATCTACACAACTTCTTCTTGAACTGGAACCTGAACTCATTTTAATTCTGTTCAATAACACAAAAACACTCTTTTCTTAACATAAAATAACACGCCGAATTCGATCTACTCTCATTAGTAAGAACGCACAAACTGACGAGACTTACCCGAGTTAGGTGATTAAAAGGGTCAGTTCAGGTACCTGATAGGCAATGGTTCCACTATTTATAGATTTACCTGGAATTTACTCAATTACAGACTGACAATAAAACCATTGTACCTACATTAATGAATATATAATAATTTTAGAACTCTCATAAATGAATATACTGAATAAAAACCACATTGGTAGATAAGTTGATGTATCTAAAAAAGTAGAGCTGATAGAGAAAAACGGATTGCATGTATAGATTTAGCGTCCCAAATATAGTTAAAATCAGCTCTAAAATCCCAGGCACCAAAACAAAAATATTTTTTTGTTGCCCTGTGTAATTTATCTGGTATATAAAAAAAATAAAAATTTCAAGGCCATCAGTTTTCAGTAAAGATCGGAAAAAAACTTTGTTGAAAACTCATTTGTGTGGTGTGTTTTGTGAAGTCACTGATCATTTTATACCTCCATAACATTTTTATTTTAAAATCAATTAACGTACGGAACACTAATTGCGCAAGTCTAACTTGCACTTGACTGTTTATTTTATCTATAAATCTGCTGATACCGGGATAGATGAATAAGATGCCTTAATGCATACGCGCCAATAACCAAAAGCTGTACTTCGAAATGTATGAATAGATCGCTATTGCTATACTATATAAATAATAATAATTCTATAGAATGCTAGATGTAGGCCTTCTCCCTGAATTTTCCTCTCGATCTATTTGCAGCTGTTGTCATCCATTCAATGCCCGCAACTCTCTGTATATCATCCCAAAATCTTGTTTTGGGACGTTCTACGCTTCTTTTCTATTTTCGTGGTCTACATTCTAATGTTCGCTTGGTCCATTGATCATCGGTCATGCGTGCTACATGTCCAGCCCATTACCACTTTCTTTCTGCTCCGTGCTCTATAATATCCTTTAATTTCGTTCGTTTACGTATCCACTTGTTTCTGAATAGATCAGTGACTCAAAATATATTAGACATTGTATTTATGGATCAATTAAGGTATATAAAGTTGATAAATATGGCCATCCTAAACAATAAGAATCTACTAAGCAATACAATGCGAATATATCAAAATATAAGGATTTTAAAGTACAAAAAAGAAAAAAATAATAGGAGGTGAACATAGCCAAACGATGACGACAATCCCGTCAATGATGAGGACTATATCAAAGAGTATTAAACGAAATATCAAGGGTCTGAACTTCAATCAACATTTGTAAAGTTCGTTCTAACATATACCGTTTGACACTTAATGATTCTTGTCTTTACTACCTGACAGTGGCAAGCCTATGCCCAGGGGCCTGTCTGTACTTAATCCTTACACATAATCGGGTAAAATAAAAATAAGGATAATGGCTATCGGGCGTGAAGAAATTGAGCTCAGTTTTATAAAACTTCCCAACGAGTTCACAGAATACACATACATAGATCACAAAAGTTGTTCTATTTAAATGGCTGCCACTCACAAACTAAATCACACAGCGACTTGAAAATTTGGCACCATTCTTGTGAAACGCTACATTTATGAAAAATATAATTTTTTAAATAATAGTAGCGCTGTCTCTGGCCAAGGCCAGGTACTTATCGTACAATCCTCGTATAAGCGTATGTGTTTATAACAAATTAAGCGTCCTTTTAAATTGTTTAAATACCGACGAAACAAATAAATCACGTAGCAGAACTGTCCTCTATAATGCTCTATTTATGATGGATTTTAAATATCTGTTAATAAATAAAAGAAAATCTACAATGAAATCCCAAAGTTTAAGAAAATTAAGGGTTGAATATGTGTAATCTATCAAAAGATATAGAGCCCAAAATTGACCCATAATTTACAGACGAAACCTGGTTCGCCATTCACGATACATCGAAATAACCGGTCAAGTGCAAGTTGAACTTGCACAATTAGTGTTCCGTACGTTCATTGCTTTTAAAATAAAAAAATTTGTTATGGTGGTATAAAATGATCAGTGACTTCACAAAACCCACCCCAAATGAGTTTTCAACAAAGTTTGTTTCCAACCTTTACTGAAAATTGATGACCTTGAATTTTTTTTTTTATGTACCAGATAAATTATTAAAGGTAATGCACTCGTGATAATTTTCGTTCAATCTATACCCCGTGGAGAATATTTCAGAATTTTTTCAAAATTTTTTGATCAGTACTTTTCGAGATAAGGTAGGGGGACAGCGATTTTTCGCGATTTTTTAAAAAATAATACTTTCATTTGACATCACACTCGACGACCTAGTAAAAACATTTTTTTTTCACTTCCGATTTCACCCCTCAAAACTAACCCCTTAAGTCGAAATTTAACTTTTAAAATTACACGGCTCTGATGAGGCCATCAATTCCTATATTAGTACCAAATTTCAACTTTCTATGTCAAATAGTTTCGGAGAAAATCGGGTGTGACAGACAGACAGACGGACAGACAGACAGACAGACAGACACCAAAGTGATCTTATAATCTCATACGGAACACTCAAAAGGGTGGAGTAAATCAAGTGATAAATGTTACATTAACGCTCCTTCAAACAAAGTGAAAAGAATCACAATAATACTTGCTGGTTGGGAGAGCTGATGGATCCCGATTTGTCTACTCCTGTAGGAGAAAAATATTAAAAATTAAAATTTAGATTATCATCAAGATACTATGGCTTGCTTATTGACATTAACGATCTGCTGGAAAGGCTCAGGAATCCAATCTACAGCTATGCAGATGACAGTACACTTATTTCTTTATTCTCTTTCCCCTCCAAATTATGAATAGCCCTTACAAAAGAGTTTTCCTCTCTTGCGTTCTCCAACTTCTCACATAGACTTCTCCCTGAGATATCTTACATCTTCCACACACAACAACCTACTAATTAAAACCAATTTCTATCAATAATAAATGACCGCTCCTCAGGATATTCAATATCCTGATCGAAATCAGAGGTGGGTGTAGGAGCATCCTTCATTATAGGCAACATCACAAAACCTTTAAACTTCCATCCTACTCTTCCATTTTTGTCGCCGAGTTGTTAGCTATCAAAGAGTGTCTGAGGTATAGACTCAATTCCAACTTGGGTAGAAAGTTCATCATCGTGTCTGATCCACAAAGTGTTTCCACTCCATTTCCTCCAGCAAGCAGAATTATTCCTTCACCAGACAAATAATGGATTTATTGTATATAGCAGACATCAGAAATAACCAAAGTGTTTTTGTATGGATTTCGGGCCATTCTGGTGTTGGAGGTAACGATTTAGCTTATATTCATGCTAAACGAGCTGCGACAACTGGCCAATCTACCAATTTTTTTTTTTATGGACACGTGCTACAGGGAAGTCCCTAAAGCGCTACAAGAGCGACACCTGTGCGGAGAAAGCGATTCACGTTGTTCTTGAATTGCTGTAGATTGTACTCGGTGGGAAACATAGTCCTGGGCAAATTATTCCAAAGGGATGATGTTCTCTATATAAAGACTGCTCGAAAAGCGTTGTACGAGGAGTAACAAGCTGATCCTCATACGGATGTGAAGAATTAGCGCGACGTGTACTTCTAACATGCACCGCTCTGGGAGGAATTAAGCGAGCCACATCCTTCGAATACTTTCCATGAAAGTACTTGTAGAATAGGCTCAAGTCGCCAACCGTTCTTGGATGTTCAAGCGAATCAAGGGCGACGGTCAGTTCCGGGTCTCCAATCAGACGAACAGCTCTTCTCTGAATAGAATCCAACAAATGCAGTGTATGTTTGGGAGCGGAGCTTCAAACATGGGAGCAGTATTCCATAGTTGGTCGAATTTAAGCTTTGTAAAGAATTAACAGTGGTTGTGGAGTGTAAAGCTTTCTGGTTTGAAATAATATTCCCAACTTTTGAGAAGCTCTCCTTGCTATGCCTGCAACATGTTCATGCCAGGACATATTTGTTCCCCAATAATGAAAACTATCCGAAGGATTATTCTAGATTACTCAAAGAAACTTTTAACAAAGTTTTTCAACTCCACTGGGACCTGGAGTAAAACCCAAACTCTGGGAGGTGAAACCTCTTGTGTTTCCCCCATTCCACAATCTTGCAATGACCAAAAAGGAAAACACGGTCTGGAGAAGGCTTGCCGTGGGACACACTTATCTCACCCATATTCACTTTTTAAAGGGAGACCCTCCCCCCCATATGTCACATTTGCAACAACCAGCTCAGCATAAAACACATATCTGAATCTCCTGACTATCATCAAATCAGAACTGACCACGACATACCACATCAACTAAGTCAAGTATTTTCACCTAATCAAAGCAAACATCAATAAAATCATCCCATTCCTCAAGGAAATAAATATATATAAACATGATCTAAGACATATCCTATATGGGGCGCAAAATGACCTCTGCAGTCGATGTGCCAGGGATCTCTAAACACTAACTAACTAACTTATTTCTTCATTCAATTTAAACCCTTGCACTTCGGCTATTCATGCCAATATCCGCAGACAACAGGACCTCGTTTAACTTAACAGAGACTTGGAAGAAATTTTATCTTGGCGTGACTGTAACCAAGTAGTCATTTTGCTGTGTGTTAATCTGGAAGCCAATATGTCTTATCATCAACATGTTGCAAGCATAGTAAAAAAGGTTTCTCAAGAGCTGGAAATATTATGTCGAACTAGAAGGCTTTACACTTCACAACCACTGTTAATTCTTCACGAAGCTCAAATATGACCAACGATGGAATTCTGCTCCAATTTTTGGGGCTCTGCTCCCAAACATACCCTGTATTTGTCGTATTCTATTCAGAAGAGAGCTGTTCGCCTAATCGGAAATCCAGAACTCACCGGCAATCTTGATTCCATGGAACAAGTATTTTCAAGGAAAGTGTTCGATGCATGTAGCCCGCTTAATTCCTCCCAGAGCAGTGCATGCTGGGAATACACGTGGCGCTAATATTTCATATCTGTATGAAGTTCAGTTTGACACTCCTCGTACAATCCTTTTCAAGCAGTCTTTTACCAGGTGTACAAGTATGAAATGCGGATTTCAGACAACAGATGGTGCACCAATGTAGGTTGTGCTATAAAGATTTGACACTGCGCCATTTTGTTGTGTCATCAACAAGTGTCAGACGCGCATGAGTGATAAACTGGAAAAGTGTGTGCATAGTGTTGTGTTGTTGTGTTCAATATGTCGAAATTTATACCGAACAAAGAGCATTCGCCGACAGCATTAATTTTTTGTTTTCATTTGAAGAAAACTGCTGTTGAATCATACCGATTCCTTCGAGAAGCTCATGGTGAACATTCTCCATCGTAAGATACATGTGAACGATGGTTTCGGCGTTTCAAAAGTGGTGACTTCAATGTTGCAGACAAGGAACGTGAAAAACCGCCAAAAAAATACGAAGATGTGGAATTGAAAGCATTGTTGGACGAAGATGATTCGCAAACACAAAAAACAACTCGCCGAGCAATTGGGCGTTAGTCAACAAGCTGTTTCCAATCGGCTACGAGAGATGGGAAATATTCAGAAGACCGGTAGATAGGTAGCACATGAGTTGAACGACAGGCAAATGGAAAAGCGCAAAAACACGTGTGACATTTTGCTCGCTTGGTACAAAAGGAAGTCATTTTTGCATCATATAGGTACAGGGGATGAAAAGTGGATTTATTTTGAGAATCCCAAGCGCAAAAAATCATGGTTAGACCCAGGCACACCATCCACATCGACCGCAAGACCGAATCGCTTTGGCAGAAAGACGATGCTCTGGGGAAACGGTTAATACTAAACGTTACCAATAACAATTGACCGAAAGAGGCAACACAGAGTCATTTTTCTTCATGACAATGCTCCATCACATATGGGAAAAACCAGTTCGCGACACGTTGGAAGCACTCAGCTGGGAAATTCTGCCCCATACGGCTTACTCACCAGACTTGGCTCCTTTCGATTACCACTTGTTAGCATCGATGGGTTACGCACTTGCTGAGCAGCGCTTTGGTTCGTACGAAGATGTGAAAAAATGGCTCGATGAATGGTTCGCAGCAAACGGGGAAGATTTTTACTGACGTGGTATTCACAGATTGCCCGAAAGATGGGAAAATGTATAACAAGCGATGGAGCATACTTTGAATAAAGCACTTTTTATCATTCTTCCGAATTTAATATATTTTTGTTAGAAAAAAAATCCGCAATTCATACTTGTACACTTGGCATATGGAGAACCTCATCCCTGTGAAATGATTTGCCCAGGATTGTGTCTTATGTCTAAGTGATATTCCGAGGATGGAACCTTTCATGGCTCTTTGTGCTCCTCTTATTTGATTTAACGATTTTTTTAGTTAGTGTTAAAATCTCGGTTTCATAAGTAAGAACGGGCAGCAGGTACTGATTAAAAGTTTTTCTTTTAAGACACACCGAGATGTCTGATTTGAATATATGATGTAACTTTCCAAATTCTGCTCATGAGAGACTTATTCTTCAATGTAATTCGTGGGTTTGCCCGTCTCTGAATATTTTGAATTTATGCCCCAAATATTTATAAGCATTGACTTGTTCGAGTTCTTTATCATCGGCTGAGATTGGATGACTGAGTACTAAATTTGTCATGAACTGGATCTTGATGATTTGTCATGAACTGGATGGGACGAAACTGTGTTTAGGGTGTTTTTCATGTCTTAAGCATGGTCTGCACGATCTGTTATCAGAACAACATCATTGGCGAACCTCAGGTGATTAAGCCTGTTACAAGTATGTTGATACCCATTTCAGTCTAGTCCAATTTCTTAAAACTGTATTCTAAAAGGGTTATACAAAATTTGGGGAAGATGGTATCCCCTTGTCGGACACCTCCCTATATTCCAAATCTTTCTGATTTTCTGTGGAGTTTCACCGATGCTGTGGTGTGGTTGTACTTTTTTATTAATATTGTTATATACCTAAACCTAGTAGTTTTTCTTATATTTCAATTTTTTTTTTTTAAGTACTAGTTTTTAGTTTTGTAAAAAATTCCCAGTAGCGCCCTTGTTTTGAATGTGGAATACTCATAATTGGTACGAGCGTTCTATAGAGATGAAAATAAGACATATTTAAAGAAATTTGAGTTAGATGCTACAGGGTGTTCAAAATAAATTTATGCATTTCGACTATTTTAAATTGAAAAATCTCAAATTTTTTAAATGGCACACCCTGTATATTATAGATTTTACAAAACCCTCCAACTTTTTTTAAGTATGTCATATACCTATTTCTAATAGTTTTCGATTTATTTTGAATTTTTTAATTTTTACTCTTGTTTTTAATACACTATACACTTACGCTATAATGTCATAGTTGCCAAGACAAAACAAAAATGTAGGCACTGTCAAATTTTGACATGTCTATTAAGTAAGTAAAAATAGTTTAATTTGTTGTAGTAAGTGACGTATAAAGGTAATAGCCTTTTAACTCTTCATATGTTTAACTACAAATAACTAAGTTTCAAATTTAATAATTAATTTTATTAAAACCCAGAAAAAATTATAATAATGTGGAAAATATCCATAATTTATTTACGAAATTTGTTGTTTTGGTTCGGAACCGCTTACGTAACACTGTTACAGTCGTTCGTATTAAATTAAGAATCTTCTTTTTTGATGTAAGTTAAAAATGTCAGGTAATACAACTGTAGGAACTATCTCTGGAATCTAATTTGCAACTTTTGTTTCTGATTTATCCATAAATTTGTTTAATATTACGTAATTTTCAGAGGTATAATTAAGATGGTTAGTAATTATTTATAAAATTTTTGTTAATAGAATTATTAATGAATACTAGTATGCTCGAATACCGTCACATAAATAAGAACAAACTAGTTTTTAAAACGACTGCATTTAAAAGTCAAGAAATCATTAAAAACAGGTTATTTTAAGCGAATAAGCAGCGGCGTAGTTACAATTATTGCGTTACTGTTTCTGCCCAGAGATTTTTAACGTATTATAGTTCAAAAATCTCTTCATGCAGATGTGCTGTTTTATTTGGTTTGACCGAAAATGCAAAGAAGCTGTTGCTTCTAAACATCTTGCCTACCGACAATGGCGTGTAAATCCTAACACCATAAATCGTAACACCTTTGTTCGTGCCCGGAACAGACGCAAAGAAATTATCGAGCAAACCAAGGAGGAACACAATCAACGAATTAGAAACAAACTTTTCGCTTGTCCTAACAATTCCAGGTCCTTTTGGTCAGTTAGTCAAAATTTCACCAAATCCACCATACCACCACTCATAAGGCCAGATAATTCTATTGCAACGACACCTGTTGAAAAAGCGAACTTGTTGGCTGAACTCTTTGCTTCACATTCTACTGTCGATTTCCAAGGAAAAACACCATCTTCTATTCCCACAGTGCAGTCAAGGATGCCCGATATTGTCTTTAGACAGCGTATCATTATACGTATTTTAATGAAGCTAGACACCAAAAAATCTTCTGGCGCTGACGGAATAACTGCCATAGTTCTCAAAAACTGTGCGAGGGAACTAACACCAGTTTTATGTAGACTTTTCAACCTATCCTACATAAAGGTAATATTTCCTTCTTGCTGAAAATGTGTCACAGTTCAGCAAGAAGACCTTGCCAAATAACTACCGACCAGTCGCACTGCTTTAAATAATAAAAGTCATGGAAAAGGCTATTAATCAGCATCTTCTAAAATATTTTGAAGGATTCAACATTATTAGCGATCACCAATATGGCTTTCGTAAAAATAGATCAACAGGAGATCTTCTGACTTATGTAACACATGTTTGGAACAACGCAATACTTTGGAGAATCTCGAGCGGTTGCTCTTGACATATCCAGGGCATTCAACAGTGTTTGGCACGATTGACTGTTGGCTAAGCTACGCTCTTATGATATGTCTGAAAAGTTCTGCTTGTGGCTCTTATGTTTCCTCAGAGAGCGTTCTTTACGAGTGACAGTCGACGGATTTCTTTCTAACACCCTCATTATCAACGCCGGTGTGCCGCAAGGCTCCATACTATCTCCTACTCTCTTTCTCATTTCCATTAACGATCTACTGGAAGAGACCGGAAACCCAATCTACAGCTTTGCTGATGACAGTATGCTTATCTCTTCATTCATTTTGAACTCTCGGACATCGGCTACTCAGACGAATATCCGCAGACAGCGGGAAGTCGTTCAACTTAACAAAGACCTGGAAGAAATTCTATCTTGGGGTGACAGTAACCAAGTGGAATTTAACGCTACAAAAACCTAGGCGGTAGTTTTTTCTAAAAAAGTTAACATTGCTGAACCCGACATAGTTATGGCGGGGCACTCCATTCCTCTAACATCGTCACGGAATTTGTTGGGCGTTAATTTGGGAGCAAATATGTCCTGGCATGAACATGTTCTGGCACGAACATGTCGCAGGCATAGCAAAGAGAGCTTCTCAAAAGTTGGGAATATTATTTCGAATCAGAAAGCTTTGCACTTCACAACAAAAGTTAATTCTTTACAAAGCTCAAATTCGACAAATTATGGAATACTGCTCCCATGTTTGCGGCTCCGCTTTCAAACATACATTGCATTTGTTGGATTCTATTCAGAGAAGAGCTGTTCGTCTGACTGGAGACCCGGAACTGACCGGCGGCCTTGATTCGCTGGAACATCGAAGAACGGTTGGCGACTTGAGCTTATTCTACAAGTATTTTCATGGAAAGTGTTCGAAGGATGTAGCCCGCTTAATTTCTCCCAGAGCGGTGCATGTTAGAAATACACGTTGCGCTAATACTTGACATCTGTATGAGGTTCAGCTTGTTACTACTCGTACAACGCTTTTCAAGCAGTCTTTTATATGGAGAACATCATCCCTTTGGAATAATTTGCCCAGGACTCTGTTTCCCACCGAGTACAATTTACAGCGATTCAAGAACAACGTGAATCGCCTTTTCCGCACACTTGTCGCTCCTGTAGCGCTTTAGGGACTTCTCTGCAGCACGTGTGCTAGACCCAAAAAAAAATACATCGCTCTGGGAGAACTAATCGGGCTCTTTATATGATGAATTAGAGTCACAAGTTCTTTGTCGATATTTCAAATAATCGTGGTTTTTCGTGAGTTTTGGATCAGAGGAAGGAGGTGAAAAAGGTGAGGATGGTTAAATTTCTTCTTCTTCCTATAAGCCAAGGTCTTGGCTCGTCTGTTTTTAAGCCCCTTGTGAAGTAGATGTCCAGTGCCATCTTTTTGGTGGTTGTCCGGGAGGGCCTCTTGTTTCTGGTTTTTCATCTCTTGCCTATCTTGGCCAGCTATTAGCTGGTATTCTACTTACGTGATCCCTCCAATATCGATGTCTTGATCTGGCGAAACGTACCATGTCTTGATTCTTGAGTTCTCGTATAGTTGTGCTTCGTACCTGGTGTCTCGGAGTTATTCTTTTGATAATGCGCAGTGTTTTCATTTCTGTAGCTCTCATGAGGCTTTTTTTTAGATATTTCTGCTGCATCGTTAGAACCGGTCTTTCCACGGTTCTATATATACGCACTTTGGTTTCTGTAGACATGTAGGCATTGTTTCATATTAAATCCATCAAACAACCAGATATTCGGGATAGTTGTAGCTTCTACTGGATGGAAATTCATTATAAATATATAATAAAAGACTGTTTTTAGTCAATTTCCACTAGTTTATTTATAATTGTGATGATGCATTTCGCTGTCGATGCAGCTTGTTCAGATCTACATTTTACACTGTCAAGTTAGGTTTAATGTTTACAATTTTATATAATTTCATAATTATAATATTACACCTAATTAGCTTATATTGATAGTATTGGAAAACCCACACAGATATGGAATTAGGAGAATAAATTCATTAATGGTGAATTGTTTAAATCTACCTGGTCGTTGAGTAATGTACCTGTAGTCCTTAATCGATTTATTTGCATTTTCTCTAAAAGGTTTAGTTTTAAACCTTTTTGTTGGGTATGTAGAATTTTGAAATTCTTATTAAACGTGTGATTTTCTGTTAAAAGATGATTAATTGAATTAGACTTTCTATGGATCAAACTTTTTTCGTCTTCTGTAATTCCTTGTATAAATGTACGTCCAGTTTGTCCTATGTTTGGATGTCCTAAAACATACTAGTAAACTAGTATTATGATATTTTATCTTGGTTTTTGATTAGAATAATCAAATTTTAAGCATAAATGTTTTAAGTCCAACATATAAGGTGGTGAAGAATTGAGATGAGGGTTGAAAAAGTTATTCCATATATATATACATATATATATATATATATATATATATATATATATATATATATATATATATATATATATATATATATATATATATATATATATATATATATATATATATATATATATATATATATATATATATATATATATATATATATATATATATATATATATATATATATATATATATATATATATATATATATATATATATATATATATATATATATATATATATAATACATATATATATATATATATATATATATATATATATATATATATATATATATATATATATATATATATATATATATATATATATATAAATATATATATATATATATATATATATATATATATATATATATATATATATATATTATATTTATATATATATATATATATATATATATATATATATATATATATATATATATATATATATATATATATATATAGTTTATATATATAAACTTACTAGATACGGTATTCAAGACACAGAGCTAAAATGGTTTCAGTCCTATCTGACAAATCGTAAACAATTCACAAATATCAATAACGAAATATCAAATGCAATAGAAAACGATTTTGGAGTACCACAGGGCTCAATTTTGGGAGCTCTTCTCTTTGTAATATATATAAATGACATGGAAAATGTATTAAACAAATGTGAAATTGTATTATATGCAGATGATACATTAATTTTCACAGAAGCAGCAACAGAGGAGATATGTCATGAAAATTTAAAAAATGATATGGATAACATTAACAAATGGTTAAAAATGAATAAGTTAAAATTAAATGAAAACAAGACAAAATTAATGGAAATTGATATGAACACTCACAGAGCATTCAAAATAAATAATGTAATAATAGAAAAAGTAAGTACCCAGGAGGTACCTATGAGGAAACCCAGGTATAAAAAACCTGGGTTTCCTCATAGACAGGGATTTGAACTTTAAAGAACATGTCGAATATACGAGTATATGTAAAAAAATAGGGAAAAAAATCGGGTTTTTCAAACGTTTAAGAAGTAAAGTAACAATATTAACTGCAATAAATATATACAACACCATGATAAAAACCTCATTTTGAATATGGATCAACTGTGTTATTGACATGCTGTTCAGACCAACAACAGGCAAGGCTACAAAAACTATGCGCTCTATTTTGAAATGCAATCGTTTTACATCAATAAGATATATGCTAGATGCACTGAAATGGCTAAATGTAAAGCAAAGACTGCAGCTAAATACAATATGTTTTATCCAGAAAATGAAAATGGGAAATGCACCGAAATACTTGATTGAACAAATGAGCTATGTTGGGGATGTTCAACCGTACAGCCTGAGGAACGCATTAGATTTTAGACCGCAACGTGCAGATACCAGTGCAATGCAAAAATCTTTATTTTCAAAAGGCTTGACCTTATACAATATGAGGCCGAACAAAAAAATAAATATATATATATATATATATATATATATATATATATATATATATATATATATATATATATATATATATATATATATATATATATATATATATATATATATATATATATATATATATATATATATATATATATATAAGTTCCTCCCATAAATGCTCGATGGGGTGAACATCGGGTGATTGCGGAGGTGTATGAAGCTGCTGTCGCACATTATAGATCATTCATTCTCGCTCCAAGTTTGCGGTATGTTTCGGATCATTGTCCTGTTGGAAAATGGATCTTTTTTGGAGTGGTAATTTTTGGACACTTTCTCTTAAATTGTCTCTCAAAATGTTCAGATAAACATGCTGATCCATGGCACCATTAATAAAATGTAAATTTCCAACCCCTCCAGCGGGCATCCATCCCCAAAGCAGAACACTGCCACCCCCATGTCTCACCGTGGAACAAATGTTTTTAATATCGAATGAGATATTCTTCTTTCTCCAAACTTTAGTTCTGCCATCAGACCCATAAAGATTATTTTTCTTATTACCTTTTAACACATTTTTCTTATTACCTTTTCACGTGCCGCATTTTATTCTGGTGAGGCCCAGTTAGGCCCAAACAAATGTTTACTCGGACGTAAAATTCTCGCTGAATACAAATATGTATTAAAAGTATTGAGTTTCCATTTAAATTTTCAATTTTGGAACTCACAGAGTCCAAACAAAGCATTGGGTCCAAAATCGAATAGATCCATTCAATTCCCAGAAAAAATGCTAAAACTTTTGTCTGAAACATTTTTTCTGAGGTTGCCTTCCTGTCGAGTTTTTTAGGTGTGTCAATCTTTTTTCCAACAAAGTGCTTCGTTCTCGCTGTCTTTGTCCAATATTACTCGTACGCCATGAAAATTTCTCAAAGATCTGTATCATATCTATGATTTTGCATAATAAAACTTGATCTCCAATGCTTCCCGTAAATTTTGCGGAATTTTTTTGAAAGGAAAACGCATTTTTTCATCCTTAATGCGCACTTAACATGCGCTTTGCTGAAAACTGAAGGACTCTAGGGGAAAACGGCCCCCGGGAACAGATCCAGCAACAAAAAATGTAGAAGGAAACACCTTCCTAATCCTTAAATTCAAATCAGAAGTTTAACGGGGGGCTGTTGAAGGGGAAAAATGATTGAGGAGAAAAAATATATTTGCAATCGATGGATGCGATTTCTAAATATTAATACTTTTTTCTAAAAATTTAGGGGCTTTATTTTTTCATAGGACTGAACATTTTGTGGGGATAGGACCAAAGAAAATTAAAAAAAAATTTTTGGCTTGTCACCATAATATGTATATATATTGTTATATATCTTTATGCAAAAACGAACATTTATTTCTCAACATAATCTTCATTGAGGTCAATAAATTTTGACCAGCAAGATTCCAATTTTTTTATTCCCTCAGAAAAAAAAAATCGAACTGTGCATTTATGCAAAAACGAACATTTATTTCTCAACATAATCTTCATTGAGGTCAATACATTTTAACTACCAAGATTCCAATTTTTTTATTCCCTCAGGAAAAAAAAATCCTATAATGCACAGTTCGATTCTTCAACTTAGTTATTACGTTTATAGTTTCTTCATTCATTCGACGAAAATTTCTTTCCCCAAGTCAATTTTTAAGATTAGAAAACAAACACAGGTTACTTGTCGTCAAATTTGGGGAATAGAGCGGGTTGGGGGAACTATTTTGAAGCCTAACTCGTCTACTTTTGTCACTGCAACGGTTGTTATGTGAACAGACGCGTTGTCTTGGTGAAGGAAGACTTTCTGCACTAATTTTGGTCGTTTCTTCTTTAATTCACTTTGCAAGTAGTCCAATAACATTGTGTAATAAAGGTCAGTCATTGTCTTATTATTTTTTAAATAGGCAATCATAATGATACTCTGTAAATCTCAAAAAAAATATTTGTCATCACTTTTCTCGCCGATAATACTGTTTTCCCCTTTTCCGTCCACTTTCGTCTACGAGGACAGAAGTCCTTAGCATTACGCTACAAATTATCCCAACACGATTTTGAAATGCTAGTCCCCGTGTGTTTTTCGTATGGAGTCAACAAATGCGGCATCCGTCGCGCACTCAGCTACCTCATTTTTAGAACTTCATGCAGGATATTATGTACCCGTTTATATGAGATGTCTACCATCTCAGCAATCTCACGAAGCTTAATATATTAGGTCAGTCAATAAGTTTTGAAAGTGACACCTAGGGAGCGTCACTTGAACCAAATATTGAACACCATTTTGAATCATTTGAACACACCCTAAGTTTCAAGTCGATCTGTCAAGTCATTTATTGTTTATCAGCAGACGTGTCTTGAGTATTTTTTAAAAATGGAAAAATAGAATATCGTACAGTGATAAATTCTTTGTTTTGGAAGGTTTATCGTTAGTGAAAGTATTAAAGGAGTCTGCTCCTTAATTTTCAACTGTTTATAGATAGACTCTAGAGTTTAAACGTGGTCGTAAAAGCGTCAATGATGATCCACGTTTAGGACGTCCAAAAACTGCAACAATTGAAGAAACTGGTGGCAAGTATATATGGTAATGGAAGGCCGTCGATTAACTGTGGATGCTTTAGTTAAAGCTATAGGCATCACGCATGGATCAGTACATGACATCCTAACTAATGTTTTGGGTAGGCGCAAGCTATTCACAAGATGGGTGCCGCATTTTCTAACATCGAAACAAAAACGCACTCGAGAGAAACTTTCTAAACAACATTTGGCTCGTTTTTCAAAGAATAAAACTGATTTTGTGCTATGGATCAGACTTGGGTTTACCAGTATGATCCTGAACTGCGATAACAAATCGCGCAGTGGACTGAGCCCGGTTGTTCAGCTCTAAAGCAGTTAAAGTGGCCAAAATCGTCCAAAAAAATTATGGCATTTTTCTGGTGTGCAAAAGGAATTTTGTTAAATGATTACCTTTCAAACCGGTAAAAGAATCACAGTAGAGTATTATTGCAAGCTTTTGGACCAGCTGGATGAGCAAATTCGTGAGAAAAGCCCCGGTTGGCAGAAGAAAAAATCATTTTTCATCCTGACAATACACCTGCTCATAGAGGTGCTTTGACAACGGCAAAACTGGTCGGATTAAGTACGAATTGTTGGAACACCCACACTATTCGCCAGATCTGGCTCTGTTTGATTTTCATCTGTTCCCAAACCTCAAAAGATTTCTACGTAGGAAGCGTTTTTCAACAAATGATGAGGTGTTAGCATCCGTAGATGAGTATGTTGAAGGTCTTCCGGAAAATCACTTCAAAGATGCGGTAAATGAATTGGAAAATCGCTGGAAAAAATGTAATGAGCTTAAGGGAGATTATACTGAAGAATAAATGTATTTTAACTCATTAATTTATCTTGTTTCATTTTCGCTGTCAAAACCTATTGACTGACCAGTATTCCATTACAATACCACGACCCTTATCGATCATTTCTTCTAAAGGAACTTTATGTTTAAATTCATTTATTCAGTAATAAATGGTCTTGAGTGCTGGAGCTGAGTCTCCGTAAACTTCCTTCACTTTGTATCTGGGCCGCAGTCCCCTTTTTTAAGTAAAAATGTTTTATCAATGCTCCATACTAGGCTTTATCATATTCTACGAAACGTATAACATCGATCTCTTATCATAGCTGCCAATAAACAACTGTGCGTTGCATCTGCTGAAACTTTGAACACCACCGTTACTAGAATTACGCTTACCAACAGTCATGCCGCTTAACAAAATTTGCTCCTATTTCGTAGAAATTTACCAGACTTGTCCATCCACCCTCGTATTTAATAACTATAAACCTCCAAGCTTATGAAAAATGTGCCCCCTACGACCTATACAAAAAATTGATATTCTGGAGCTTTTGAATTCATGGATTATGGTCCATAGCCAGGCAAAGCTCATAGATATGTTATGACTTCAGTAATTTAACGGTAATAAAACCAATAATCCTTAGAGCATTTTTAGTGTTCTCTACGGAACAATTATAAGATCTCTTCGGTGCCTGTTTGTCCGTCTGTCACATCCGATTTTCTCTGACCTTATTTGACATAGTAAGTTGAAATTTGGTACTAATGTAGGAATTGATGGCTTCATCAGAGCCGTATAGTTTTGAAAGTCAGATTTTGACTTAAGGCGGGTGAAATCGAAAGTGAAAAAAAATATCTTTTACTAGGTCATATAGTTGGGGTATCAAATGGAAGCTTGTAAAAGCACGAGTTCAAAAATATATATAATATATACTTGCGCACACTTTTCTTTGTATTATTTTTTAAAAATTGCGAAAAATCGCTTTCCCTTCTATCTTGAAAAGTAATGATTTAAAAATTTTGAAAAAAGTCTGGAATATTCTCCACAGGGTGTAAATTGTACGAAAATTATCACGAGAGCATTACCTTTAATAATTTATCTGGTATATAAACAAAACAAAACTTTCAAGATCATCAATTTTTAGTAAAGATAGGAAAAAAACTTGTAAACTCATTTAAGGTGTGTTTTGTGAAGTCATTGATTAAATTTTTATTTTAAAAGCAATCAACGTACGGAACACTAATTGCGCAAGTCCGACTTACATTTGGGCGGTTATTTCATATTTTGATTTAAATAATGTCTATGGGAGTATAACATTTCTACTGCAGAAGAATGCTTTTAGCTCCAGCATTGACGCATCTCTTATTTCTTAATTTATGATTTAAATAAATAAAGTCCCAGAGCCTACATAGTCCAGTGTCAAATTTGTTTAAATTATTTTTCCTAATGTCTTCACTACAAAGCCGAAGGCCTATAAAGTTCGCTAGAATTACTTTTGTTTTTGTTTTTAATAATAATTTATTTAAATCTTCAATTATACAATCGCACCTGCTGTTTGAGGAGGATCAAAAGTCACATAACTTTATATATCGTCCAAGTACATATGCCAGAAACAATATTTCAAGTATTCTGGAAATTGTAGAATGTTAATGGTGTACAGTAGCGGCCCAAGAATGCACTCGACGAAATTTCATATACTACAATAAGTAGTATTACTCAGTATGTATTACTACTACACCAAACACTTTATTTTTGCCCTCGACACGCGTTTCGCTAACCATGTTAGCTTCATCAGGAGCGATGATTGACTGAAACTAAACTACAAATGTACCCTATTTATAATTCGCCTAACACCTGAATTACTCAGGAGGAACTAATGACATAAGCGAGGCCATCAGTTCCGGTCAAGTAGCCAGTAGAGGGGACTATAAGGATTAGAATCTTCTATCACATACATTTTTAATTAATCTTAAATTATCTAATGTTACAGTATGATCAGCTTCAAGGGCATGTTCGGCAATGCTAGACTTTTCTGTTCTACTGTATTTTAAATGTGCTCAATGTTCTTTAAATCGTGTTTTAAATGAGCTTTTAGTTTGCCCAACATACTTTTTGCCAAAATCATTACAACTAATTTCATAAAGTCCACTTTTCTCACAATTAGGAATCTTGTCTTTGGGATTTCTTAAGATATTCCTCAAATTGTCTGACGGCTTATAGACTAGGCTGAGGCCTGCCTTATTAAATACCTTATCGAGTCCCCTGCTATATTTCGGATTATATGGTATGGAGATATACTTGGTCTTATTTGCTTCGCGTGTAAAAAAGGTGGAATTCTAAATATTTAACATGAACTTAAGTCTATTTATTAAATTCTTTATTAAGTCATCGTAATAACCAATAACTTTAGTTGTATTCCTGATACCATTACTTTCATTATTGAAGTTTACTCTATTCAGAGGAAAAGTGACCAAATGATAAACTAAAAAATGTAATGCGGCTAATGTATGTTGTTTGCAATGAAATGAATTATTAGGAATATCTATCTGATGATTTATTTGATTGCATAAAACATAAATTAGCCGCATTACATTTTTTAGTTCATCGCTTGGTCACTTTTCCTCTGAACAGAGTAAATTTCAATAATGAAAGGAATCGAATTTGGAATATAACTAGAGTTATTGGTTATAACGATGACTTAATAAACAAGTTAATAAATATACATAGGTCCAGGTTAAATATTTAGAATTTGACCTTCAAATAAGACCAAGTATGTTTATCGTTGATGCCCACAACATCCTGGGACTTACCTTTGACAACAACATGAATTGGGGTTCCCACATCAAACTCCTTAAAGCCCACACTTCCCAGGATCTGAATATTCTGCGATCTCTCCTCAGCACTAAGCGGGGCTCGGATTTTACTTCCCTCATCCACATCTACAAATCCCCCATTCTGTCCAAGTTGAGCTACGGTTGGCCCAAATACTAAGAACAAACTCAACCCAATCCAGAACCAGGCAATCCGACTCGCTTCCAGTGCCTTTAGAACCTCCTTCATTCCCAGTCTCCAATGCATCTCGCCCATTCCTCCTTTGCATTTAAATAGACAACTTTCGCTGATGAAATTCTACTTCCTCTTTATATAGGTTTTCCAACAGATCTTCATTAGATCTTTCCAACATACACAGCAGAAATATAAATCTTTTTCCCCCGCTATCCATACCACTCAGAATCAAACTCATTCACTCCACTCACAACCTTGCCCCTCCATCTTTCAAATACCCTACTTTTACTATGTTTCCTCCCTGGCGTTCTCCAAAACCAGTAGTCGATCTCACTCTCAACAAAAACAGTAAATCATTTACTCTGAAATCACTTCTACGTTCCCAGTCTCTCGAACGAGTAAACAAGTATCTCCCTGATCATCTATTCCGACGGCTCTAAATCCCAACAAGGCACGGGTGCAGCTCTTGTTCACAACCACGCAATTAAAACTTTCAAATTTCCACATTACTCCTCGATATTTACCGCGGAGCTTTTTGTAATCAAAGAAAGCTTGCGATATGCAATAAATGCAGGGAAAACCTACAAGTACTTAATAGTGTCCGACTCTATGAGCGCATTGGAATCCCTAAAGAATGGGAATACTAAATTTGCCTACTTAAATCAATTTACTGATCTCTTGTTGCTTGAAAAGTTTTTCATTACTTTCGATGTTATTGAAAGCAGTGCGACTGGTCGGTAGTTTTTTGGCAAGGTCTACTCGCCTTTTTTGGGCATTGGCTAAACTATAGCGCGTTTCCAACGAAAAGGAAATATTCTCTTTTTGTAGGATAGGTTGAAAAGTCTACAGGAAACTGGAGTTAGTTCGCTTGCGCATTTTTTGAGTACTACGGCAGATATTCTATCAGCGCCAGAAGCTTTTTTGGTGTATAGCTTCATTAAAATACGTTTATGATACTCTATCTGAAGACAATATCGGGTATCCTTGGCTGCACTATGGGAATAGTGGGTGGTGCTTTTCTTGGGAAATCGACAGTAGATTGTGAAGCAAAGAGTACAGCCAACAAGGTGGCTTTCTCAACAGGTGTTGTCGTAAGAATATTATCTGGCTATGTAAGTGGTGGTATGGTGGATTTGGTGAAATTTTGACTAATGACCTTAGCGACTGACCTGGAATTGTTGAGCCGGCAAGAAGTTTGTTTCCAAGTCATTGATTGGGTGCCTACTTGGTTTCGTTGATAATTTCTTTCAATTTTGTTTCAATTTAATATAGTTTACAGCATTGCCACTACCGATGTATTTAAAATGGCTAGTATAATTCGGTCATTATTAAAAGCCTTAGTCAAATCCAGCAGAATCAGAATGGTCACACTGTCATTATCAAGTCCCCTAAATATATCAAAGACTAGCCGTGCCCGCTTCACTACTATCATCACTGCTTATTCCTTATGTTACCTAACGTAATAAAATATCTCCAATTATTTCCCCTTATCTCCCATTATTTCTCCTTATCTCCCATTATCTGAACATAATTCCCATTATCTAGGCTTATCTCTGCTCATCTCCTGTTATTTCTCCTTATCTCCCATTATCTCGCCTTATCTCCCATTATCTAGGCTTATCTCGACTTATCTCGCAATATTTCTCCTTATCTCCCATTATTTCTCCTTATCTCCCATTATCTCACCATAACTCCCATTATCTAGAATTATCTCCCATTATCTAGGCTTGTCTCGACTTATCTCGCAATATTTCTCCTTATTTCACATTATTTCTCCTTATCTCCCATTATTTATACTTATCTCCCATTATCTCGGCTTATCTCGACTTAGCTCCCATTATTTCTCCTTAAGCTTATCTCTGCTCATCTCCCATTATTTCTCCTTCTCTCACATTATTTCTCCTTATCTTCCATTATTTCTCCTTATCTTCCATTATTTCTCCTTATCTCCCATTATCTCACCTTATCTCCCATTATCTAGGCTTTTCTCGACTTATCTCGCAATATTTCTCCTTATCTCACATTATTTCTCCTTATCTCCCATTATTTATACTTATCTCCCATTATCTAGGCTTATATCGACTTATATAGAACATATGTATAAATTTATAAAAACACATAAATCGGATAAGTGGTTCTTGAGTGCTAAGCGCACTAACGGATAGACAGACGAAGAGACGTTGCGCTTTATATAGATTATAGATTTTTTTTTGATAAATGTTAAGGATTAAAAAAAAACACGTAAATCGGATAAGTAGTTCTCGAGTAATAAGCGCACTAACGGATAGACAGACAGACAGAGAGACGTTGCATTTTATACATATTATATTCTTTGCTACATGATATTGTTTCTTATTTAAGGGTTGAGGCAGTGTATTGCAAGAGAACGCGCTAACGGTAACCTTTTTTCCGACTTGATTCACTATTATCGTCACTGCTTATTCCTTATGTTACCTAACGCAATAATATATGTCCTAGAACCTCTGTATGTTTAAAAAAAAGCACGTAAATCGGATAAATGGTTCTCGAATGATAAACGCAATAACGGACAAACAGACAGACAGACAGAGAGACGTTGCATTTTATATATATTATAGATATTCTTTTTTACATGATATTGTTCCATATTTAATGATTTAGGTAGTGTATTGCAAGAGAACGCGCTAGCGGCAAACTTTTTTTCGACTTGATTCACTATTATCGTCACTGCTTATTTGTTATGTTACCTAACGTAATAAAATATAGCCTATAACCTGGTCAGAGAACATATATATGTTTTAAAAAAAAGCACGTATATCGGATAAGTGGTTCTCCAGTGATAAGCGCACTAACGGACAGACAGACAGAGAGAGACGTTGCATTTTATACCTATATATATTATAGATCATTCAAGAATGAGACGTGGACGTGATTTGGGAGCTGGCGTGACATTATTTGCATGAGAAAAATCAGTTATTTGGTTTTTCATTAGCTTTTATAATATTTTCGAAAGTATGCATAACTAATCTAGTTAAATAATCAAACTTGGATAGTCGAATGGCATTGGACTGTTTCCTTTTTCTTTTTCTTCTTGAAGTACCACATCCGATACGGACGTAGGCGACTCTCTCGCCTTTGTCTGTGGTTGGAGCCTTTTTAAATTTTCCAAAGGGGACCTACAGTTTAATGTCGGTTCCGAACGGTCGAGGTGAGAGGGCTTTACTAGACGTAATAATACGGGTAGTTTGCAAATGCCTTCCCGAGAGAGGCTGCCGTTACGTTGTAAAGTTTTTTTTTAAATTTATTATCTTTCGAGTCGAGATTCGAACTAAAAACATTTTTCAATATGACATTTTAAAAACATGCAGGATAACACAGCAGTAGTAATGTAACGTTTTATTTGTCGCAGTCAAGAGTAGTGATGGGCGATAAAGGATTTTACCTATTGATAGTCAATGGCAGCATACCGATAATCTTGACTTATCGATAGTTACTGCTATATCCATATATTATCGATATACTGATAACCATCGATATATCGATAACCATTACTCAAAAATTGATTACCGGGGCGGGGGAGAAAAATTTTATCACCTTCTAAAGTTGACGACCGGGAGGTGAAAATAAATGATGCCTATGCTTCGAAAGGTCTCGATATATTGATAACTATCGATATACTGATAACTATCAATATATTAATTACACTGGGACGCAAAAAAAAAATATTTTTTTCAGCGGTATTAGTTTTTGTAATGAATTTAATATACACTAACGTAATAAATTACTTGGCGTGGAGTTTCTCTGTTTGAATTTACTCTAGTTCTCATTATAAACCGTACAATCCAAAATAATAAAATTTTTGTACTCGTAATCTACCCTTGTTAACATGTTTTATTCTAAGTACGTGGATGGATTGAAAGGTTCGCGGCCTAGTCAAGAAAACAAAATAAAATACATACAAAAAATACTGAAAATTTCTGGCTGTTTTTTAGGTTTGGAAACATATAAAAGTCCGAAGGTGCTAAATTAGGAGCATAAGCCGCATGGGGCAGCAATTCGAAACCACAATCACGAATAGACACAACAGACGTGTGAACGCGAGCGTTGTCCTAATGGTACAAAACTTTCTTTCTCAGTAATCCTGGGCGTTTCTCTTTAATTTCTCGACGTAAACGATGTAAAAGGGTGCAATAATAAGTCGAGATTATTGTTTCTCCTTTCAGAAAGTAGTTCACCATAATAATACCTTTAGCTTCCCAAAAAACTGACGCCATCACTTTTCCAGCCGACAGAATTGCCTTCGCTTTTTTGGGGTCGATTCACCAGATTTTTTCCATGTCTTGGATTGCTGTTTTGACTCTGGAGTATAGTGGTGAACCCAAGTTTCGTCCATTGTCACAAACCTGTTAAGAAAATCTTGCAGATCAGCCTCAAACATCTCCAAACAGTCGCGAGAAATCGTGAGTCGAATTCGTTTTTGTTCACCTGAAAGCAATCTAGGGACTCACCTGGCGGAAACCTTAGAAAATCCGAGTTCATCAGCAATGATGTTTTGTGTTCGTTCATACGAGATGCCTATAGTGTCTGCAATCACCTTGATAGTTAATCTACGGCCTTCCAATATGAGATCACACACTTTGCCGATGTTTTCTTCAGTCATAGACTTCTTAGGCCGGTCAGAACGAAGGTCATCTTTGATGCTCTCTCGTCCACGTTTAAATTCTGCAACCCATTTTTTCACAGTGATATATGACGGAGTAGATTCCCCTAGTGTTGTTTTCATATCATCGTAGATCTCCTTTGGTGGTAATCTTTTTTAAACAGGTACTTGATGACCGCACGTTGTTCAATTTTTTTCCATTTTTCCAAAAACGCTGCACTTGGTCTCACTAAACTCGTTCTAACCTAAAAACCACAAATTCTACAGCAACAAAATTTTACACTGTCACAACCAAAGAACGTATGAACTTATTGAGGGTACTATAATAAAAATATTATAATTATTTTTTGGTGGTTGTTCAATCCATCCTCGTATGCCGAAACAAACATTTATTGTTGTCTGAGAATTTACTTGTCGCATCTTTTTTTAACAGTTGTGACTGCTAAAATTATTAGTTGGTTTGTTTATTTGGTTTATGGGGTGTTTTTATTTTAGAAGAAATATGAGTTCTTCAAGCAAGTCTTGTGTTAACGATCCCAACCATTCTTGCTATGGTGGTAAATTTTGTCAACAAAAATAACGAAGAAATACGAGGCTGGCTTGAAAAGTCCATGCAAAGTCTGAGAGATGGCACCACCGGCGCGTATCGAGGTCATGTTTAGTTAGTAGCATCTCTTGAATGAACGCACACCAAGTTTCAGCCATATTGGTCTATTTCTTTGTGTTTGGCATTCGTGTGAATCAAGGAAGTCGAGTGATTTTCAAGAAATGGACGAAAAAGAATTTCTTGTGGTGATTAAACATTACTTTATGAAAGGCAAAACGCCTCAGGAGACTAAAGAGAAGCTTGATAAACATTATGGTGACTCTGCACCTTCGATTAGAACAGTTTATAAGTGGTTTCAAAATTTTCGGACTGGCCATATGGGCACAAGTGACGCTGAACGTTCTGGACGGCCTGTGGAGATTAGGACTCTAGAAATCATTGATCAAATCCATGATATGGTGATGGATGACAGAAGAGTTAAGGTGCGTGAGATTGCTAGTGCTGTGGGCATCTCGACTGAACGGGTACATAATATTTTGCATAAACATTTGGACATGAGAAAGCTATCCGCAAGATGGGTGCCGCGATTGCTCACGCTTGACCAAAAACGGAATCGTGTGAAGTGTTGCAAGGATGGTTTGCAGCTGTTTCAGAAGAATCCGGAGGACTTTAAGCGGCGTTTCGTCACTGTGGATGAAACATGGATACATTACTATACTCCTGAGACCAAACAACAATCTAAACAATGGGTTACCAAGGGGGAATCTGCACCAAAAAAGGCGAAGACCGTTCCTTCGGCCGGAAAGGTTATGGCGATTGTCTTTTGGGATTCGCAAGGGATAATCCTCATCGACTATCTGGAAAAGGGTAAAACTATTACAGGTGAATATTATTCATCGTTATTGGACCGTTTGAAAACCGAGCTGCAAGAAAAACGCCCGCGATTGGCCCACAAGAAAGTCCTTTTCCATCACGACAACGCACCAGCACACACCTCAGCAGTTGTGGTCGCAAAATTAATGGAAATAGGGTTCCAACTCGTTTCACATCCCCCCTATTCTCCAGACTTGGCTCCCTCGGACTACTATTTGTTCCCCAATTTGAAGAAATGGCTGGCGGGACAAAGATTTTATTCAAACGAGGAGGTGATTGCAGACACTAATGGATATTTTGCAGACTTGGACAAATCGTATTATTCGGAAGGGATCAGCAAACTAGAACATCGTTGGACGAAGTGTATAAGCCTAAAAGGAGACTATGTCGAAAAATAAAAAAGGTTTACCCCAAACACATAAGTAGTTTTTATTTTTGCACGGACTTTTCAAACCAGCCTCGTATTAATGACTTTGTAAAACAAGCTTACCAAGCATATTTTGGGAAACAACTGGGGCAACAGGATAAATATTGGATGCCACATAAAGTTTGCAAAACTTGTGTGGAGTAATTTCCTTACAGGATCCAAGGGGGACGCAAAGGGCTTCCATTTGGAGTGCCGATGATATGGAGTTATCTATTTTTGTGCCGTGAATATAAAAGTTATGAACTGATACAAAAACCGTTCTTGGGTTTTTCCAAATATACAGTCGGCTAAACCATCAATTTTGCACCGTGAAGATTTGTCAGTACCAATACTTACTGCTTTTTCAAAAGTTTTTTATGGTGATGTTGAAATGTTACACACGCAAGAGTAAAAGTAGCAGCGAAAGTGACAGCGAAAGTGAATTTGGAGGGTGCAGTCCTATACTTCCGGGTTTTTCTCCAGAAGAGCTCAATGACTTGATTGGAGTTTTGAATTTATCGAAGAAATCAGCTGAACTGCTTGCGTTAAGACTTAAAGAAAAACATTGCCTTCAACCTGGCGTAACTATAATATCTTATCGGATTGAGGAGAATGATTTCTGCGTTTTTGAATTTAATGGTTCTTCGAAAATATTGGCCAGAAAATTAAAATATTTGTTACTCCATAATGGTAACAAATTAGCTTCGATCCCGATAGGTCTCTCAATGAAATAAGAATACCATAAGATCAAAATTGTTTTAGAGAAAATTTTGTTTGTTCAACATCAGTGGTCAGTATGCGTAGATTTAAAGATGGTGAATTTTTTATTAGGAGAGCAAGATAGATACACTAAATACCCTGTTTTCTTTGTGTAAGGGATAGTCGGAAAAAAAGAACACATGTAGAAAGGCTGGCCGTCGAGAAAAAATATGACCGTGGGAAAAGCTAATATCATTCATGAACCATTGATAAGTTGAGAAAAAATCATTCTTCCTCCACTTCCCATTAAGCTTGGGCTTATAAAATAGTTTGTTAAAGCTTTTTATAAGAGTGGTGACTGTTTCAAATACATTTGATCAGTATTTGCTGGCCTCAGCATGGGAAAATTAAAAGATCCCATTAATGATAGACCACAAATCCGCACTTTTATAACCGACAATGATTTCACAATGTACTGCAGGGAAATCCCTAAAGCGTTACAGGAGCGACACTTGTGCGGAAAAAGCGATTCACATTGGTCTTGAATCGTTATAAATTGTACTAGGTCGGAAACACAGTCCAGGGGGTTGTACGAGGAGTAACAAGCTGAACTTCATACGGATGTGAAGTATTAGCGTGACGTGTATTTCTAGAATGCACCGCTCTGTAAGGAATTAAGCGGGCTACATCCATCGAATATTTTCCATGAAAGTACTTGTAGAATAGACCTAAGTTGCCAACCGTTCTTTGATTTTCCAACGAATCAAGGTTGCTGGCCACTTCGGGGTTTCCAATCAGGTGAATAGTTCTCTTCTAAATAGAATTTAACAAATCAGTGTATGTTTGGGAGCAGAGCCCCAAACATGGGAGCAGTATTCTAAGGTTGGTCGAATTTGAGTTTTATACAGAATTAATAGTTGTTGTGGAGTATACAGAGTGAGTCAACGATAGAGTAAAGTTCATTATCTCATTTGTTTCGGGCATGACGAAAAAATAATAAATACAATAGTTTTAGGAAATGTTAAGGTACAAAGTTTAAAATTATTTTTGAGTATACAGGGTACTTCAAAAAAGTGTGGCCGATTATATGAGATATGTTTTTTTTAGTGTTCCGTACGGAACACTTATAAGATCACTTCGGTGTCTGTCTGTCTGTCTGTCTGTCTGTCTGTCTGTCTGTCACACCCGATTTTCTCCGAAACTATTTGACATAGAAAGGTGAAATTTGGTAACAATATAGGAATTGATGGCCTCATCAGAGCCATGTAGTTTTGAGAATTAAATTTTGACTTAAGGGGTTAGTTTTGGGAGGTGAAGTCGGAAGTGAAAAAAAAATTTTTTTACTAGGTCATCGAGTGTGGTGTCAAATGAAAGCATGTGAAAACACGAGTAAAAAATATATATATAATATTATACTTGCGCGCACTTTTCTTTGTATTATTTTTAAAAATTCGCGAAAAATCGCTGTCCCGGGCCTTATCTCGAAAAGTACTTATCAAAAAATTTCGAAACAATTCTGGAATATTCTCCACGGGGTGTAGATTGAACGAAAATTATCACGAGTGCATTACCTTTAATAATTTATATGGTATATAAAAAAAAAAAAAAAATCAAGGTCATCCGATTTCAGTAAAGATTGGAAACAAACTTTGTTGAAAACTCATTTGGGGTGTGTTTTGTGAAGTTATTGATCATTTTATACCACCGTAACATAAATTTTGACTTAAGGGGTTCGTTTTGAGGGGTGAAATCGGAAGTGAAAAAAATTTTTTTTTACTAGGTCATCGAGTGTGGTGTCAAATGAAAGCTTGTGAAAACACGAGTAAAAAATATATATATAATGTAATACTTGCGCACACTTTTCTTCGTATTACTTTTAAAAAATCGTTGACCCCTACCTTATCTCGAAAAGTACTGATCAAAAAATTTTGAAAAAATTCTGGAATATTCTCCACGGGGTATAGATTGAACGAAAATTATCACAAGTGCATTACCTTTAATAATTTATTTGGTATATAAAAAAAAAAAAAAGGTCACCAGTTTTCAGTAAAGATTGGAAACAAACTTTGTTGAAAACTCATTTGGGGTGTGTTTTGTGAAGTCACTGATCATTTTATACCATCCTAACAAAAATTTTTATTTTAAAAACAATCAACGTACGGAACACTAATTGTGCAAGTTCAACTTGTATTTGACCGGTTTTTTTTAAATAAAACATCCTATTTTCTGATTTATTTTTAAATTTTGCGTAAAATTTTATAACTTTTTTATTAATCAATTATATACCTAAACCTAGTAGTTTTTCTAATACTTCGATTTTTTTAAAAAAATGCTAGTTTTCAGTTTTGTAAAAAATTGCCAGTAGCACCATTGTTTCTGAAGGTGGAATACTTATAATTGGTACGAGCATTTTATAGAGATGAAAAAAAGATATATCTAAAGAAATTTGAGTTAGATGCTACAGGGCGTTCAAAATAAATTTATGCATTTCGACTATTTTAAATTGAAAAATCTCAAATTTTTTAAGTGGTACACTCTGTATATTATTATTTTTTCTGATACATTTTACAAAACCCTCCAACTTTTATTAAGTATGTCATATGCCTAATTCTAATAGTTCTCGATTTATTTTGAATTTTTCAATTTTTATCCTTGTTTTTAATATATTTATGCTATTGTAAAAACATAAACAAATAGTTTAGCTTATCTAATGATTAATTATTACGACGTAATAAATGTTCAAAAATATGCCCGTCTACTTAAATACACATGTTTAGTCGTTTTACTATATTTTCCTTCACTTTTCTTAGCATAAAATGCGTTATTGTCCTGTACGCATCCCGTATCCTATTTTCCATATCTACTGGTATTGTAGAGGAATTCACATAAACACGATCTTTAATGTAGCCCTACAAAAAGAAGTCTAAAGGTGCAAAGTCATATGATCGAGGGGGCCACTGAATCAATCCATCCCTACCGATCCATTTTTGTGGGTAACGATCGTTTAAAAATTCGTGAACTTCCCGGTTGTATAGAGCAAGAACTTCGTCTTGTTGAATCCATATTTGTTCCCTTTCTTCAAGAAGCTGGCGTAATTCGTTTTGCAAAAAATTGAGATATCTAGGCCCTTTAAGCGGTTTGCGGAAAAAAATGGACCAATAATTCGAATATTTAATATTCTACACCATACATTAAGCGACCAATGGTTTTGGTTTTGATTTCCCCGGACCCAAAATGGATTAATTGTTAAATAATAATGCATGTTATGGCTGTTAACTGCTATATTACTGCGAAAAGTAGCTTCATCAGAAAATATTATTTTGGATAAAAAATTTGGATCGGCTTCTATTGTTCCTTTCATGCTGGTATAAAAGTTTACTCGTCGTTCAAAATCACGGTCTTGAGGTTCTTGGTGTAGTTCCATATGAAAGGGATGATACTTGTATTTTCTCGTGGTGAGATTAGCCGTAGATTGGGATGTGTCAGATAAGTCAGCTAGTTGACGGCTGCTGACCTGGGGATTATCTTCAACATGAAGTAAATCTCAATTTATTTTTCCTCATTGGTAGCTTCTGGTTTACTACTTTCCGTTTCGTATACTCAAGGCTACCACTACTATCAAACCGTTCCATTAAGCACTGAAAAGATTTTCTAGATGGTATACGTCTATTAGGGTACTTCGCCCCGTAAAGCCTTACTGCCAAAAGACAATTTTTTCCCGCCTCGCCCAGTTTATAAGCCATATAAGTTAATTCATTTTTATGAAAATCCATAACTATTACCTTTATACGTCACTTACTACAACAAATTAAACTATTTTTACTTGCTTAATAGACATGTCGAAATTTGACAATGCCTACATTTTTTTTTGTCTTGGCAACTATGATGAGTGTAAGTATATTAAAAACAATGGTAAAAATTGAAAAATTCAAAACTATTAGAAATAGGTATATGACATACTTAATAAAAGTTGGAGGGTTTTGTAAAATCTATCAGAAAAAATAATAATGTACAGGGTGTGCCATTTAAAAAATTTAAAATAGTCGAAATGCATAAATTTATTTTGAACAGCTTGTAGCATCTAACTCAAATTTCTTTACATATGTATATCTTCTTTTTCGTCTCTATAGAACGCTCGCATCAATTATGAGTATTCCATCTTCAGAAACAATGGCGATACTGGCAATTTTTTTATAAAACTGAAAACTAGTATTTTTTTTAAAAAAAATTGAAATATTAGAAAAACTACTAGGTTTAGGTATATAACATTATTAATAGAAAAGTTATAAAATTTTAAGCAGAATTTAAAAATAAATTCGAAAATAGGATGTTCCATTTAAAAAGAGATATGTTATATCGGCCACACTTTTTTGAAGTACCCTGTATACTCAAAAATAATTTTAAACTGTGCACCTTAACATTCCCTAAAACTATTGTATTTAACATTTTTTCGTCATTCCCGAAACAAATGAGATAATGAACTTTACTCTATCGTTGACTAACCCTGTACAGCTTTTTAGTTCGAAATAATATTCCCCGCTTTTGCGAGGCTCTCCTTGCGATGTTTGCAACATGTTCATGCCAAGACATATTTGTTCCCAAATTAATGCCCAGCAAATTGAGTAACGATGCTAGAGGAATGGAATGCTCCGACATAACTATGTCAGGTTCAGCGAAGGTAACTTTTTTAGAAAAAACTGTCGCCTGGGTTTTCGTAGCGTTAAATTCTATTTGGTTACTGTCACCCCAAGATAGAATTTCTTCCAAGTCTTTGTTAAATTGGACGACCTTCTGCTGTCTGCGGATATTTACATTAGTAGCTGATGTTCGAGCGTTGAAAGTGAATGATGAGATAAGCGTACTGTGATCTGCAAAGCTGGTTTTTTCCTTTCGATCGTTAGTGTAAATCCCTGATCGAGACGGAGAGTTTGCCAGTCTTCTTGATCTCTTTTTAACCACCAATCCGGAGATTTACACAGTCGGCATAAATCCGCCGTTAGGTTCTTCCGACCATAAACTACTTTCGACAACGAGTATTCTACCAATCAATGACAGAGAGGCGCCTAAACCGCGCAAGATTTGGCACTACAAGTCTGCTAAATGGGAAGATCTCATGGAATATTTTCGAACTTTCCCTTGGTTAGACGTTTGTTTTCGATCCGACGACCCATCTGACTGCGCCAGGGAGGTTTCCGATGTTATTTTGGCCGGTATGGAGGCTTACATCCCTTTTTCGAAGAAACGCCCTTCCAACGGCAAGCCTTGGTTTGACCGAAAATGCAAAGAAGCTGTTGCTTCTAAACATCTTGCATACCGACAATGCCGCGAAAATCCTAACGCCATAAATCGTAACACATTTGTTCGTGCCAGGAACAGATGCAAAGAAATTATCGACGAAACCAAGGAGGTACACAATCAACGGATTAGAAACAAACTTCTCGCCTGTCCCATCAATTCAAGGTCCTTTTGGTCGGTCGCTAAGGCAGTTAGTCAAAATTTCACCAAATCCACCATACCACCACTTACACGGCCAGATAATTCTATTGCAACGACACCTGTTGAGAAAGCGAACTTGTTGGCTGAACTCTTTGCTTCACATTCTACTGTCGATTTCCAAGGAAAAACACCACCTACTATTCCCATAGTGCAGTCAAGGATGCCCGATGCTATCTTCAGGCAGCGTATCATAAGCGTATTCTGATGAAGCTAGACATCAAAAAAGCTTCTGGCGCTGACGGAATACCTGCCATAGTTCTTAAAATCTGTACGAGGGAACTAACACCAGTTTTCTGTAGACTTTTTAACCTATCCTACAGAAAGGGAATATTTCCTTCCTACTGGAAATGTGCTACAGTTCAGCCGATACCTAAAAAAGGCAAGAAGACCTTGCCAAATAACTACCGACCAATCGCACTGCTTTCAATAATATCGAAAGTCATGGAAAAGGCTATCAATTAGCATCTTCTAAAATATCTTGAAGGATTCAACATTATTAGCGATCACCAATACGGCTTTCGTAAAAATAGATCAACAGGAGATCTTCTGACTTATGTAACACATGTTTGGAACAATGCAATTGAACACTTTGGAGAATCTCGAGCGGTTGCTCTGGACATATCCAAGGCATTCGACCGTGTTTGGCACGATGGGCTGTTGGCTAAGCTACGTTCTTATGGTATGTCGGAAAAGTTCTGTTTGTGGCTCTCATGTTTCCTCAGAGAGCGTTCTTTACGAGTGGCAGTCGACGGATTTCTTTCTAACACCTTCACTATCAACGCCGGTGTACCCCAAGGCTCCATACTGTCTCTTACTTTCTTTCTCATTTACATTAACGATCTGCTGGAAAAGACCAAGAATCCAATCTACAGCTTTGCAGATGACAGTACACTTATCTCTTCATTCACTTTGAACGCTCGGACATCGGTTGCTTAGGCAAGTGTCTGCAGACAGCGGGAAGTCATTCAACTTAACAAAGACCTGGAAGAAATTCTATCTTGGGGTGACAGTAACCAAGTGGAATTATATCCTGGCATGAACATGTTTCAGGCATAGCAAGGAGAGCTTCTCAAAAGTTGGGAATATTATTTCGAACCAGAAAGCTTTACGCTCCACAACAACTGTTAATTCTTTACAAAGCTCAAATTCGACCAACTATGGAATACTGCTCCCATGTTTGGAGCTCCGCTCCCAAACATACACTACATTTGTTGGATTCTATTCAGAGAAGAGCTGTTCGTCTGATTGGAGACCCGGAACTGACCGTCGGCCTTGATTCGCTGGAACATCGAAGAACGGTTGGCGACTTGAGTCTATTCTACAAGTACTTTCATGGAAAGTGTTCGAAGGATGTGGCCCGCTTAATTCCTCCCAGAGCGGTGCATGTTAGAAATACACGTCGCGCTAATTCTTCACATCCGTAAGAGGTTCAGCTTGTTACTCCTCGTACAACGCTTTTCAAGCAGTCTTTTATATGGAGAACATCATCCCTTTGGAATAATTTGCCCAGGACTGTGTTTCCCACCGAGTACAATCTACAGCGATTCAAGAACAACGTGAATCGCTTTCTCCGCAAACGTGTCGCTCCTGTAGCGCTTTAGGGACTTCCCTGTAGCACGTGTGCTAGACCCATAAAAAAAAAATGAGAAAAAGAGTAGGAGACAGTATGGTGCCCTGGGGCAAACCGGAGTTCATATTGAAGGTATTCGAAAGAAATCCATCGATTGCCACTCGTAAAGAACGTTCGTTGAGGAAACTTGAGAGTCATAAACAGAACTATTCAAACATACCAGAAGATCATAGCTTAGCCAACAATCCAATGTGCCAAACACGGTCAAATGCCATGCATATATCAAGAGCAACCGCTCGAGATTCTCCACAGGTTCAATTGTGTTGTTCCAAACAAGTATTACATAAGTAAGCAAATATATTGATCTATGTTTACGAAGGCCATATTGATGGTCGCTAATAATATTGAATCCTTCAAGATATTTTAGAAGATGCTGATTGATAGCCTTTTCCATGACTTTCGATATTATTGAAAGCAGTGCGACTGGTCGGTAGTTGTTTGGCAAGGTCTTCTTGCCTTTTTTGGGTGTCGGCTAAATTGTGGCGCATTTCCAGCAGGAAGAAAATATTTTCTTTCTGTAGAATAGGTTGAAAAGTTTACACAAAACTGGTGTTAGTTCTCTCGCGCAGTTTTTGAGTACTATGGCAGGTATTCCGTCAGCGCCAGAAACTTGTTTGGTGTCTAGCTTCATTAAAATACGTTTTATGACACGCACATGAATCACATGATTTAGGTTGAAAAAGTTGGAACTAATATGAGTATCAAAATAGCCATTTGGATAGATCCTTAACAACCTGGGAGATTACAGCGAACGGTTCCACCAGGATATCAACATAATGGAGGGAAGATATGAAGGCCGATGGGACCGCCATAAGAAGGCGAACGTCTGTTGGGCCATTTGGATAGATCTCTAACAACTTGGGAGATTACAGTGAAGAACAAGGTGAGCGGTTCCACCAGGATATCAAGATAATGGAGGGAAGATATGAAGGCCGATGGGACCGCCATAGGAAGGCGAACGTCTGTTGGACCTTACAAGAGCATTATCCTGAGCAAGAACACAGTAGACTACAGGTTTTTCTTAATATTTTTTTAATGTATTTTTGCTTATATGATTAATTCTATTTGATTTCTCATTTATAAAGCTGTTGTCACTGGAAAATAAAGGTTTTCAAATATATACAATATTTTTATTTTCACTGTATTTGCATTATAAGAGGGTTGCCTCAATCTCAAAAATTAGAGTTAATTCGGCAGATCTGATATATACTTCGTATTTAGAAGACTAGAATTACCCGGTATCGACTCCCAAAGCCTATTCCGCAGAATCAGTGTTCTCCTGTCTCAATGTATCGATAACACTGGCCAACTTGATTTTTGTTACACGTAAGCTAGTATGTGATTTATGCTTACCTACATACCACAATTAAAAACCCGCAAATATTTTTGTCCGATCACCCTCAGTTTTTTTGTAATAGTGACAGTCACTTAAATTACGTTATAAGAGGAGATCGTTGGGAACATTGTTTTGAACTTAAGCCATCTTGGAAATAATAATTATTTTTTGTTTTCTTTTGAGTAATCTCTGGGTTTCCCATATATGTTGTGCATCCTGTATTACTCTGTTGACTGGATGGGCTAACGGAACACGTCACATGAACTTCGCAGTTCCAATGATATGGGCCGAACCAAGAGATCACACATCAGACTGTTATTTTTGCTTGACTGCAATTAAGGGCTTCAGTAGTAAAACTAAACAAGCAATCAAGTATCCAAACTTACCATCTGCAAGGAGACCGGTCCCCCACAGTGAAGTGATGCCTGTACCAAGACCTCCACAAAGTGTACAATCAGATGAATCCAACGTGTCGTTGAGCTTACCTCCTACTGAAGAGGACATGAGAGATTACATTTATGAACGTACCACTTCTTTTACACCACATTTAATAACACGAAGTGACCTAAACGTGCGTAATTTGAGTTCATCCAAAAAGCAAGTTGAAGTTTTATCATCTAGACTGAAAGGACGGAATTTACTTCATTCACGAGAATTTGCTATTTCCGCAATTGTGCTGATGAGTTCAGAAGTTATTTCTCTCAGGAAGGTGACCTTGTTTACTGTAATGAATTTATTAGAGAATATTACTATATCAATACAGACTGGCGACTATTTATAGACTCTTCAAAAGTAAGTCTAAAGGCTGTTCTTTTACATAATGGAAACAAAATTTCGTCTGTCCCAGTAGCCCATGCCACTAACATGAAAGAGTCATATGATAACATGAAGCTACTTTTAGAGAAAATAAAATATTGTATGTAGTCTTGGAAAATATGTGGAGATTTGAAGGTGATTGCTATTTTATTAGGGCTACAACTTGGTTACACAAAATATTGCTGCTTCCTTAGTAAATGGGATAGTAGAGACAGAAAAAAATCATTATATTAAAAAAGATTGGCCAAAACGTAGTTCACTTACTCCTGGACAGAAAAACGTTTTATTTTCATATAAAACTAGGTCTTATCAAAAATGTTATCAAAGCGATGGACAAAGCTGGCGAAGGATATTTATATTCGAAAAAAAAGTTCTCTAAAAAGTAATGATAAAATTAAAGAGGGAATATTGGTTGGACCACAAATTAGAGAATTAATTAAAAACCCTATCTTTAAACAAAAATGAAAATCACTGGAAAAAAAAAATGTGTTTAAAGATTTTCTTGGAAGCAATAAAGCTGAAAACTACAAAGACTTGGTCAGTGAACTTTTGATAACCTATAAAGCACTAGGGTGTAGGATGTCACTCAAAATTCATTTTTGGATTCTCATTGGGACTTTTTCCGAAAATCCGGAAGCAGTAAGCGTAGAGCATGCTGAACGTTTGCATCAGGATATTTCAGCCATGGAGCAGAGATACCAAGGGAAATGGAATCCAAACATGTTGGCAGATTATTGTTGGACACTGAAGAGGGATATTCCAGAAGCTCAATATCCAAGAAAGTGATAAAAATCTTTTTTTTTCTATACTATCACTATAAAATATTAATATTTGATACATTTTTTCAAAAAAATATTATAATAAAACCTGATGTGTTATACAAATTCCACTTTTATTTTATTGTATCTTATACTAGATTTAAAATATGACAATAGAATCCGTGTAACAAAAAAAAATGTGAAATTTTGTTGACAGTGTAACTATCAATATATGAATAACTATACAGGTCAACATGATTTTGACTTTGATAAGAGGGTATGAAATTTCGATAGATTTATCGCCAGTTAGACGAAAAAAATATATATGGCCTGAAAAAGTTTGCTATCCAGGAGAACGGTTGAAGAGTATTTTAGAAAATCCATAGTTTAAATTTTTATTTATTGATAAATCGAAACAAATATATTTATATATGATTTTTATCAACTTTTACTATCATATCAAATTACAAAATAGTGGAAAAAAGTTTAAAAGTGAACCCTATTATTTTTCTTTCATGTTCATAAGTACTTTCTCTCACTAAACACCAAATGTAGTCCCCCATCATATTTTCGTTGTATTGGCCCTGATAACGTTATTCGAAGTCCATAATATCTTGATGAAAACGTTCTCCTTGTTCTTCTGAGTACGCCTCCATGTTGTTTTCAAATTTATCTAAATGAGCATGCAGCATATGTACTTTTAGAGACATTCTGCAACCCATGGTTTTAAAGTTTTCTAACATGTTTTCAACTAGCTCTTGGTAATTTTCAACTTTGTTATTAATGTAATGAAAGACTAATATTGTCAAATTTCCACTTTATTTAGTTTCACTGTAACTGTATGACGCGTTTCGCTATACTATAGCTTCTTCTGATACAAAATGATATTTTGTTGTATTCTAACGAATTTTTTATTGTGTAAGTTTGGGTGAAGTTAATTTTTTTTTTTTATGGGTCAAGCACACGTGCTGCAGGGAAGTCCCTAAAGTGCTCCAGGAGCCGCATGAGTGCGGAAAAAGCGATTCACGTTGTTCTTGCTGTAAATTGTACTCGGTGGGAAACACAGCGCTGGGCAAATTATTTCAAAGGGATGCCGTTCTCCATATAAAAGATTGCTTGAAAAGCGTTGTACGCGGGGTAACAAGCTGAACCTCATACGGATGTGAAGCACCAGCGTGACGTGTATTTCTAACATGCACCGCTTTGGGAGGAATTAAGCGGGCTACATCCTTCGAACACTTTCCACTTGTAGAACAGACTCAAGTCGCCAACCGTTCTTCGATGTTCTGGGTCCCTCGTTCGTTTTAATGATATCTATGAGAAATTTTGAGAGTTTGTAAGCTGGGGCCGATATGTAGGAGGCTATAGGTCTAATAGGATGATTTTCTTTATGTAATTTGACTAATGAATAAAGTAGAGGAGGCTGATGATTCATGACTGTTAATTTTGAGATTTGGTTGTTTGATATGATGCTAGAAGCTTTACCTAACGCTGTTCTAATATCTTTCTTGAATTTTTCTGTCGGATTTTTAAGTAATATTTTGAAATTGCCTTTCTTAATAAATTCTAATGTTTTGTCTATATATTGTTGTTGATCTATAGCGACTATTGTGCTACCCTTATCTGCTTTTGTGAAAATGATATTATTATTTTTAGCCTTGTTTTGTATTGCTCTAGCTATATTTATTTCATTATCTAAATTTGGTTTGTTGCTAAGAAATTCCTTTTTTATAATATCTGCGCAAATGTATTTTTTTTTGGCGTGTTGAATGGTACATTTATTAAAGCTACTTCTGTTTCTACAGCCAAGATTTCAGATTCTTTTAAATCAAATTTATTATTTATATTATGTTTAAAACCTTTGTTTAAGAGGGCTGTTCATTTTGTATCAGAAGAAGCTATAGTATAGCGAAACGCGTCATACAGTTTCAGTGAAACTAAATAAAGTGGAAATTTGACAATATTAGTCTTTCATTACATTCGTTATGAATTTCCATCAAGTAACAGCCACAACAATTCAAAACTTTGTTATTTCCTGAAATTCCAGAGACTACTGCTTTAAAACTATTCCAATTTTTTTTTTTAGCACTAGTAAGTAATTTTGGAAAGTCTTCACTGGCAAAATTTTTTTTAATTTGTGGACCAACAAAAATTCCAGCTGTAACCTTTGCTTCTGACAACTTTGGAAAAAAGTTTTTTAAAAATGTACCCTGTAGTTCCATTAAAAATCCTACCATCTTAAAATCTCCAATGAACTGCTACTTATACTCTTGATATTTTAAAGCTTCGAGTAAAATTTTCATAGTTTTCTTTTAGATGTACAGAATGAGCGACTGGAAGAGATGGAAATTTATTTCCGTTATGTAATAAAACGGCTTTCAAGCTTTTCGTCGAGCTGTCAATAAATAAACGTCATTCACTGGGAACACAGGGCATTCCAATTGCTTCAAACAAACCTCTTATATCGTTACAATAATAAAGTCCATGTTCTTTGGTGAAGAACGTAGCAAATGTCTCATGCCGACTTCGTTGATCTGTTATTTTGACATCAATAAGCAAATTCCATTGCTTCAAACGATCAAAAATTGTTTACCTTCTAAACATCTTTTGCAATTACTACAAGCAACATGTGGAGCCCAGGACTTGTTTAGATTCCGAACAGGGCAGTTGAAATAGGCTTGTAGGCTTCACAAAGCTTTTCACATGCGTTTAAATAAAATTTTATATCTCGTACTTTAATAAATATACCACATATATAACAAAATGCATCAGCATCATATTTACACCTTCTCGACGACATTTTAACCTCTTTAAGTCTTCTACAAAACAGTCAATTGTTGTTTATCACTTAAGTGACATCTGTAGACACTGTGTGAAAGTTACGACCCGTTTATTTTTTCGCGGTATTTTTAAATATACCAGAACTATTTAATATTTCTACGATAACTCAAAAAAATGTATTATTATCATAACTACCACAAAAGCAAACTTTATATGGAATATGGGTACGTTTCCTTTATTTTGGAGCATAATGAATAGAAAAATCATAAAATAAATTTTAGGACAAAAACAAAAAAAAATTTTGTAGAGTTGTGCTATCGATGTATCGATAACTATCGATATATCGCTAGTGATTGATATATCGATAATCGTTAATTGATATATCGATAATTATTGATATATAAAAAAATTCATCCCTATTAAAAACATTTTTTTTTTTTAAACGTGCACCATTTTTTTGAAAAAAACCATATTTTCAAATTTCCGTACGTTATCCACTACTTTTTGACATATATTAATGAACATTTTTTTGGTTCGTTCTAGGTAGAAATTTACGGGAGCAATCGTTTCGTTCGTTTCAGGTCACGCATGAAAGTTGCCTTGTCTTCTTAGATTTTGAAGTGGTCATTTTGAATTAAATATATAAAAAATGTTAAATATGTGCTAATAAAGTACTTTAAATCCAATCGATATTCCGAAATAAAATTTCGGAATATGGCTTGTTACTTGATTGATCACTACAACAGAATGCCGAGAATTTGCAAATGCAAAATAAAGATCCCCTTGAATGCTATATTCCATGCCTTTCCTCCTACGACTATAGTTCCTGAGCCTATACTCTTCATCAGGTAGGCTTTAGGCAACGGTATCGATCGTTAAGACTAGAGTACCGTGGAGAGTCAAGTTGGAATGATTCTCGCTGGCTTATAGCATTCATGGTACTTTAAGTAAACGGGGTACTACTCGTTGGGCAAGATACAGACTCTTGCGCCATCTGTTGAGAGTTTCGAACATCGAAAACTGCTCAACTATATAAACCTGACATTGTTAGGAAGGATAAATCAAATCGATATTCCGAAATAAAATTTCGGAATATGGCTTTGATTTCGGAATATCGATCTGATTTATTCTTCCTAACAATGTTAGGTTTATATAGTTCAGCAGTTTTCGATGTTCGAAACTCTCAACAGATGGCGTAAGAGTCTGTATCTTGCCCAACGAGTAGTACCTCGTGGTATCAGCGCGACGTGTGTTTCTAACATGCACCACTCTGGGAACACTTTCCATGAAAATACTTGTAGAATAGGCTCAAATCGCCAAACGTTCGTCGATGTTCCAGCGAATCAAGGCCGCTGGTCAGTTCCGAGTCTCCAATCTTCTCTCAATAGAATCCAACAGATGCAGTGTATGTTTGGGAGCAGAGCCCCAAACATGGGAACAGTATTCCATAGTTAGTCGAATTTGAGCTTTGTAAAGAATTAACAGTTGTTGTGGAGTGTAAAGTTTTCTGGTTCGAAATAATAATCCCAAATTTTGAGAAGCTTTCCTGGCTATGCCTGCAACATGCTCATTCCAGGACATATTTACTGCTAAATTAACGCCTAACAAATTGAGTGACGATGTTAGGGGAATGGAGTGCCCCGCTATAACTATGGCGGGTTCAGCAATGTTAACTTTTTTAGAAAAAACTGCCGCTTGGGTTTTTGTAGCGTTAAATTCCACTTGGTTACTGTCACCTCAAGATAGAATTTCTTCCAGGTCTTTGTTAAGTTGAACGACTTCTCGCTGTCTGCAGACACTTGCCTAAGCAGCCGATGTCCGAGCGTTCAAAGTGAATGAAGAGATAAGCGTACTGTCATCTGCAAAGCTGTAGACTGGATTTCCGGTCTTTTCCAGCAGATCGTTATGTATGTATGGAGCTTTGGGGCACACCGGCGTTGAAAGTGAAGGTGTTAGAAAGAAATCCATTGACCGCCACTCGTAAAGAACGCTCACTGAGGAAACATGAGAGCCACAAACAGAACTTTTCAGACATTCCATAAGAGAGTAGCTTAGCCAACAGTCCATCGTGCCAAACACGGTCGAATTGCGTTGTTCCAAACATGTGTTACATAAGTCAGAAGATCTCCTGTGGCACATTTCCAGCAGGAAGGAAATATTCTCTTTCTGTAGGATAGGTTGAAGAATCCACAGAAAACTGGTGTCAGTTCCCTCGCACAGTTTTTGAGAACTATGGCAGGTATTCCGTCAGCGCCCGAAGCTTTTTTGGTGTCTAGGTTCATTAAAATACGTTTTATGATACGCTGTCTGAAGACAACATCGCGCATCCTTGACTGCACAATGGGAATAGTAGGTGGTGTTTTTCCTTGGAAATCGAGAGTAGATTGTGAAGCAAAGAGTTCAGCCAACAAGTTCCCTTTTTCAACAAGTCTCGTTTCAATATAATTATCTGGCCGTGTGAGTGGTGGTATAGTGGACTTGGTGAAGTTTTGGCTAACTACCTTAGCGACTGACCAAAAGGAGCTGGAATTGTTGGGACAAGCGAGAAGTTTATTTCTAATTCGCCGATTGTGTGCCTCCTTGGTCTCGTTGATAATTTCTTTGCATCTGTTCCGGGCACGAACAAAGGCATTACGATTTATGGTGTTAGGATTTTCACGCTCTCGTCGGTATGCAAAATGTTTAGAAGCTGTTACTTCTTTGCATTTTCTGTCAAACCAAGGCTTGCCGTTGGAAGGGCATTTCTTCGAAAAAGGACTGTAAGCTTCCATACCTGCCAAAATAACATCTGAATCCTCCCTGGCGCAGTCAGATGGGTCGTCAGAACGAAAACAAACGTCTAACCAAGGAAAAGTTCGAAAATATGAGAACTTCCCATTTAGCAGATCTGTAGTGCCAAATCTTGCGAGGTTTATGCGCCTCTCTGTCACTGATTGGTAGGATACTCAATGTCGAAAGCAGTTTATGGTCTGAAGAACCTAATGGCGGATTTACGGTGACCGTGTAAATCTCCGGATTGGTGGTTAAAAACAGATCAAGAAGACTGGTGAACTCCCCGTCTCGAGCAGGGATCCGTGTTGGTTCGTCAATAAGCTGAGTTAAGCCACCACTAGTTGAGAATGATTCAGCTTCACGACCTTGTTCGTCGGTAGTATTTGAATATTTAAGCCAGCTGATGTCGTGGACATTAAAGTCGCCCAGGAGGGCAATTTCGGCATTTGGATAGTCAATTTGTAAATGATCGATGGTGTCCGCAAGAGAAGCGAAAAGTGTTCTAAAGAATTGAGTTAAATATATAAAAAAAAAATATTTTTGTACACTTAAATATGTGCTAATAAAGTACTTTAAATAAATTTTCGACTATTTTTATTATACTCTTAAAAAAAATTAGCCTTTTTTCCGGGGACCTGGAGTGGCTTTACTCCTTAATTCTTGTGATTCTTGTTGTTGGGAACATTTATTAAATGTAAAGTTTATATATGGCTTTTTTAGGTATTGCTAAGTTGGTTATGATATTCCATTGTTTAAAGCAGAGAATGCATAAATCTGACATTTGCATTTGTCCTCAGGTTTTTTTACCTTTAACTATTTCCAACGGTGCGGCGTATGAATGTTAAACAGTTGTAAACTAATGTTAGTAAAAAATCTAGCTTTGTTATTTATACGATCCATTCCGTACACAATTAGAGATGTGGATTTTCTCGATATATCGGTACATATTGATAAATCGAATAACGATAGTTATTATATATATATTATATTGAATAATAATAGTTATCGATATACTAATAGTTATCGATTTATTAATAGTTACCGATATATCCATATGTATTTTTACCCCCCTTCAGGTCATCAATTTTAGAAGGTGATATTTTCTTAGAAGAAAGAGTTCTTTGTTTGATGTTTCTCCTGCCCCTGAAATCAATTTTTGATAAATATTTACTGATATATCGTTATGTGTCGATAGTTATGAATATATGAATAAGCATCGATAAATCGATAAGCTAAGGTTATCGATAAGTGGGTTGTCATCGACTGTCGAGAGGTAAAAATCCATTATTACCCATCCCTGTACAAAAAACTGCAAAGAATATTTTTCAGTTAGTTAAGAAACTATTTCATATTTATAAACTCCTGGACAAAATTAACGCAACAATCTGAAAATTAATTTATCTTTTTCTTATGTCAGTTTTAAAGTTTATCGAGTATTTGAATGCATATTTTGTTTCGTTGCTCATGACAGAAATTAAAACAATTCGTTTAGATTTACAGTTTTAAAGAATTTCTTAGAAGATAAACAATTTTCTGTAATAATGCGATAGATTTTCTTTAAAAGTAAGCTTATAAATTGTTCCCTTTTTCAAAGTAATACGTTTTTGTGGTAGACTGTTTTATTTTTGACTCCGAAGAATTAGAAAAATAAATTAAACAAGGAATTTAACTGAACACGAGGTAGTGCGAGCCTCAGTTTTATTGGACGAGGGATATTGTCAGAGTTATGTTGCCAATTTGTTAGGCAAACATCGTTCTACAATAAGTCGTATGGTAAGACGCTTGAATGAAGTAGGAACTTATTCTAGAAGGCTAGGGCAAGGGCGGGAAAACGATGCACTAGCGACCTAGATGAACGTTTTATAAGACAATATGCTTTAAGAAACAGGACTGTCACTAGTTCTATAATAAGAAACGAACTCGAAGCTGTTCGCAATGTCACAATTTCTTCTAAAACAGTTACAAGACGGTTAAATGAAGCTGGATTAAACAGTAGGAGACCAGCCACTGCGCCCTTGCTTACTAGAGAGAACAGTTGCCAGGTTACGTTTTGCTCGAAATCACGAAAACTGGTCTGTGGATGATTGGAAACAAGTTTTCCTCACAGATGAAACTAGGGTTAGTCTAAAACATCCAGATGGTCGTGAGCGAGTATGGCGAAGACGAGGAGAGAGGTTTGCTCCTTGCAATATCTCTGCAAGGATTCCATTCGGCGGTGGCTCTGTTATGTTCTGCGGTGGCATCTGCTTTGATGTTCGCACAGAGTTAGTTCCTGTCCGTACGAGATCCATGAATGCTGACTACTATCTTGAGAATATTGTAATAGAACATGTGATGCCTTTCGGTCATTTTGTGGGGCCCAATTTCAGGTTTATGCAAGACAACGCTCGACCTCACGTGACTAGGGAGGTACTCGATTATCTTAATCAAGTTGATATACCGATTATGCAATGGCCACCAAAAAGCCCGGATCTGAATCCGATAAAACATGTATGGGATCACCTTAAGAAAAATGTGAAACGTCATATACCTGCACCTAGAAACCTGAGGGAACTTGAAAATGCAGTTATCACAGAATGGGGGCAAATTCCTCAAGATTTTATCCAAAATTTGGTTTCGGGTCTATATCCTGCAACTAACGCCCTTTAAGACTGCTTAATTAGAAGCATGCCTAGGGGCATAAACGCTGTCATCCGAAGTAGAGGAGGCAACACACGCTACTAGTGTCCCAGTTACACTATTATTTTTGCTACTAGTGTCCCAGTTTATTTTTTTCATTATTATATAATTTCAACGATTTTGTTATTAGGTCTTAAGAATAATTTTAATTCGAATCTTATAGAGAAATTTGGTAGCTAATTCACTTTTTAAGTATCCGAATAAGTTTTTTCTAACTTTTAGTGTAACCATTGTTCATAAAAAATTATTAAAATTAATTCATTATAGAGATTTGTATGATTTAATATATTGTTGCGTTAATTTTGTCCAGGAGTGTATTATTGAGTTGTCTGTACCACATATTATATGACAATTGATTCGAATTGCTTAAATCCAGGACACAACAAATTAACTGATATCAGAATTTTTTACTTAATTGCTAAATGGATAACATAATATCTGCTATTAGTTGCTCTGGTTTGTTCAAAAATAATTCTGTTTAAGACAGCATACCATTAGCATAGCAAAAAAAGCATGAATAAGACAAGAAATTGCTTAGTTTTCAAATTACTCTCTCTATTGTTAGCCCAGTCGCCAGGAGTTTTGAGCTGTCATGAAATGTCAACAGGCTGCATTTTGGCACACAGGTAGTTTTTTGGACGTAGAATACGATAAAAAAGTTTGTTGCTCTAAAGTGTACGCTAAGCCTAAAAAATCGAAAATAAAATGAAAAATTCGGTTTGCTAAAGTTTGATCTACGCTAAGCCCACAAAATCTAAAATAAAATCAGAAATTCGTTTTTTTTCGGTAATATCTCGAAAAATAAAAAAGATGGCACCACGTGAAAGAGCGGGAAATTTTACAAAAAGTGTAACGTGAAAGAAAATTAAAAGATAGCTTTTTGAAGAGGAGAGTTTCAGCTTTCCGATGTTGCTAATAGTTTTTATTTTTGTGGCTTTATAATTTGTAAAACTTAAAACGAGGTTTTTGTTTGCATGATTTTAACGGGCATATAATAAATTACAAATATTTAGCAAAATATAGTATTGAAAAAAAAAACCTTGTGCATATATCATTATTATACCTTAAGTTTCAATATAAGAATAATTAAAAATACCCACATTGACTGTGTTATTTAAAAATTGAGTTTTAAAATATGAAATTTTGCCTGCTGTAGTGCGCCGCGCCGCCAGCAATTTTTACGTCCAAAGCAGTATAAAATTGTTAAAAAATGTTGGACAATTTTTTTTTAGTTATAGTTAAAAGTATACTTGATATTAGAAAATCATTAAAAACTTTAAAAAACTTTTTCTTTTTTGCAACTTTGCTCTTAAAAAAAGTATTCATAATAAATGCATTTTTGCTTATTATTAATCACTAGCCGTGCCCGCGGCTCCGCTGGATTCACTATTTTTATATATTATAGAAGATTATAGATAACCTGGACAGAGAACAAATGTATGAATTAAAAAAAAAAATACGGACAGACAGAGAGACGTTGCATTATATATATATAAATTATATTCTTTGCTACATATATTGTACCATATTTAATAGTTTAGGCAGTCTATTGCAAGAGAACGCGATAGCGGCAAACTTTATTCCGACTTGATTCACTATTATCGTCACTGCTTATTTCTTACGTTACCTAACGTAATAAAATATATCCTATAACCTGGCCAGGGAACACATGTATGTTTTTTTTTAAAAAAAGCACATAAATTGGATAAGTGGTTCTCGAGTGATAAGCGCACTAACGGACAGACAAACAGACAGACAGACAGAGAGACGTTACATTTTATATATATTAGAGAAGATGATAGATAACTTGGCCAGAGAACAAATGTATGAATTAAAAAATAACACGTATATCGAATAAGTGTTTCTCGAGTGGTAAGCACTAACGGACAGAGAGACAGAGAGACGTAGTATTTAATATATATTATAGAAGATTATAGATAACCTGGGCAGAGAACAAATATATGAATTAAAAAGAAACACGTGGTTCTCGAGTGATAAGCGCACTAACAGACAGACAGCCAGCGATTCGTTGCATTTTGTATATATTATATAGAAAATTATAGATAACCTGGACAGAGAACAAGTGTATGAATTAAAAAAAAAAAAACACGGACAGACAGAGAGACGTTGCATTTTATAAATATTATATGCTTTGCTACATATATTATTCCATATTTAACGGTTTAGGCAGTGTATTGCAAGAGAACGCGATAGCGGCAAATTTTATCCCGACTTGATTCCCTATTATCGTCACTGTTTATTCCTCATGTTACCTAACGTAATAAAATATATCCTATAACCTGGCCAGGGAACACATTTATATTTAAAAAAAAAATCACGTAAATCGGATAAGTGGTTCTCGAGTGATAAGTGCATTAACGGATAGACAGACAGATAGACAGACAGAGAGACGTTGCATTTTATATATATTATAGATACAACTTAAACTTAAAAAAAATATTTAAAGGTGGGAAATGAAAGATAAAAGGTTAAGCTTTAAGTATAAAGTAGTTTTATTTCATTTAAACCTCCAGGTACAAAGAAAAAAGTTATTGAACACATAAAAATTCTAAATTACTCGAAGAAATTAAATGAATTACGTACTCTCTGCCTTTATATTGGATCTGTTATCGGATTTTTAATCAGTACTCCCAGAAACCCCTTAATTTCAAAATATTTACCGGTTTATAGAAACGTTAATTTAAACATAAATGAGGTCAGAAGCATGATTCCCACTACAACTAAAGGGGTTAAACCAGCCATTTTATTTTAAATATTTTTTTAAAATTACGGTAAAACTAAAAAAAATCTATATACCATTTTTTTTGTAGAATGTTCCGTTCTTTCACGTGGTGCTATTAGTTTTTCAATATCTTTTTTATTTTTCGAGATATTTGCGAAAAACTGAATTTTTCATTTTATTTTCGATTTTGTAGACTTAGCGTATACTTTAGAGTAGCAAACTTTTTTTTATCGTATTCTACGTCCAGAAAACTACCTGTTCTTCTTCTAAAAATGTGTAAAACTAATTTGAAGGATTTCGCAGTGATAAAGTTTCTCAGTTAAGACGAAAATGGACCAAAAGACTGGTTAAGGCAAAAACTGAGGAAAACATTGAACTTATTGATTTACTACCGTTAGATCGACCAATGAGGTTTCTCCAACTTCTTAACTGGACTGGACTATCCAAAACTATAGTTTTAGAGATCGTGCACGAAGATTTAAGGATGAAAAAAGTTTGACATGATTGATCTCCAAACTTCTTAGACCAGAGCAGAAATTAGAGACGTAAAAAATTTCTTAAGATCATGTGACCTCATTAGAGAATAACGAGAGTTATTTTCCGCGAATCGTCACAGATAAAAAGTGTTGGATATTCTGTTAGGATCCTTCCACGTAGCAGGAGGTTCTATAATGGGTTCTTAAGAGCTTTACAACTCCAAGGAAGGCGAAACTAAACGGTCTTTTGGAGAGTTAATTGCGAGCCTTTTTTGGAACTGTGAAGGAATTCTGTTTATGGAATGGAGATCTTTATAGAGTTACCTAATGCACCTTTCTAGACTTGATTTAGCGCACTGGGACTTCTTTTTGCTTAAACATCTGACGAAACACCCTATAGACCAAAAATTTTCCTCAAATGACGAGTTGAAACCAATTGTAGCATTGTTTTTCGAGATGCCAACAAGGTATATATTTTTTTTGAATTGAAAAACGTTGGATTAAGGATATTATTGCAAATGGTAGTTACGTAGGGACATAACTATTTCTTTAAGCTCTGGAAATTTTTCTTCATAGCTAAGTAGATAACATACAAATACACACTTGTACTTCTATCAGTAGATTTTAAATTTTACTGTATATATATATATATATATATATATATATATATATATATATATATATATATATATATATATAAATATATAATATATAATCTATAATAATAATATAAATAAAATACAACGTCTCTCTGTCTGTCCATTAGTGCGCTTATTACTGGAGAACCACTTATCCGATTTACGTACTTTTTTTTTTGAACATACATATGTTCTCTGGCCAGGTTATAGGCTATACTTTATTACGATAGGTAGCATAAGGAATGAGCAGTGACGATACCAGAGAATGAAGTCGCAAAAAAGTTTGCCTCTAGCGCGTTCCCTTGCAATACACAGCCTAAACCATTAAATATGGAACGATATTATGTAGCAGAGAATATCTATAATATATATATATATATATATATATATATATATATATATATATATATATATATATATATAATGCAATGTCTCTCTGTCTGTCTGTCTGTCCATTAGTGCGTTTATCACGCGAGAACCAGTTATTCGATTTACGTATATTTTTTTAAATTCATACATATATTCTTTGGCCAGGTTATATAATAATAATAATATTCTATATCTATAATATATATAAAATGCAACGTCTCTCTGTCTATCTGTCCGTTAGTGCGCTTATCGCTCGAGAACCACTTATCCGATTTACGTGATTTTTTAAATTCATACATATGTTCTCTGACCAGGTTATAGATATATATTTTATTACATCTATAATATATATAAAATGCAACGTATCTCTGTCTGTCTGTCTGTCTGTCTATCCGTCCGCCCGTTAGTGCGCTTATCACTGGAGAACCACTTGACGAGTACGTACTTTTTTTTTAAAACATACGTATGTTCTCTGGCCAGCTTATAGACTATATTTTATTACGATAGGTAGCATAAGGAATTAGTAGTGACGATAATAGTGAATGAAGTCGGAAAAAAGTTTGTTGCTAGTGCGTTCTCTTGCAATACACAGCCTAAACCATTAAATATGGAACAATATTATATAGCAGAGAATATCTATAATCTATAATATGTATAAAATGCAATGTCTCTCTGTCTGTCTGTCTGTCCATTAGTGCGTTTATCACGCGAGAACCACTTATCCGATTTACGTGTTTTTTTTTTTTAATTCAGGCCAGGTTATCTATAATCTTCTATCTATAATATATATAAAATGCAACGTCTCTGTTTATCTGTCTGTCTGTCTGTCTGTTTGTTCGTTAGTGCGCTTATCACTGGAGAACTACTTATCCGATTTAAGTGCTTCTTTTAAAACATACATATGTTCTCTGGCCAGGTTATCTATCTATAATATATATAAAATGCAACGTCTCTCTGTCTGTCTCTCCGTTAGTGCGTTACGTGCTTTTTTTTAAAAAACATACATATGTTCTCTGGCCAGGTTAGAGGATATATTTTATTGCATTAGGTAACATAAAGAATAAGCAGTGACCATAATAGTGAATTAAGTCGGAAAAAAAAAGGTTACCGATCCGATTTACGTGTTTTTATAAATTTATACATATGTTCTATATAATTCGATATAAGCCTAGATAATGGGAGATGAGGGGAAATAATGGCAGATATTTTATTACGTTAGGTAACATAAGGAATAAGCAGTGACGATAGTAGTAAATCATATATATATATATATATATATATATATATATATATATATATATATATATATATATATATATATATATATATTATATATATATATATATATATATATATATATATATATATATATATATATATATATATATATATATATATATATAATACATGTATACTGATGAGCAAAACAAAATCAACTCAAACTATTTGGCTTCATTTAACATGGATTCTAGAATTTAGTGTTCATATATTTTTATCGATTTTAGTATTATTTGAAAGCCCATTCTATTCTCTTTCTAATGATACCAAATTTCATAGCATACTTCCTGCTTTTTACTGATTAAAATGATCTAAAGGGGAAACAAGGAGAACAAGGATTGAAAACAGGGGTGAAAGAAAGGAAAAATTAAACAAATTTTAAGTTTAACAATTAAATTTATGGATAAAAACCAAAATCAATATTTTGTATTACCCTTTCTATACCTTATTACTACTTCCAGCCGGTTTTTCATGGAGTGGGTGAGCTTTTTCATTACTGTCTGCGGGATTCTTCCCCACTCTTCCGCCATCGCAACCTTTAAGTCCCTCAGCGATGCAGGGTATGGATTTCTGGCTCGAACTCTTCTTTTGAGCTCATCCCACATGTGCTCGATTGGATTGAGGTCAGGGCTTCGCGCAGGCCAGTCTAACGTGGATATTCCCACTTCCGCCAGGTATCGCCGTCTCATCAGTCACGAAAATCAAATCGGTTTTCACATCTAGCGAGATGCCTTCCCATACCATGACAGAACCTCCTCCGTTTCAGTAATGCAGCAATGCATATAGCACTGCCTAGACCTCCTATAGACTCGTCTTCTTCCATCATGGCCATGTTCGGGACTCGTCGGAGAACAAAACGGAGCGCCATTGCTCTATGGTCCAGTCGATATGTTCTCGAGCAAACCTTAATCGCGCTTGCCGATGGGCTGCTGTCAATTTGGGTCCGTTAGCTGGTCTCTTAAGAGTTAGGTTAGCTTCTTTAAGTCTTTTTCTGACTATCCATTGACTGGTCCTGGTCTCCGTGTACAGACGCTAATCTCTTGGTAACGTCTGTAGACTCTGGAGAAAGATGCAGTTGCGCAGCGACTACATGTTGGCAATGCCCTTCTTGAAATAGGGCAATGACTTGTGCCGTTTCTTCCGGGGTGGTATCCATTTTCCCCTGACGTAATTAGTGAGGAGGTGTAGCAGAGATGTTGATGGTTCAAGTTCCGGCAAAGAAATGATAGGAAAATGCAGTTCTATGTGTTTTTATAGGGATGAATAGCGCGCAACCAGTACGTTGCTGAGCGAGCGAAAATGGTTCTATTGAGTAAAACTGCAAAACTTTTTGGAAATCTAAATGTTTCTGGTATTGTTGGAAAGAGCAGAAAATCAGCATTCTAATGATACCAAAAATAATACCACTGTTTGAAAATTAAATTCGAGGATTAGATCGGAAATGAAGCAAAATCGTTTGAGTCGATTTTTTTGCTCACCAGTATATATATATATATATATATATATATATATATATATATATATATATATATATATATATATATATATATAAATTTCTACGACGCCACTGCTATTAAATGTTACACAAAATGAGGCAAATCACTCATTTTGAATAACATATGAACTGAATTAATTTCGCTTGTGAAATACCAAAAAAAAAAGATTAAAAAAGTTGTGTAGTAGCAGTTAAACGTTTTCTTGCAAATAATTCTTTATTTTCAGGAAATTATATTTAATATAATAATAAGAAATTTATCATCATATTGTTTAATTGTTTAACCATGTGTATAAATAAGGAAAACTACTGAAAACTTGTTTATGAATCAATCTTTAGTGTGAATGAACACACTTGATGTTTACATTATTAAACGTGTACTGTTTCAAAATGTGTGTAAATAGAATTGTATTTCAAGTCGTTGGATTATGTGCTTTGTGTAAGTAAATATCTTATTACTATTTTTTATTCTCTTCGGTGTTTTTTTGGAGTAAATTTAGATAACATTTACATGGTCTTGCCCTAACATATTCGAAGTCAATAGTCAGTAAGGACTGTAACCCTTTTTAAAATACGCAGTATATATATCTGTGGCGTAGCTGAGGGAGAGGGTCAGGGTGTATTAGAACTTATCTTTTGTAAAAAAATACACCCGCTCATCGATTTTTAAACTGAGTATTAAATTTTGAAAGTACTATTATTGGTACAAGTTAGTTCTTTGAGAGAAATCTTCCTTTTCCAGGTTATCGATTTTTAAATAATAATAATATATAGCTATTTACAATCAGAAACTTAATACTATAAATACTGGGTTTATGTAAAATCAAATAAAGCATAGATAACGTTCGACGTAATAGACCTGTAAGTACGTAATTGGGTGAAAGTTGTTTCTTTTTTACCTATTCTATTTTAAAAGAATCGTTAACATATTTATTACGCTGAGGTTTTAGCGAATATTTCATTCAATTTGTAAATATTCTTCATTTACTTCCTTCTATCCATACTAGTGCAAACAATAAATTATTTCCTAAGATTTTACCATGACTCGAAACTTGAAAAGCTAATGAAGACAATATAAATTTCATAGCGTCACCTAATCAAGGAACTATTGTGCCAATATTTCGTAATGGTCGTACCAAGTCTGACAATTATATTATATTAGTTTTAATATTAATTGATACAAATGCAAAAAAAAAATTGTGTTTCATTTTGTTGCCAAGTTTTATTGTCTTTTTTTTTTAATTCTGCTGTTATTCTTATAAAAAAGAATAATAGTTTAAGCTTTATAAAGTTTTAATTATTTTAAAGTAAGAAAATGAACAGATGAAAATATGCTTTTTTATTAAAGTTAAGTCTAACAAAAATATTTTTGCACACTTGTACCGAAAAAATGCCAGACTTTCTACCAAAAAGGGAAAATGACCTAGCAACACTGATACAGACAGTATCCGGTTCTTGACCTGATATTTCTGTTTGTTTATTTTGACATTTTTAATCGTTTTTGGAAACAAAAAGAACAAGAACTGGTAAAAATTTTTGTAAAATAACAGCGCGGTTTAAAAAATATACTAAGCAAATAGATATGGATCTACTTGCTTTTCCCTTTTCCGACAAAAATAATACACTGACACTACAACACTATTTGGCTTCATTTAACACGGATCCTAGAATTTAGTGTTCATAGATTTTTACGGATTTTAGTATCATTTGAAAGCCCAGTCTATTCTCTTTCTAATGATACCAAATTCCATAGCATACCTCATGCTTTTTACTGATTAAAAGTACTGTTCCTAAATTATGTGAAAACCTAGTAACTAAAGTATTGGCATCTAACCTGGGACCATCTCTAATAGGTGAACAGTTTGGTTTTCAGAGAGGTGTGCTGAATTGAACTTGATTTGCTATACATGGTCTTGCCCTAACATTCGAGGACCTTGGAGACGGTATCTGAGGTACATTCCATCTATACCGATTTCTCTAAGGCCTCTGATAAGGTCAACCATGATGTTCTTCTTAAGAAGCTCAATAACCGTGGTATATCGGGTTTACTGTCGGGCTGGATTGGGAATTATTTCTGTGGTAGAGTTCAGGTGGTTCGAGCTAATAATTTTAAGTCTGTCAACATTACTGTGCCCTCGGGAGTGCCTCAGGGCTCCCATATGGGGCCTCTGCGGTTTAACCTGTTCTTGAATGATGTGGCCGACTGTTTTCGGTCTTCCAGGTTCTTGCTCTCTGCTGATGATTTGAAGTTGTATACGGCGGTTGTATCGATTGAGGATTATGTGAGATTGCAGGGTGATTTGGATAGACTTAGTGTCTGGTGTCAGTTAAACGGTATGGCTTTAAATACGTCTAAATGCTTCTCTATGTCTTTCTCGAGATCGCGCAATCCATTGTTTTTTGATTGCAGCATAAATGGGACTTCCCTCGAGTCCATGGTTAGCGTTAGAGATCTGGGGGTTAAGTCTGATTCGACACTGGGTTTATTCTTCATATAACCGCGGTAACGTCTAGGTCTCTAAGGCTGCTTAGGTTCATCAGGCGTTGCTCATCAGAATTTTCATCTATTACCTCTATAAAAATGCTATACTGCTTATTGGTTAGGCCTATCTTGTAATATTGCTCATGTGTGTGGAACACCCTGTGTGTTCCGAGTAAATGTCTACGTCATATTAATTATAAATTCTTTAATAATGATTCTTTTCCAATCTGTCAAGGTCATCAGATTTCAGTAAAGATTGGAATCAAACTTTGTTGAAAACTCATTTGGGGTGTGTTTTGTGAAGTCACTGATCATTTTATACCAACGTAACATAAATTTTAACTTAAGGGGTTCGTTTTGAGGGGTGAAATCGGAAGTGAAAAAATTTTTTTTACTAGGTCATCGAGTGTGGTGTCAAATGAAAGCTTGTGAAAACACGAGTAAAAAATATATATGTAATGTAATACTTGCGCACACTTTTCTTCGTATTACTTTAAAAAAATCGCTGTCCCCTACCTTATCTCGAAAAGTACTGATCAAAAAATTTTGAAAAAATTCTGGAATATTCTCCACGGGGTATAGATTGAACGAAAATTATCACGAGTGCATTACGGATCTGGTAATGTTCTTTAAAATTTTAAATTCCATTGTAAATTGTCCAGAACTTTTATCTCAAATTAATTTGTATGCACCCTCTACACATACTAGTTCTATGTTGTCCTTCTTCAAACCTTATCATAAGACAACCCATGGAGCTAATACCTTCATGACAAGATCTATGTGCATTGTAAATAACTGCCCATCACTGGACTTGTTCTCCAGCTCCTGGTCTTTTTTAAGAGGCAGATCGGGGTTCTTTTCTGAATTTCTTAGTTTTAGCCTTTAGTTGTCATTAGTAGTCATTTATAGATGTAAACTTTTGTATTTTGTCTTTATGGGTTGAATGGGCTTGTCCCGTAAATAAATAAATAAATAAAATGATTGAAAGGGGAAACAAGAAGAACAAGGATTGAAATAAGGGCAAGAGATAGGGAAAATTAAACAAATTTTAAATTTAATAATTAAATTTATTAATAAAAATCAAAATCAATATTTTGTATTATTCCCTTTCGCCCTTATTACTGTTTTCAGCCGGTTTTTCATGGAGCCGGTAAGTTTTTTCACCTCTATCTGCGGGATTCTTCCCCACTCTTCCGCCATCGCACCCTTCCACAGCGATGCAGTGGCTGGATTTGGGGCTCGAATCCTTCTTTTGAGTTTATCCCACATGTGCTCGATTAGATTGAGGTCAGGCCAGTCTAATGTGGGTATTTCCACTTCCGCCAGCTATTGGTACCGATGCAGCAGCATGTGATCTCGCATTGTCGACGAACCCAGCGTAAAGAACGACTTGTTCCTACAGAATCTCCTCGATGTACCAGTGAGCAGTTAAACCAAATCGGTTTTTACATCCAGTGAGATGCCTCCCCACACCATGACTGAATCTCCTTCGTAGGCGACCGCTTTAGAACTCGTCGGAGAATAAAATGGAGCGCCATTGCTTTAAGGTAGAGTCGACATGTTCTCGGGCAAATCTAAGTCGCTCTTGTCGATGGGCTGCTGTCAATTTGGGTCCGTTAGCTGGTCTCTTCGGAGTTAGGTTAGTTTCTTCTGACTGTCCAATGACTGACATCCTGATCCCGAACTTGTCGGAGCTCCTGCTGGATCTCAAGGTCGGTCAAGTGACGATTGTGTTGACAATGAAGTGGTCGTCTCGCTCCGAGGTAAACCTTCTTTTTCCTCATCCTGGTATCCGTGTAAAAGCGCCAGTCTCTTGGTAACGTCTGTAGACTCTAGAGACAGCTGACTAGCTCAGGTGCAGTTGCGCAGCGACTACACGTTGGCTATGCCCTTCTTGCAATAGGGCAATGACTGAACATACGTATGTTCTCTGGCCAGCTTATAGACTATATTTTATTACGATAGGTAGCATAAGGAATTAGTAGTGACGATAATAGTGAATGAAGTCGGAAAAAAGTTTGTTGCTAGTGCGTTCTCTTGCAATACACAGCCTAAACCATTAAATATGGAACAATATTATATAGCAGAGAATATCTATAATCTATAATATGTATAAAATGCAATGTCTCTCTGTCTGTCTGTCTGTCCATTAGTGCGTTTATCACGCGAGAACCACTTATCCGATTTACGTGTTTTTTTTTTTTTTAATTCAGGCCAGGTTATCTATAATCTTCTATCTATAATATATATAAAATGCAACGTCTCTGTTTATCTGTCTGTCTGTCTGTCTGTTTGTTCGTTAGTGCGCTTATCACTGGAGAACTACTTATCCGATTTAAGTGCTTCTTTTAAAACATACATATGTTCTCTGGCCAGGTTATCTATCTATAATATATATAAAATGCAACGTCTCTCTGTCTGTCTCTCCGTTAGTGCGTTACGTGCTTTTTTTTAAAAAAAAACATACATATGTTCTCTGGCCAGGTTAGAGGATATATTTTATTGCATTAGGTAACATAAAGAATAAGCAGTGACCATAATAGTGAATTAAGTCGGAAAAAAGGTTACCGATCCGATTTACGTGTTTTTATAAATTTATACATATGTTCTATATAATTCGATATAAGCCTAGATAATGGGAGATGAGGGGAAATAATGGCAGATATTTTATTACGTTAGGTAACATAAGGAATAAGCAGTGACGATAGTAGTAAATCATATATATATATATATATATATATATATATATATATATATATATATATATATATATATATATATATATATATATATATATATATATATATATATATATATATATATATATATATATATATATATATAATACATGTATACTGATGAGCAAAACAAAATCAACTCAAACTATTTGGCTTCATTTAACATGGATTCTAGAATTTAGTGTTCATATATTTTTATCGATTTTAGTATTATTTGAAAGCCCATTCTATTCTCTTTCTAATGATACCAAATTTCATAGCATACTTCCTGCTTTTTTACTGATTAAAATGATCTAAAGGGGAAACAAGGAGAACAAGGATTGAAAACAGGGGTGAAAGAAAGGAAAAATTAAACAAATTTTAAGTTTAACAATTAAATTTATGGATAAAAACCAAAATCAATATTTTGTATTACCCTTTCTATACCTTATTACTACTTCCAGCCGGTTTTTCATGGAGTGGGTGAGCTTTTTCATTACTGTCTGCGGGATTCTTCCCCACTCTTCCGCCATCGCAACCTTTAAGTCCCTCAGCGATGCAGGGTATGGATTTCTGGCTCGAACTCTTCTTTTGAGCTCATCCCACATGTGCTCGATTGGATTGAGGTCAGGGCTTCGCGCAGGCCAGTCTAACGTGGATATTCCCACTTCCGCCAGGTATCGCCGTCTCATCAGTCACGAAAATCAAATCGGTTTTCACATCTAGCGAGATGCCTTCCCATACCATGACAGAACCTCCTCCGTTTCAGTAATGCAGCAATGCATATAGCACTGCCTAGACCTCCTATAGACTCGTCTTCTTCCATCATGGCCATGTTCGGGACTCGTCGGAGAACAAAACGGAGCGCCATTGCTCTATGGTCCAGTCGATATGTTCTCGAGCAAACCTTAATCGCGCTTGCCGATGGGCTGCTGTCAATTTGGGTCCGTTAGCTGGTCTCTTAAGAGTTAGGTTAGCTTCTTTAAGTCTTTTTCTGACTATCCATTGACTGGTCCTGGTCTCCGTGTACAGACGCTAATCTCTTGGTAACGTCTGTAGACTCTGGAGAAAGATGCAGTTGCGCAGCGACTACATGTTGGCAATGCCCTTCTTGAAATAGGGCAATGACTTGTGCCGTTTCTTCCGGGGTGGTATCCATTTTCCCCTGACGTAATTAGTGAGGAGGTGTAGCAGAGATGTTGATGGTTCAAGTTCCGGCAAAGAAATGATAGGAAAATGCAGTTCTATGTGTTTTTATAGGGATGAATAGCGCGCAACCAGTACGTTGCTGAGCGAGCGAAAATGGTTCTATTGAGTAAAACTGCAAAACTTTTTGGAAATCTAAATGTTTCTGGTATTGTTGGAAAGAGCAGAAAATCAGCATTCTAATGATACCAAAAATAATACCACTGTTTGAAAATTAAATTCGAGGATTAGATCGGAAATGAAGCAAAATCGTTTGAGTCGATTTTTTTTGCTCACCAGTATATATATATATATATATATATATATATATATATATATATATATATATATATATATATATATAAATTTCTACGACGCCACTGCTATTAAATGTTACACAAAATGAGGCAAATCACTCATTTTGAATAACATATGAACTGAATTAATTTCGCTTGTGAAATACCAAAAAAAAAAAGATTAAAAAAGTTGTGTAGTAGCAGTTAAACGTTTTCTTGCAAATAATTCTTTATTTTCAGGAAATTATATTTAATATAATAATAAGAAATTTATCATCATATTGTTTAATTGTTTAACCATGTGTATAAATAAGGAAAACTACTGAAAACTTGTTTATGAATCAATCTTTAGTGTGAATGAACACACTTGATGTTTACATTATTAAACGTGTACTGTTTCAAAATGTGTGTAAATAGAATTGTATTTCAAGTCGTTGGATTATGTGCTTTGTGTAAGTAAATATCTTATTACTATTTTTTATTCTCTTCGGTGTTTTTTTGGAGTAAATTTAGATAACATTTACATGGTCTTGCCCTAACATATTCGAAGTCAATAGTCAGTAAGGACTGTAACCCTTTTTAAAATACGCAGTATATATATCTGTGGCGTAGCTGAGGGAGAGGGTCAGGGTGTATTAGAACTTATCTTTTGTAAAAAATACACCCGCTCATCGATTTTTAAAACTGAGTATTAAATTTTGAAAGTACTATTATTGGTACAAGTTAGTTCTTTGAGAGAAATCTTCCTTTTCCAGGTTATCGATTTTTAAATAATAATAATATATAGCTATTTACAATCAGAAACTTAATACTATAAATACTGGGTTTATGTAAAATCAAATAAAGCATAGATAACGTTCGACGTAATAGACCTGTAAGTACGTAATTGGGTGAAAGTTGTTTCTTTTTTACCTATTCTATTTTAAAAGAATCGTTAACATATTTATTACGCTGAGGTTTTAGCGAATATTTCATTCAATTTGTAAATATTCTTCATTTACTTCCTTCTATCCATACTAGTGCAAACAATAAATTATTTCCTAAGATTTTACCATGACTCGAAACTTGAAAAGCTAATGAAGACAATATAAATTTCATAGCGTCACCTAATCAAGGAACTATTGTGCCAATATTTCGTAATGGTCGTACCAAGTCTGACAATTATATTATATTAGTTTTAATATTAATTGATACAAATGCAAAAAAAAAATTGTGTTTCATTTTGTTGCCAAGTTTTATTGTCTTTTTTTTTTAATTCTGCTGTTATTCTTATAAAAAAGAATAATAGTTTAAGCTTTATAAAGTTTTAATTATTTTAAAGTAAGAAAATGAACAGATGAAAATATGCTTTTTTATTAAAGTTAAGTCTAACAAAAATATTTTTGCACACTTGTACCGAAAAAATGCCAGACTTTCTACCAAAAAGGGAAAATGACCTAGCAACACTGATACAGACAGTATCCGGTTCTTGACCTGATATTTCTGTTTGTTTATTTTGACATTTTTAATCGTTTTTGGAAACAAAAAGAACAAGAACTGGTAAAAATTTTTGTAAAATAACAGCGCGGTTTAAAAAATATACTAAGCAAATAGATATGGATCTACTTGCTTTTCCCTTTTCCGACAAAAATAATACACTGACACTACAACACTATTTGGCTTCATTTAACACGGATCCTAGAATTTAGTGTTCATAGATTTTTACGGATTTTAGTATCATTTGAAAGCCCAGTCTATTCTCTTTCTAATGATACCAAATTCCATAGCATACCTCATGCTTTTTACTGATTAAAAGTACTGTTCCTAAATTATGTGAAAACCTAGTAACTAAAGTATTGGCATCTAACCTGGGACCATCTCTAATAGGTGAACAGTTTGGTTTTCAGAGAGGTGTGCTGAATTGAACTTGATTTGCTATACATGGTCTTGCCCTAACATTCGAGGACCTTGGAGACGGTATCTGAGGTACATTCCATCTATACCGATTTCTCTAAGGCCTCTGATAAGGTCAACCATGATGTTCTTCTTAAGAAGCTCAATAACCGTGGTATATCGGGTTTACTGTCGGGCTGGATTGGGAATTATTTCTGTGGTAGAGTTCAGGTGGTTCGAGCTAATAATTTTAAGTCTGTCAACATTACTGTGCCCTCGGGAGTGCCTCAGGGCTCCCATATGGGGCCTCTGCGGTTTAACCTGTTCTTGAATGATGTGGCCGACTGTTTTCGGTCTTCCAGGTTCTTGCTCTCTGCTGATGATTTGAAGTTGTATACGGCGGTTGTATCGATTGAGGATTATGTGAGATTGCAGGGTGATTTGGATAGACTTAGTGTCTGGTGTCAGTTAAACGGTATGGCTTTAAATACGTCTAAATGCTTCTCTATGTCTTTCTCGAGATCGCGCAATCCATTGTTTTTTGATTGCAGCATAAATGGGACTTCCCTCGAGTCCATGGTTAGCGTTAGAGATCTGGGGGTTAAGTCTGATTCGACACTGGGTTTATTCTTCATATAACCGCGGTAACGTCTAGGTCTCTAAGGCTGCTTAGGTTCATCAGGCGTTGCTCATCAGAATTTTCATCTATTACCTCTATAAAAAAATGCTATACTGCTTATTGGTTAGGCCTATCTTGTAATATTGCTCATGTGTGTGGAACACCCTGTGTGTTCCGAGTAAATGTCTACGTCATATTAATTATAAATTCTTTAATAATGATTCTTTTCCAATCTGTCAAGGTCATCAGATTTCAGTAAAGATTGGAATCAAACTTTGTTGAAAACTCATTTGGGGTGTGTTTTGTGAAGTCACTGATCATTTTATACCAACGTAACATAAATTTTAACTTAAGGGGTTCGTTTTGAGGGGTGAAATCGGAAGTGAAAAAATTTTTTTTACTAGGTCATCGAGTGTGGTGTCAAATGAAAGCTTGTGAAAACACGAGTAAAAAATATATATGTAATGTAATACTTGCGCACACTTTTTCTTCGTATTACTTTAAAAAAATCGCTGTCCCCTACCTTATCTCGAAAAGTACTGATCAAAAAATTTTGAAAAAATTCTGGAATATTCTCCACGGGTATAGATTGAACGAAAATTATCACGAGTGCATTACGGATCTGGTAATGTTCTTTAAAATTTTAAATTCCATTGTAAATTGTCCAGAACTTTTATCTCAAATTAATTTGTATGCACCCTCTACACATACTAGTTCTATGTTGTCCTTCTTCAAACCTTATCATAAGACAACCCATGGAGCTAATACCTTCATGACAAGATCTATGTGCATTGTAAATAACTGCCCATCACTGGACTTGTTCTCCAGCTCCTGGTCTCTTTTTAAGAGGCAGATCGGGGTTCTTTTCTGAATTTCTTAGTTTTAGCCTTTAGTTGTCATTAGTAGTCATTTATAGATGTAAACTTTTGTATTTTGTCTTTATGGGTTGAATGGGCTTGTCCCGTAAATAAATAAATAAATAAAATGATTGAAAGGGGAAACAAGAAGAACAAGGATTGAAATAAGGGCAAGAGATAGGGAAAATTAAACAAATTTTAAATTTAATAATTAAATTTATTAATAAAAATCAAAATCAATATTTTGTATTATTCCCTTTCGCCCTTATTACTGTTTTCAGCCGGTTTTTCATGGAGCCGGTAAGTTTTTTTTCACCTCTATCTGCGGGATTCTTCCCCACTCTTCCGCCATCGCACCCTTCCACAGCGATGCAGTGGCTGGATTTGGGGCTCGAATCCTTCTTTTGAGTTTATCCCACATGTGCTCGATTAGATTGAGGTCAGGCCAGTCTAATGTGGGTATTTCCACTTCCGCCAGCTATTGGTACCGATGCAGCAGCATGTGATCTCGCATTGTCGACGAACCCAGCGTAAAGAACGACTTGTTCCTACAGAATCTCCTCGATGTACCAGTGAGCAGTTAAACCAAATCGGTTTTTACATCCAGTGAGATGCCTCCCCACACCATGACTGAATCTCCTTCGTAGGCGACCGCTTTAGAACTCGTCGAAAATAAAATGGAGCGCCATTGCTTTAAGGTAGAGTCGACATGTTCTCGGGCAAATCTAAGTCGCTCTTGTCGATGGGCTGCTGTCAATTTGGGTCCGTTAGCTGGTCTCTTCGGAGTTAGGTTAGTTTCTTCTGACTGTCCAATGACTGACATCCTGATCCCGAACTTGTCGGAGCTCCTGCTGGATCTCAAGGTCGGTCAAGTGACGATTGTGTTGACAATGAAGTGGTCGTCTCGCTCCGAGGTAAACCTTCTTTTTCCTCATCCTGGTATCCGTGTAAAAGCGCCAGTCTCTTGGTAACGTCTGTAGACTCTAGAGACAGCTGACTAGCTCAGGTGCAGTTGCGCAGCGACTACACGTTGGCTATGCCCTTCTTGCAATAGGGCAATGACTTGTGCTGTTTCTTCTGGGGTGGTATCCATTTTGCGATGATGTAATTAGTGAGCAGGGATATTAAGAGTTCAAGTTCCGATAAAGGAATGATAGTAAAATGCAGTTGCATGTGTTTTTACAGGGATGAATAACGCGCAATGAGCACTTTGCTGAGCGAGTAAAAACGGTTCTATTGACTAAAACCGTTTTAATCAGTAAAAATTTTTGGAAATCCCAATGTTTTTGGTATTATTGAAAAGAGTAGAAACTCAGCATTCTAATGATACCAAAAATAATACCACTGTTTGAAAATTAAATTCAAGGATTGGTGTTAAATGAAGCAAAATCGTTTGAGTCGATTTTTTTGCTCACCAATGTAGTTTTTTTTTGTTTTCGCTGCTATCTCTTAGAAAGCCTCGGGACATATCACCCATGAAAGAACTTATATCCGATACTTCGAAATAATTTGTCAATCCGTATTTGTAAACAGAGATCCGTAATTTTTGTAATGAGTTTATGTCACCATAGAGAATTAAATTAAATAGTATTTTTATTTTTAGGCACAGTACTAGAGGTGGCTTCACATAAAACAGGTATGAACGAATTTAACTTATTCCTTTTACACATACGTATATTATACAGGGTTTTCTAGTTATTAGTAACCTTGGCCAATAGTTAGAAAATCGCGTGTTTCTATAAAAAATGCAAAATCAACAAAAGGTGGATTCAAGGTAGTTCCTCTTTGCCGAGAATCCTTACATCTATCTCATTACTATATTTGATTTTTCAGAATGTGGAAAACTAAAAGATAAAAGCCAAATTCCATGGGCTGTGGGTATTTATTTGGAAAAAGAAAAAGACAGTTTGGAACTCGTTTGTCTAGGAACAATTTTGAAAGAAAATTATATCATAACAGGTATCTTTTTTGTCTTTCTTTATTATCCTTATAAAATAATTAAAAAGAAAAGTTGTGCAAATTATTTTTATCTCGTACTTTCTTTGCAATTGGCTATTTAAATAATAAAGATTGAAAATGTGCAAGACTTAGGAATCCCTTCAATTCCAAAAACCCGACAAGTGAAGTCCCACAAAACATATCGACCACTAACTTTTTCACCGTTCTCCCGGGATAATATCTCTCAAAAACTTATTGTTTTCTTCTTACTTTCTTTCGAACGGAGAATAATGAAAAAACAAGTTGATTTTGAATTCTTCGAGCTCATTAATTTTAAAGAAAATGACACAAAACACTGTATTACCACTTCAAACCTTTTTAGTGTTCTGTACCGACATTGAAAAATATGTGTATTCAAGTAGACGGGCATATTTTTGAACATTTATTACGTCATAATAATTAATCATTAGATAAGTTAAACTATATTAAAATTATTATTAACTATTTGTTTATGGCTTCACAATAGCGTAAGTGTATTAAAAACAAGGGTAAAGATTGAAAAATTCAAAATAAATCGAAAATTATTAGAAATAGGTATATGACATATTTAATAAAAGTTGGAGGGTTTTGTGAAATGTATCAGAAAAAATAATAATATACAGAGTGTGCCATTTAAAAAATTTGAGATTTTTCAATTTAAAATAGTCCAAATGTATAAATTTATTTTGAACACCCTGTAGCATCTAACTCAAATTTCGTTACATATATCTTTTTTTCATCTCTATGGAACGCTTGTACCAATTATGAGTGTTCCATCTTCAGAAACAATGGCTCTACTGGCAATTTTTTACAAAACTGAAAACTAGTATTTTTTTAAAAAATTGAAAAATTAGAAAAACTACTAGGTTTAGGTATATAACATTATTAATAAAAAAGTTATAAAATTTTACCCAGAATTTAAAAATAAATTAGAAAATAGGTTATATCAGCCACACTTTTTTGAAGTACCCTATATAAAGGGTCTTCCATTTGGGACTTGACAACTTTGAAATTTCACTGTGAACGCACCCTTAAGCCAATCACCGAACTGTCAACGTCAAAACATTCAGTAAAGTCAACGTTTTCATCATGGTAAAGTACACGAACGAACAACGTTTACAAATATTTAAAATTTACTACCAAAATTTGGAGTCGGTGACTGCAACTTTAAGAGCGTTAACGCCAATTTTTGGTCGTAATTCTCGTCCCAGTAGACAAGCAATTCATAGTCTAGTGAAAAAATTTGAGTTAACATATTCGCTGCTGGATGTTCCCGTGCCAGTGAGACAACGGGTTGGTCGAAGTGGCCAGAATATTGGTGCCGTTCAAGCGTCCATCTCAAACGAACCAAAACTGTCGATTTCACGGCGTTCTCAAGAATTGGGCATCGCTCAGACCACACTATGGCGAATTTTGCGAAAGGATCTTGGCCTGCACCCTTATAAGTTAAAGTTAACTCAAGAACTAAAGCCACTCGATCATATGAAGCGATGTACGTTCTCGAATTGGGCTCTAGAAATGTTGGAAGAAGATGACCAATTTCATCGCAAAATCATCTTTAGTGATGAAGCGCATTTTTGGATAAACGGCTTCGTCAACAAACAGAATATGCGTTATTGGTCAGGTGAAAACCCTCATGTGCTTGAAGAAACATCACTTTATCCACAAAAAATTACTGTTTGGTGCGGTTTTCATGCCGGTGGTGTCATTGGGCCGTTCTTTTTCGTTCGAAAATAACCGTCACGTTACAGTCAATGGAGATCGCTACAGAGGCATGTTGCAACGTTATTTCTTTGATCAATTGCATGGGCTAGACATTAATGATATGTGGTTTCAACAAGACGGCGCCACAAGCCACACAGCGGGTGTAACAATCGACTTACTGCAATTTAAATTCGGTGAACGTGTTATATCGAGAAATGGTCCCGTCGAATGGCCGCCTAGATCGTGTGATTTAACACCTCTAGACTTCTTTTTATGGGGGTATGTTAAATCATTGGTCTATGCTAACAAGCCTGCGTCGTTAGAGGAGCTCAGAGCTAATATTGAAAGAGAGATAGCGGCCGTTTCTGTCGAAATGTGTGGCCGAGTCATCGAAAATTGGGTTCAACGAATCGACCGCTGCAAACGTGCCCGTGGTGGACATATGAATGAAGTCGAATTCCATACATAAATGTTTTGATTGTACTTCAAGCCGATAGTAAAATTTTCGAAATGTCTCAAATGGGTTGCGTTTTATTTCAAAAAAAAGTTGTCAAGTCCTTAATGGAAGACCCGATACTTAAAAATAATGTTAAACTGTGCGCCTTAACATCCCCTAAAACTATTGTATTTAACATTTTTTCGTCATTCCCGAAACAAATGAGATAATGAACTTTACTCTATCGTTGACTCACTCTGTATAAGCTTTTTGCTAAAGTTGTCACAAACCGTTTAACAAATAAGTTCGATGACCACCAACCAATCGAACAAGTGGGCTTTAGCAAGGAATTTGGAACAGATCATACCAGCCTTTTAACAGAAAAAGCGACCGAATATAATCTTAAGCTGCATCTAGCTTTCATCTATAATATATATAAAATGCAATGTCTCTCTGTCTGTCTGTCTGTCTGTCCGTTAGTGCGCTTATCACTGGAGAATCACTTATCCGATTTACGTACTTTTTTTTTTTTAAACATACGTATGTTCTCTGGCCAGGTTATAGGCTATATTTTATTACGATAGGTAGTATAGGGAATGAGCAGTGACGTAAATAAAACGCAACGTCTCTTTGTCTGTCTGTCTGTCCGTTAGTGCGCTTATCCCTCGAGAACAACTTATCCGATTTACGTGATTTTTGAAATTCATACATATGTTCTCTGACCAGGTTATAGATATATATTTTATTACATCTATATAATATAAAATGCAACGTCTCTCTCTCTGTCTGTCCGTTAGTGCGCTTATCACTGGAGAACCACTTATCCGATTTTTTTTTTAAAACATACATATGTTCTCTGGCCAGGTTATAGGCTATATTTTATTTCGACAGGTAGCACAAGGAATGAGCAGTGACGTAAAATAGTGAATGAAGTCGGAAAAAAAGTTTGCCGCTAGCGCGTTCCTTTGCAATACACAGACTAAACCATTAAATATGGAACAATATTATGTAGCAGAGAATATCTATAATCTATAATATATATAAAATGCAAGGTCTCTCTGTCTGTCTGTCTGCCCATTAGTGCGTTTATCACGCGAGAACCACTTATCCGATTTACCTGTCTTTTTTTTAATTCATACATATATTCTTTGCCTAGGTTTTATAATAATAATAATAATAATAATCTATATCTATAATATATATAAAATGCAACGTCTCTCTATCTATCCGTTAGTGTGCTTATCCCTCGAGAACTACTTATACGATTTACGTGATTTTTTAAATTTATACATATGTTCTCTGACTAGGTTATAGATATATATTTTATTACATCTATAATATATATATAAAATGCAGCGTATCTCTGTCTGTCTGTCTGTCCGTTAGTGCGCTTATCACTGGAGAACCACTTATCCGATTTACGTGTTTTTATAAATTTATACATATGTTCTATATAATTCGATATAAGCCTAGATAACGGGAGATAAGGTGAGATAATGGGAGATAAGGAGAAATAATGGGAGATAAGTCGAGATAAGCCTCGATAATGGGAGATAAGATGAGATAATGGGAAATAAGTTTAAATAATGAGAGATAAAGAGAAATAATGGGAGATAAGCAGAGATAAGTCTAGATAATGGGAGTTATGGTGAGATAATGGGAGATAAGGAGAAATAATGGGAGATAAGGAGAAACATTGCGAGATAAGTCGAGATAAGCCTAGATAATGGGAAATAAGATGAGATAATGCGAGATAAAGAGAAATAATGGAAGATAAGGAGAAATAATGGGAGATGAGCAGAGATAAGCCTAGATAATGGAAATTATGTAGAGATAATGGGAGATAAGGAGAAATATTGGGAGATAAGAGGAAATAATGGGAGATATTTTATTACGTTGGGTAACATAAGGAATAAGCAGTGACGATAGTGGTGAATCAAGTCCATGCGAGCGGAGCCGCGGGCCCTGCTAGTCGATAATAAGAAGGCTTTCGACTCTCTGGAATATTGGGCAATTATGCAGTCCTTAGCTCATGCCAAGATATACCGAACTCCTAAAATTCATAGATGAAAAAATTAACGGTTAAATTAGATGAAGATCGAAAACAGAATCCATAAAGATCAAGAAAGGTGTTAGGCAGAGCGACACAATTTCACCAAAATTGTTTAACTTGACTTTGAATGATGTATTTAGGGGTGTGGAAGAGAAGAAAATTAAAATCGATGGCATATATTTACATCACTTGCGATTCTGAGATGATGTAATACAGATTAGCGAAAATCTAGAAGAACTAAAAATCATGATAGAACAATTTAATCAAGCTTCACAGAAAGTTAGACTCGAGATGAACATCAAGAAAACAAAACTTCTAAGTCCACAAAACACAAAAATTAAGATCGGCACAGAAGAGATCGAGAGAGTAGAAGAGTATATATACTTGGGACATAAGATTAGATTGGATAAGGACAATCAAACACCGAAAATACCAAGGCGAATTGGTCTCAGCTGAATTGCATTTCAAAAACTGGAATTCTTTCTAAAAACAGACATATCACCATGACCTTAAACGTACGAGAGCTGCATACTTTCAGTAAGTATGTATGGGCTAGAAACCACGACCTTTACAAAAAATAGTCTTTGTCGACTTCAACGTACTCAACGGGCCCTAGCATTAAAAGTTAGGATATCAGACGAATAATAAGAATTACAGATATCCGTAAAAGAAAGAAATTAAAGTGGTAACGGGCGGGGCATGTGGCGACAACGAATGATGGTAGGTGGACAACAAAATTACTTAAATGGAGACCTTGGGATAGCAGACGAAGTGTCGGAAGACCAATGAAAAGATGGGCTGATGATATTAGTTTGATAGCAGGTAGATGGCTCCATCTTGCACAGGATAGAGACAATTGGAAGAAACTTGAAGAGGCCTGTCTTCTGCAGTGGAGAGGCAATGGCTTATAAAAAAGAAGAAAGAATTTATATAATAGAAGCAAGGTTTCTGATGAGTTCCACGTCCCCAGTCAATGCCATTTATACCGAAAAAATCAAATAATATTATTGAAGTTTTACAAAATAGTTTTTTCTATGGTCATGCACGCTGTTTCAGAAAATCGTTCCAGGAGCAGTGTATATGCGAAAGTAGCGATTTAAGCTGGTCTGAAATCGCCGTAGGTTATTTTTGTGGGAAATATAGTTCTGGGCAGTTTAGTTTAAGGGTTCTCTAAGAGAGTGGTACCGCTCGGGGGTAATCAAGTGGGCTACATCAGCAAAACACGTTCCCTGACAGTATTTTTATAATAGAAACAAGATTTCTGAAGGGTTCCGGGTCCCCAGTCAATGCGATTCTAGAGCGACATTGCTCAAACATATAGGTTTCATCTCGACTATATGTGTACGACAAATTTCAATATTTTTTCGGAAGTATGGTGAAATAGACAGACAGATTAACATATCTATAGATCGGATTAGTGCGGAAAACTATTCTTGCGATCTAAGGACATGAAAACCTGGTAAATGCGATAATCTAATGTGTCATTTTGGCCACAAACGCTATACTAATGTTCATAATAAACAATAAGTGAAATTTCTATCAAAAATTCTAGTTCATGTTGCTAATTAATATTTTTTTAGCTGCTCAATGTGTTTCCGAAAGCCTCTCAAACGAAGTTAGAAAAGAAAATATTTATGTGTCCAAAGAATTTCAAAAACAATTAAAAGTCGGCTCAAACACAGTGAGGGTAAGTATTTTGTCGTTTTTTGTATGGTTTTACTTGTCGTGGCTGTTAGTAAGAGGCAGGCATATGTCCCCCTTTAGCCTAGTAGACTGTATTATTTTAAAGGCTAGAAAATATTTATTATTTCTGTTATACACACACACACACAGAAATATATATTTATATATATGTATACATACATACATACATATATATATATATATATATATATATATATATATATATATATATATATATATATATATATATATATATATATTTTCTTGAATCGCTGTAAATTGTACTCGGTGGGAAACACAGACCTGGGAAAATTATTCCAAAGGCATGATGTTCTCCATACAAAAGACTGCTTGAAAAGCGTTATACGAGGAGTAACAAGCTTAACCTCATACGGATGTGAAGTATTAGCGCGACGTGTACTTCTAACATGCACCGCTCTGGGAGGAATTAAGCGGGCCACATCCTTCGAACACTTTCCATGAAAATACTTGTAGAATAGGCTCAAGTGGCCAACCGTTCTTAGATGCTCCAGCGAATCATGGCCGCCGGTCAGTTCCGGGTCTCCAATCAGACGAACAGCTCTTCTCTGAATAGAATCCAACAAATGCAGTGTATTTTTGGGAGCGGAGCTCCAAACATGGGAGCAGTATTCCATAGTTGGTCGAATTTGAGCTTTGTAAAGAATTAACAGTTGTTGTGTAGTGTAAAGCTTTCTGGTTCGAAATAATATTCCCAACTTTTGAGAAGCTCTCCTTGCTATGCCTGCAACATGTTCATGCCAGGACATATTTGCTCCCAAATTAACGCCCAACAAATTGAGTGACGATGTTAGAGGAATGGAGTGCCCCGACATAACAATGCCGGGTTAAGCAACGTTAACTTTTTTAGAAAAAACTGCCGCTTGGGTTTTTGTAGCATTAAATTCCACTTGGTTACTGTCACCCCAAGATAGAATTTCTTCCAGGTCTTTGTTAAGTTTAATGACTTCCTGCTGTTTGCGGATATTCATCTGAGTAGCCGATGTCCGAGCGTTCAAAGTGAATGAAGAGGTATGTGTACTGTCATCTGCAAAGCTGTAGATTGGATTCTCAGTCTTTTCCAGCAGATCGTTAATATAAATGAGAAAGAAAGTAGGAGACAGTATGGAGCCTTGGGGTACATCGGCGTTGATAGTGAAGGTGTTAGAAAGAAATCCATCGACTGCCACTCGTAAAGAACGCTCTCTGAGGAAACATGAGAGCCACAAACAGAACTTTTCAGACGTACCATAAGAACGTAGCTTAGCCAACAGCCCATCGTGCCAAACACGATCGAATGCCTTGGATATGTCAAGAGCAACCGCTCGAGATTCTCCAAAGTGTACAACTGCGTTGTTCCAAACATGTGTTACATAAGTCAGAAGATCTTCTGTTGATCTATTTTTACGAAAGCCATATTGGTGATTGCTAATAATGTTGAATCCTTCAAGATATTTTAGAAGATGCTGATTGATAGCCTTTTCCATGACTTTCGATATTATTGAAAGCAGTGCGATTGGTCGGTAGTTATTTGGCAAGGTCTTCTTGCATTTTTTAGGCATCGGCTGAACTGTGGCACATTCCCAGCCGGAAGGAAATATTCCCTTTCTGTAGGATAGGTTGAATAATCTACAGAAAACTGGTGTTAGTTCCCTCGCACAGTTTTTGAGAACTTTGGCAGGTATTCCGTCAGCGCCAGACGCCTTTTTGGTGTCTAGCTTCATCAAAATACGTTTTATGATACGCTGTTTGAAGACAATATCGGGCATCCTTGACTGCACTATGGGAATAGTAGGTGGTGTTTTTCCTTGGAAATCGACAGTAGAATGTGAAGCAAAGAGTTCAGCCAACAAGTTCGCTTTCTCAACAGGTGTCGTTGCAATAGAATCATCTGGCCGTGTGAGTGGTGGTATGGTGGATTTGGTGAAATTTTGACTAAAGGGACTTGGAATTGTTAGGACAAGCGAGAAGTTTGTTTCTAATCCGTTGATTGTGTGGCTCCTTGGTTTCGTCGATAATTTCTTTGCATCTGTTCCTGGCACGAACAAAAGTGTCACGATTCATGGTGTTAGAATTTTCGCGCCATTGTCGGTATGCAAGATGTTTAGAAGCAACAGCTTCTTTGCATTTTCGGTCAAACCAAGGCGTACCGTTGGAAGGGCATTTCTTCGAAAAAGGGATGTAAGCCTCCATACCGGCCAAAATAACATCGGAAACCTCCCTGGCGCAGTCAGATGGGTCGTCGGATCGAAAACAAACGTCTAACCAAGGAAAAGTTCGAAAATATTCCTCGAGGTCTCCCCGTTTAGCAGATTTGTAGTGCCAAATCTTGCGCGGTTTAGGCGCCTCTCTGTCACTGAATGGTAGAATACTCGATGTCGAAAGTAGTTTATGATCGGAAGAACCTAACGGCGGATTTACGCTGATCGTGTAAATCTCCGGTGGTTAAAAAGAGATCAAGAAGACTGGCGAACTCTCCGTCTCAATCAGGGATCCGTGTTGGTTCGTCAATAAGCTGAGTTAAGCCACAACTGATTGAGAATGATTCAGCTTCACGATCTTGTTCGTCGGTAGTATTTGAATATTTAAGCCAGTTGATGTTGTGGATGTTAAAGTCGCCCAGGATGGCAATATAAATATATATATATATATATATATATATATATATATATATATATATATATATATATATATACATATATATATATATATATATATATATATATATATATATATATATATATATATATATATATATATATATATATACGAGGCATGTTTTTTAAGTAAGTACCGTTTTGCGATTCCGCCGCCGCAGCGATACGGTCGGCGTTCCGCGCATGCGCGCTGGTAACCTACATCTCATGTCTACGCACTGACGCCATTACAGTCTGATTCTTCATTGTATACGTTGTTTACTGAGTGTTTAAGATGCCTCCGACAATCGTGAGTCCCGCCGATTGTGAAGTACGATTTCTTAGTGCTAAAGGCGTAAAACCGATCGATATTCATCGTGAGATCTGTGAAGTTTACGGACAAAACATTATGAGTGATGGAATGGTAAGGAAATGGGTGAGAGCATTTAAAGATGGCCGCACAAATGTGCATGATGAAGAACGGAGTGGGCGTCCTTCGGTCGTTAATGAAGATTTGGTGCAGAAAGTGGACGAAAAGGTGAGAGAAAACAGACGCTTTACAATTTCATCATTGTGCGACTGCTTTCCTCAATATTCTCGTAGTGTTTTGTACGAGGTCAAAACATTTGTGATACAGTGGTTAACAAGTCAGGCGGCAGAATTTTATGAGGAGGGTATTCAAAAACTGGTGCCACGTTATGACAAGTGCCTCAATATTCACGGAAATTATGTAGAAAAGTAGATTAAGGTACAGGCTTCCATGTAAAAATAAAATTATAGCGATATCTTTGCACGTCTTTTTTTAATTCCAAAACGGTACTTACTTAAAAAACATGCCTCGTATATATACATATACGGAGTGTTATGTAATTCATTGTATATATTGGAACTGGTACCTCCTTGTAACAAGATCGATTGCAGAAAATTTACCTTACAGTCCCTTGTCAAATTATTAGACGCACTGCAAGATTTCATGTAAAATATTAATTACCGAGTGATATTGTACCGTTTTATTATTTTAAATTGATTTGTTTTTTATTTTTATATTATCCAATCAATTACCTATTTATTTGACATAAATAAAACAGCATTAATTTAGAAAAGCATAAGTTTATTAAGTTTTAAAGAAAAGTGAAATTAATGTTAGTAAAAGTCAATATTTAGTTGAGCCACTATCAAAGCTTTAATTCTGCGCGGTATGCTATCAATGCAAGATTGTACTGTCTCCTGCATTTGAGGATGATGATTCCACACATGAATAATCTTTTCTAGGAGCTGGGTTTTGTTGGTAATCACATCTTTAGCCACTTCTCTTTTCATCAGCTCCCACACATTTTCAATGGGGCTATTACCCGGCCAATCCAACAGAGGGATATTTTTTTCTGCCAAAAAAGCTTTAACAGACCGAGCAGTGTGGCAGGGAGCTCCATCTTGCATGAAAGTGAATGGTTCCCCATTTGGAAACCATTCTCTGAGCTGCGGAATCAACCGATTTTGTAATACTTCTTTGTACTGATCTTGCCTCATTATTCCTTTGACGACGTACAGACGTCCAGTGCCCTTGCCGCTGATGACTGACCAAATCATCACTTTGGTGGGATGTTTAACCGTCGTGACGACACAATCAGGATGAAACTTTTCTCCATGACGACGACGCACATACTGAGCTTTATTCTGCAAAATTTCGAATGTGCTTTCGTCACTGAAGCAGACCTGTCAAAAATAGGAAAAATATATAAACTTCCATGTTTATTTGCTTTATTTAACTGAAAATGATAATAATGTATCAATTATTGATTAAATTGCTGTATCTTACCGATCTCCAGAAGTCCACATCTTTGTCTTGCCATTGTTTGGCCCACTTCAGGCGCTTTGCTTTCATTGCAGCTGTTAACTTGGGCTTCCTGGCGGGGCGACAGGCCTTAAAATCGAATTCTTTCAATTTTCTTCGAACAGTGCGCTCAGAAGCATTTACGCTAGCATCCTGGAGTGATTTTATTACCTTTGTGGTAGCAAATCTGTTTTCTACACAAATTTTCTTCAAACATCTCTCTGATCGTGGAGTGAAAATTGGTTTTCTACCGCATCTTTTCTTTCCTTTCGGGCTTAATTCCTTCCCTGACTCAATTTTCTTTTTTATGCGTCGTACACTAGCTTCAGAAACCTCCAATCTTCGTGATATTTCTCGGTTTGTAAATGTTTTCGCAATCACAAGGGCCTTCACTTCAGCTTTTTTACGTGGTGAAAGATCGCCTTTTCTACCCATAATGAAAATAGTCCAATTACTTTTTTAAAACACTGCATACAAAATAAACTAATAACTGTTAAACAAACAATCACAGTCCATAAAGCCACAGAAACACGTCCGTACCTGACTCGATTCCGATCGCGACTGATACAGGTTTGTAGTTGTTTACGTTCATGTATCACTTTGTCAACACAGTGTTGCCATATGTTAAAAATAAAATACAAATATGTAGTCTACAACAATTCTTTTAAATAAAAATCAATAATATTGTAGTTTAAATATACCATTATTGCATAAAAACTCTTAAGAAACATAAAATTACTAAAAAAAATACAGTGCGTCTAATAATTTGGCCAGGGACTGTAAATAGCGATCTCAATAATAAAGGAAACAAAATCGACCCTAAAGAAATGAGGTCATGAATATTTTTTTCACGCCGCCACTAGTGTACTATATAACTGCACAATATCGCGAAGCGTTAACCAGAATGTCACATTTAAATTTAAATAAGCTTTTTTAATACTTAATAAAGTTTACAACATTGGTTTACAGTTTTTGAGTTCAGTGGATATAGTGTGCATTTTAGTATATTGATTCACTGTAAGACCTCTCGGCTGTCTGATATTCTGCATAGTTGGTATACCAGTCTTTATGTATCCCATAATCCCAGTCAATGCCGGATGTGTATCCTTTAATTACTATTATTATCTAGGTTTTTTTGTATAGGTACCTTGGCTATTATTATTAATTAATTTTTTAATTTAGTCTGCTTCGAAAATTTTTTAATAAAAAGTTTCTACCAGAATGTAAGGTTACTATACACATTACTACATATTTGAACAGGTTTCCTAGACAAATTTAATAAAAGGAAACGATTCTAAAAATTGTTATCTTTTAAAATAATTACTTCCACTTTAATTTTAACATAATTAATATTTGAATATTTTATTCTTAATAAGTAAAAATTTTAACACTGTAATTCACTAAAATTTTATTTGCGTGATTATAAAAGTGACCTAACCAGCTTAATAAATCAATTGGGGTAGGTCGAAAGTCGTTCGCCTTGTTCGGTTTTTTTTGTTCCACACAAAAATGCTTTCTTTTGATGGGCCTACGGCCCACGGAATCTTCAAAGAAGTTTTTTTTGACGCCGGCTGAGTGTGGCTTTTAATTTGAGTTTTGTAGGGCTGGCTTAGGTATATCGTATTATTTTTGCTATAAATGGTGTCTTCTGTTTCTTTTATTCCTTCTTTTGTTTATTAATGTCTTTACCTTTTTTAAGGATTTCATTTAATTTCCACGGTTTTTTTAACAGTGTTTTTTGTAGTATCGGGCATAAAGATTTTACAATTTTTTTTAAAGCGTTAGCGTTAAATCCCAAAGTAAACTGTTCACTACTTAAAATGTGGTAATCCATTTGGAGCCCTGTAAGATCAATGTGCTTTCATTACTTGAATTTGTTTGAGAGAGAGAACATTTATCTTTTCAGCTGGGGAGAGATGGTTTTGCCCACGGGTCAAACTCCAGCCGCTTTAAATCCGTTCACAAGAGTGCCAATAATAGCAGCTCTTTGGTAAGCTTCTGCAAATAACTTGCAACTTGATATTGTGTTACTTGACGACCTAGATTTGTCCTCATCATTTTTCTGTTGCTTGAATATAATAATTGCTCATAAGTTTAAAAAAAAAGGACGGCTGAAGCCGTGAGTAGTAAGGCCTAGCAGTTGTAACATTATTATATCCCATTAGCATTTGCGATGTTCAACGCTTCCAACGTTGTATTTCCATCAAGAAGAAGTAATACTTTATTTTCAGGGGTTAGCTTTACGACGCTTATAAAATTTTTATCAAAGAATCAACAAAATTGGTAAAAAAAAAATAGTCATTTTTGTTAGATTTCAAAATGGGTAAAACACATTTTTTTCATTAATTTTAATAATTTTAAAGTTTTAATAATTGCTAATTATGATTCTCTTATATTCTAACTATTAAAGAAATAAGGTTGTAACCAATAGTGTGAATTTATATATATATATATATATATATATATATATATATATATATATATATATATATATATACAGTGGAACCCCGATTAACCGAGTCGCGATTATCCGAGCTCCGGATTAACCGAGCCAGTCTAAGAACCTGATTATCCGAGGTACGCGCGTCTATGGTGCATATTAACCGAGCTTCTAAAATATATATGTACATATTTCCATTTAAAATCGTCGGGGCCTTCGGGGAATCCCCCTGGCTTGTGTGAGGGGTTCCCCTATTTATGTTTTTGGACTCTTTCAGCATGTAAATTTGCGTGAATGCAGTGCGTTATAGCGTTTACTACGGAGAAGTACGAGTATACTCACATAATTTATTTGTTTGGAGTTCTGCTAGTTAAGTGTAATTAATATCAATGAAAACCGGCGACTATGAAAAGGTTTACGAAGCTTTATTCATGTGGTTTAACCAACAGAGATCAAAAGGTGTGCCTCTGTCAGGTCCAATTTTAAAATAGAAAGCAATAATGATTAGTAGGCAATTCCCAGAGATAGATCAGTTTACCGCCAGTTCTGGATGGCTTGACCGCTGGAAAAAAACGGTACGGTGTACGACAACTGACTGTATGTGGTGAAAAACTTTCTGCTGATGTATCATCAATTGAGAAGTTTAAGCAGAACTTTAAAAAGCAAATCGAAGATTGTGGATACGCATGTGATCAAATTTACAACTATGACGAAACTGGTCTGAATTATAAAATGCTTCCATCAAAAACATTGGCATCTCGACAGGAAAAATCAGCTCCTGGGCACAAACGAAGTAAGGAAAGATTAACTATAATGGTATGTTGCAATGCATCTGGCAAGCACAAAATCCTACTGATGGTGATTGGCAAGTCTGCACGTCCAAGAGCTTTAAAAGACATCTCACCCAAAGCCCTACCAGTCTATTACAAAAGTCAGAAGAGCGCATGGATGCATGCGACCTTATTTACTAACTGGTTTGAAGAAGAGTTCGTGCCATCTGTGACTAAGTTTTTGAACAGAAACCCTCTTCCTATTAAAGCAATTTTGTTAATGGATAATGCCCCCTCTCACACTGAAGAAGGACTTCATGTGGGCGAAATTGTTGTAAAATTTTTTCCTCCAAATGAAACCAGCATAATGCAACCAATGGAACAAGGCATCCTCGAAAACATTAGAAAAAATTATAGGCGTTTATATCTTGAACATCTTTTAGAATACACAGAAAAGGAGGATATTATCAATGGGATGAGAAAGGTTACACTGAAAAATGTTATTTACTGGGTAAGTCAAGCTTGGGATTCTGTGCGTACTACCACTATTCAAAAATCTTGGTCAAAATGTATTGATTTTGAGGACTATAATGACAGTGAAGATGATACTCGATTAAATGAATTAGCTTTGAAATAGAGAAGCCATGGAGAAATGTCCTGTTCAAATTCTGACAGCGAGATAGAAGAAAAAGAAAAAAGTTTATTTGAATTAATGCAAAAAGTAAAAGGTTGCAAAAATGTGACAAGAGAAGATGTTGTTGAATGGATTACAGCAGATGACTTAGAAGAAGAAATGAGTATTGAAGAAATAACGAATGCCTTTCAGGAAACCGAAAAATCGGATGACGATGACGAAGCGGCAGTGGATGAACAGTCTCCCACTAAGATCTCTCATCAAGAAGGTTTTGCTTCTTTGGAAAAAGCTTTGAGGTATATCGAACAAAAACCAGAGGCAACCCCATCGGATTTGCTTCTTCTTAATAGATAGAGAAACATTGCAGTGAGAAAAAGAAGATGCAATATGAAACAGAAGCGCATAGATACCTATTTCACTGTTTTATAATATATGTACCTATATATATGTTAAAAACGTTAATACATCGGTTTAAAGTATTGGTGTTTATTTTTTGAATGAATAAAATACAAATCCGGATTATCCAAGTTTTCAGTTATCTGAGGAGGGTGCCCCCACGTTACCTCGGATAACCGGGGTTGTACAGTATATATATATATATATATATATATATATATATATATATATATATATATATATATATAGTAGTAGTAGTGATTCCTACTATCTTTCTTATTGAGATTATAATACAGTTTTCCAGAGGGTGCTCTGACTTATGAGAGTTCTTTTCTGTATCTTCTAGAACCTTAAGATCTTTTTGCTCACTCTGTAATCCTGCTATCCCTAAGTTAAATCTCCTTTGGTATATATATATATATATATATATATATATATATATATATATATATATATATATATATATATATATAAACGTGGCGCCTCTAAGTTTTTTTTGTTTTAGATAAAATCCAAAGATGTCACAAGCCGAAGTGATTACGAAGGATTTTTGTTAAATCCGGCTGCAGACTTAGCTGTCTTAAGAATAGATAACTCTAATAATCTTGACATTCCCGTCTGTGTGGATTGGGCCGATTTAAGCATCTTATTACAGGTATTAACATTATTTCATATTCAAAACATAAATATGCGAATTTAATTCAATTCAAAATTCGACGATATATTGGCAAATTTACCGATAGGCGACCTTATTTCTGGCCCTCTTGCTACCCACACCCGGTTACGTACAGTCAAAAATTTATATGATGCAATACTGGCGCAAACTTTTCTTTATATTATTTAAACAAAATATATTGTTCATAAGGTGTAGATTAAGTGAAAATTAGTACGAGTGCTTAACCTTTAATATTTTATCTGGTATATAAAAACAAAGATCGGAGACAAACTTTGTTGAAAACTTATTGGGGGTGTATTTTCTGAAGCTATTGACCATTTTATACCTCCGTAACAAAAATTTTAATTTTAGAAGCAATCACAGTACGGAACACTAACTGCGCAAGTCCGACTTGCTCATGACCGTTTCTTTTGCTATTTCTTGCCGAATTTTTGTAATGTTGCTAAAGGACATTTATATTTTTGGTAATATATATTTAAATCTTTAAACTTTTCTCCGACTTAATTCACTATTATCGTCACTGCTTATTCCTTATGTCACCTAATAAAATATATCCTATAACCTGGCCAGAGAACATACGTATAGTTAAAAAAAAGCACGTAAATCGAATAAATAGTTCTGCAGTGATAAGCACACTAACGTTCGGACAGATAGACAGACAGACAGACGGACAGAGAGACATTGCATTTTATATATATTATAGATATTCTCTGCTACATAATATTGTTCCATATTTAATGGTTTGGACTGTGTATTGCAAGAGAACGCGCTAGCGGCAAACTTTGTCCGACTTCATTTACTATTATTATCACTGCTCATTCCTTATGCTACCTATCGTAATAAAATATAGCCTATAACCTGGCCGGAGAACATATGTATGTTTTAAAAAAAAAAGTACGAAAATCGGATAAGTGGTTCTCCAGTGATAAGCGCACTAACGGACAGATAGACAGACAGAATACGTTGCATTTTATATATATTATAGATGTAATAAAATAAATACCTATAACCTGGTCAGAGAACATATGTATGAATTTAAAAAATCACGTAAATCGGATAAGTGGTTCTCGAGGGATAAGCGCATTCACGGACAGACAGACAGACAGACAAACATTGCATTTTATATATATTATAGATATAGATTGTTATTATTATTATATAACCTGGCCAAAGAATATATGCATGAATTTTAAAAAAAGTTTTTTTTTTATATACCAGATAAATTAATAAAGGTAATGCGCTCATGATAATTTTCGTTTAATTTACACCCTGTGAATACCGTCCAGAATTTTTTCAAAGTTTTTTGATTAGTACTTTTCGAGATAAGGGGAGACAGCGATTTTTCACGATTTTTTAAAAGTAATACGAAGAAAAGTCTCCTTACACCACCTGCTTTTTATACTATTTTTCTGTTATATTTAACTAATTAACTGGAACTTTGAGAAAATACGTCTAAATTAATATTTGAAACTTAATCAACGAGGATTAGTATTAAAAACAGCTACGGAACATTTCATTTAGAAGTAACATCCTTGTTATAAAAATGTAAACAAAATTAATGTCAAAAAAGTCTGCATACACTCAAGAACTACATTGAAAAAAACACATTATAATCAGCCGCAAATTATCAAGTTATCTATTTCTCGCTAAACTGAAAACAAATGAATAATTTTCGGCCATACTTTATAATCTGTCACTTGTTCCTAGTAATTTTGCAATGGATTTTCAAAGTAGTATTAATAACCGGTCAAGTGCAAGTTGAACTTGCGTAATTAGTGTTCCGTACGTTGTTTGCTTTTAAAATAAAAAATGTTGTAACGGAAGTATAAAATGATCAGTGACTTCACAAAACACACCCCGAATGAGTTTTTAACAAAGTTTATTTCTAATCTTTACTGAAAATTGATGACCTTGAAATTTCTGTTTTTTTTATATAGCAGATAAATTATTACAGGTAATGCACTCGTGATAATTTTCGTTCAATCTACACCCCGTGGAGAATATTCCAGAATTTTCTCAAAATTTTTTGATAAGTACTTTTCGAGATAAGGCGGGTGGACACGATTTTTCGCGATTTTTAAAAAATAATACAAAGAAAAGTGTGCACAAGTATTACATTATATATATATATATATATATATATATATATATATATATATATATATATATATATATATATATATATATACATATACATATATATACATATATATATATATATATATATATATATATATATATATATATATATATATACATATATATATATATATATATATATATATATATATATATATATATATATATATATATATATATATTTTTACTCGTATTTTCACAAGCTTTCATTTGACACCACACTCGATTACCTAGTAAAAAATTTTTTTTTCACTTCCGATTTCACCCCCCAAAACTAACCCCTTAAGTCAAAATTTAACTTTCAAAACTACATGGATCTGATGGGGCCATCAATTCCTATATTATTACAAAATTTCAACTTTCTATGACAAATAGTTTCGGAGAAAATCGGGTGTGACAGACGGACAGACAGACAGACAGACGGACAGACAGACACCGAAGTGATCTTATAAGTGTTCCGTACGGAACACTAAAAATGAGCGAGAGAAATTGTGAAATTCCATTTCAAGTTCGAAAGATCATAACTGATTTGTGGAAAGATGGAAAATCGTACAGAATTATAGGAAAAATTGTTAAAAAGTCGCATGCTATTGTTCAGTACATTGTAAACCAGTATAAATTAACGGGTTCCTATAACATTCGACCACGCTCCGGTTGTTCCAAGGAACTAACTCCACGTGAAGAGGTCAGTATTGTTAGACAAATAATGATAAATCCCAAGAAAAGTGCATTAAAATTAAAAGAAGAAGTAAGGGAACTATTTTCGAAAAATGTTTGTTCACATACAGTGATAAATTGTTTATACAGGGCAGGTTATGAGGGGTGTGCGGCCAGAAAGAAGCCGTTAATTTCGGAAGCTAATCGCAAAAAGCAGTTAGCTTTTGTTAGGGAATACGTTTCTAAACCTCCTGAATTTTGAGAATCCGTAATATTTAGTGATGAAACTAAAATTAACCTTTTTGGGTCTGATGCCAGAACTAAAGTTTGAAGAAAGAGGAATACCGCAGTCGATCTTAAAAACATTTGTTACACGGTGAGACAAAGGGGTGGCAGTATTCTGTTTTGGGGATGCATATCCGCTGGAGGGGTTGGATATTTACATTTTATTAATGGTACCATGGATCAGCATGTTTATCTAAACATTTTGAGAGACAATTTAAGAGAAAGAGCACTCGAAAAAAGATACATTTTCCAACAAACATACCGCAAAACTTGGTGCGAGAATGGATGATCCATAATGTGCGACAGCAGCTTCAAACACCTCCGCTTTCACTCGATGTTAATCCTATCGAGCATTTATGGAAGGAATTTTAACGGCGCGTTCGCAAACTCAGTACTTCGGACATATACTGAGGGGCCCAAAATATGAATTGCTACGTCTAATTATTGAAGGTAAAATAAAGGGCAAAGGATCCATTGGAAGACGACAGAATTCTTGTGCTTCGATGTGCTTCGAGTGATATTTTTGGAGCAGCAGTTTCTAAAATTCGTTTAGCTATACGGATCGCCAACCTTCGTGAGGAGACGGCGTCGCAAGAAGAAGATTCAGAAGGGAGCTGTTCGCCTGATTGGAGACTCAGAACTTATCAGCAACGTTGATTCCTTGAAACATCGAAACTCGATTGTCGACTTGAGTCTATTCTATAAGTATTTTCACGGAAAGTGTTTGATGGATATGGCCCGCTTAATTCCTTCCAAAGCGGTGCACGGTGCACAGCCGTATAAAGTTCAGCTTGTCACTCCTCGTAAAACCCTTTTCAAGCAGTCTTTTATACGGAGAATCTCATCCCTTTGGAATGATTTGCCCAGAACTGCGTTTCCCACCGAGTACAATTTACAGTGATTCAGGACCAACGTGAGTCTCTTTTTCCGTACACGCGTTGCCCTGTAGCGCTTTATGGATTTCCATGCAGTATGTATGCTATACCCATAAAAAATAAAACGTGAAGCAATATAAAAAACCTTGTTGTATTTCGTATTTCGGTGTCTGTTCGTCTGTCGGTCTGTCCTTTTGTATGTCTGTCATACCCGATTTTCACCGAAACTACTTGACATAGAAAGTTGAAATTTGGCACTAATACTAATAATAATTTGGCAATAAATTGATGGCCTCATCGGAGCCGTGTAGTTTTGAAAGTTAAATTTGGACTTAAGGGGTTAGTTTTATGGGGTGAAAAAATTACCATGTCATCGAGGTCTCTACTCAAAGCTTGTAAAAACACAGTTCAAAAATATACATAATGTAATACTTGCGCACACTTTGTATTATTTTTAAAAAATCGCTGTACCCTCCTTATCTGGAAAGTACTGATCAAAAAATTTTGAAAAAATTCTGGAATATTCTCCACACGAGTGCATTACCATCAATAATTTATCTGGTATATATAAGAAAAAGTTCAAGGTCATCGGTTTTTAGTGAAGATCGGAAAAACAGTTTGTTGAAAACTGATTTGGGGTGTGTTTTGTGAAGTTATTGATAATTTTAAACCTCCGTAATAAAAATTTTTATATTAAAAGCAATCAAAGTACGGAACACTAATTGCGCAAGTCCATCTTACCCTTGACCGGTTATTTACAATTACAATCCTTCCAGAAAACAAGTATTTTTGAAAGTGGCAGAAAATTATATTGTTTTGTTACTAGGAAAATGTACTTTTTTTAATGTTTGTATTAATTTATTAAAAGTAATCAATATTACAACTGAAAACACTACGAAAATTTTGCAGACATGAAATTTAATATGAAATTTAATATTTATTGTTCCTTCCGCATTTTAATCGTATCAGTAAAGTACAAAATTTTTAATAAATCTTTTCAAGAAATAACTGAAAAAGAACATATTCCTATTACTAAGAAACAATATTAATGAATAATTCGCATTACTAAGAAAAATATTAATTAGCACCTTTATATCCTAGAAGTGGGTGAATAACTTATGTGTTACACATCATAATTCACAACTCCTGCAAACCACAAGACTAGTCATCCTAAAATATGTTAGGATTCTATGGGTTAATATAAGAATTATACTTGTAACCTTGTAAATAATTTCACAATGTTTCAAATCCTCAGGATTTCGTGAAAAAAGCCCTACTAATCAGCGGTACATCTAGTGTGAAAAAATATTTTTAAAATTATAAATTTTTTGTCATTTCCTTCCTTTCTTTTTCGAAATTTTCACAAATACATAAAACCAGTAGTTGGGCAAGAAATTACCACAATTAAATCGTACGTACGTATTAAATTGTGTATTTATCCTGACTTTTAATGTTAGAAATTAAACCACAATTTATATTTGATAACCAACCAGTTGTCGCCCTGGTGGTGAGTCAGTCATCTATATTTGTTGTGCCTAACAAAGATTTTAAATCATAATACATATACATACATACATCTATTAAAATTAGGTTTTTTATCGTTATTTCTTAGTGTTTCGTAAGGAAAACGTATAGGATCACTTCGATGTTCGTCCGTTTGTCTGTCTGTCACACCCGATTTTCTCCAAAACTATTTGACATCGAAAGTTGAAATTTCTCAAAAATATAGGAACTGATAGCCTAATCAGAGCCGTGTAGTTTTGAAAGTTAAATTTTGACTTAAGAGGTTAATGTTGCGGGGTGAAATTCGAAGTAAAAAAAATTAAGGGGTGTGAAATGAGAACTTATGAAAACATGAGTTCAAAAATATATATGATGTAATACTTGCGCAAACTTTTCTTTATATTATTTTTTAAAAAATTCTGCCCTCCACCCTATCTCTAAGACTAATAAAAAAATTTCGAAAAAATTCTGAAATATTTTCCATAAGATTGAAATTATCACCATGATAACACTGGTCAACACAAGTCTTGTTTCCTTTATTTTTTTTTTCTGTTATTTGGTATTTCTATGGCCCTGACTATGAAAAAAATACTGGGAGATTGTTAACAGCTTTACCTTTTGAAATATACAGTTTTATTATTTTGCCAAAAAAATACAAAAAAAATACATTATGTTAACAAAATTTCTACTGAACACTAGCAAATGATCTTTCATAAGATTTCCTTGAATGAACGACTTTAGGTAGATCTCGTTGCAAACTCCAGCAGTAGTCTGCCATCATATGTGAGTCCCACCGCCCCTGATAACGCTCTTCCATTGTCCGAAGTTCCTGATGAAATCTTTCACCCTGCTCCTCACTAAAATCACCCAGATTTTGTGGAAATCTGTCTAAATGCGAGTGCAGGAAGTGGATTTTTATGCTCATGTTGCACCCTAGCTCTTGCAAGTTCGATAGCATACACTCAACAAGCTCGATATGGTCGTCAGATTTCTTTTTGCCTAGGAAACTACTCATAACCAAAACAAATGAATTCCAGGCTTTGGATTTGACTTCAGTCATTGATTTGACAAAATTAGGATCTTTCACGAATTGCCTAATCTGTGGCCCATCAAAAATACAAGCTTTAATTTTTCTGAACTTAATCCTGGAAACTTGCGTAAAAGAAAATTAAAACATTCGCCACTTTTGTCAAGCGCCTTCACAAACTGTTTCATTATGCCGAGTTTAATATGAAGTGGTGGAAGTATGATGCGGTCTCGGCTAACTAAAGGCACGTTTATAACATTTTTTGTACCAACTTTTAGCTCTTCCCGTACTGGCCAAACTCCAATGGTATTGTTTGTCACGACTATCCTAGAGACACATGAAACAAGGGAATTTTGTGTACCCCCCTTGTTGACCTAAAAGAAAGTTAACCATTTTCAGATCAACACAAATGACCCATTTGTGGTCTTGATACTTAATTTTTTCCATAACCTTAGAAACATTTACGTATTCTTCTTTTAAAGTCGTCAAATGTGCAATAGTTATAGATCCGTACTTGTTACCGTTATGAAGCAAAACACACTTTAAACTTCTTTTGCTGCTGTCTATGAAAAGACGCCAATCACTAGGTTGGTTCTATTTTAATCCCATCTGCTGCAAAATACCACCAACATCGTTACAAAAAACTAAATCCTTCTCTTGAGAAAAATACGGTAACAGATTTTTTTTCGGGTACGATAAAATGTAATGTTGGTTTCCGGAGTAAACAAATTTTTTTCTTTTAAACGAGATGCTAAAATTTCAGAAGCTTCTTTTGGTAAGTTCAGATCTCTTACTAAGTCATTTAGTTCTTTCTGATTAAATGGTTGAGGTTCTGAAAGGCTACATTTGTAGTCTGAATCAGAGTCTTCACTTGATGTATTTCGTTCGGGTTCACAGAGATTTGGATCATCAGAAGATTTAGATGTGCTGGGTTGTACCTCTTGTGATTTTAATTGAGGTCGTTGAGCAGAAGATAAGTTAGGATATGACCACTTACTTCGATTTCCTGGGTTAATTCCGTTTATTTTCACAACGCCGAAGTAGCAATCCTCATGACGGTTTCGAGGTTCTCGTCAAATCATGGGTGTTACGAACATTATTGCATCTCTTTTTCCACTGGACCATAACCCTAGACATACCACACATTTCTGGCTTACAATATGAGGAACCCATGGCTTATCCTGATTACACAATTTTATTTTAAAGTATTGATAATACGCAGTTTTCACAAAGTCCGATATAGGTTTTCGATATTTTGCAAATATATATTCACCACAAATATAGCAAAAACAATCTGGATTAAGCACACAACATCTTCTTGACGAAGCCATATCTTAAACAACAACAAAATATATTTTTTAGTGTCCAATAAAAAACGAAAATATAAGTAAAAATAGTAAACGAGGGTAGTTAGCTATAACTCAAAAACAAAAGCTGTTAGAGAAAAATTGTTACCATATTTAAAAAATACGCGTCAATTTGAGATAGAAACAAAAAAAAAAATCACAGGAAACAAGCAATTTTCTTTTTTTTGTTGACCAGTGTAATTTATTTGGAATATAAAAACAAAGACTGAGAACAAACTTGTTTGAGATATGTTTTGTACATGTATACGAGTCCACATTCTGTTTAATAAAAAAATGTTATTTACTGTATAGATGCATAGCAAAAATCTAAGATAACACAGGATAACATTTTTCAAACTCTGAAGCCAGACTATTCTTTTTTGAAGGTTTTTGGTACACTGAATCCAAATACGACCTTAGAATTGCTCCATCATATCACGTTTTCGGGATATCTTAACCTAAAAATGCAAAAAACATGGTTTTTCGCTATATTTGACATTATATTACACCGCGAATTAATTTTTGTCCATAAAAGTCGTTGCCGCATTTGAAAGTACTACTCTTTCCCTTCAAAATACAATGAATTTTTCAGATATTTTATGTCTTTTCGGAGAAATCTTCCCTTGTTTGGTGTTTTCGTTAAAACCATACTAAAAAAAAGTTGATCGGGCAGGCGAGAGTAGTGTAATTATAGGATTTTTCGGACCCTGAATTCGAATTCGTTGTCGGTTTAACTCCATCTACGAGTAGACATGGTTTGTCCCTAACCTTAAGAAATTCAGAACGGCGGATCCGATATGACGGGTCGGAATTTTGAAGAGTCTAAATTACTATAAAACTTACGCTTTCCTGTCTAATGTGTTAAATTTTGATTATTTTAGAATTTGAAAATGTAATACCTTTTATCAATTTTCATTCGACGCCTGAGGTTATGTTAGGTTCATTTGCCTTTATGTTTATTTTTGGATTAAGATTGTAATGGCTTTTATCAATGAAGTATTGGAGAAGGGAGTATTAACGAGAAAAATTTAATGAGAGCTTTTAGTCAAAATTTGCCTCCGACGACTGGGTTACTAATTAAACAATAAATTACCACAATTAAATCGTACTGTGTCTTTATCCTGACTTTTGAATAAAAAATTCAAACCACAATTTATATGTGATAACCAAGCATTAAAAATGTGATTTTACTATTCAGCTATGTTGCCCTGGTCGTGAATCAGTCGTCTATATTTCTTGTTCCTAATAATGTTTTAATTCATAATTTTATAACAAATTTCCTAAATTTAATTGGTACGGACTTACTACATTTGATGAAATTAGTTTTTATTCTTCTTTTTAGTGTTCCATAAGGAACACTTATGGGATCACTTCAATGTCCGTCTGTTTGTCACACCCGATTTTCTCCGAAACTATTTGACATAGCAAGTTTAGATTTGGTACTAATATAGGAATTGATGGCCTCATCAGAGTCGCGTAGTTTTGAAAGTTAAATTTTGACTTAGGGGGTTAGTTTTGGGTGGTGAAATCGGAAGTGAAGAAAAAATTTAAGAGGTGTGAAATGAAAGCTTGTGGAAACACGAGTTCGAAAATATATATGACTAGCCGGGCCCGCGGCTCCGCTCGCGTGGACTTGATTCACTACTATCGTCACTGCTTATTCCTTATGTTACCCAACCTAATAAAATATCTCCCATTATTTCTCCTTATCTCCCAATATTTCTCCTTATTTCCCATTATCTCTACATAATTTCCATTATCTAGGCTTATCTCTGCTCATCTCCCATTATTTCTCCTTATCTCCCATTATTTCTCCTTATCTCCCATTATCTCACCTTATTTCCCATTATCTAGGCTTATCTCGACTTATCTCCCATTATTTCTCCTTATCGCCTATTATTTCTCCTTATCTCCCATTATCTCACCATAACTCCCATTATCTAGACTTATCTCTGCTTATCTCCCATTATCTCTCCTTATCTCCCATTATTTATACTTATCTCCCATTATCTCACCTTATCTCCCATTATCTCACCTTATCTCCCATTATCGAGGCTTATCTCGACTTATCTCCCATTATTTCTTCTTATCTCCCATTATCTCACCTTATCTCCCATTACCTAGGCTTATATCGAATTATATAGAACATATGTATAAATTTATAAAAACACGTAAATCGGATAAGTGGTTCTCGAGTGATAAGCGCACTAACGGACAGACAGACAGAGAGACGTTGCATTTTATATATATTGTATTCTTTGCTACATGATATTGTTTCATATTTAATGCTTTAGGGAGTGTATTGCAAGAGAACGCGCTAGCGGCAAAATTTTCTCCGACTTGATTCACTATTATCGTCACTGCTCATTCCTTATGTCACCTAATAAAATATATCCTATAACCTGGCCAGAGAACATACGTATGTTTAAAAAAAAGCATGTAAATCGGATAAGTGGTTCTCCAGTGATAAGCACACTAACGGACGGCAGACAGACAGACAGACGGACAGAGAGACATTGCATTTTATATATATTATAGATATTCTCTGCTACATAATATTGTTCCATATTTAATGGTTTGGACTGTGTATTGCAAGAGAACGCGCTAGCGGCAAACTTTGTCCGACTTCATTTACTATTATTGTCACTGCTCATTCCTTATGCTACCTATCGTAATAAAATATAGCCTATAACCTGGCCGGAAAACATATGTATGTTTTAAAAAAAAAGTACGAAAATCGGATAAGTGGTTCTCCAGTGATAAGCGCACTAACGGACAGACAGACAGACTGACAGACAGAGATACGTTGCATTTTATATATATTATAAATGTAAGAAAATATACACCTATAACCTGGTCAGAGAACATATGTATGAATTTAAAAAATCACGTAAATCGGATAAGTGGTTCTCGAGGGATAAGCGCATTAACGGACAGACAGACAGACAGACAAGCATTGCATTTTATATATATTATAGATATAGGTTATTATTATTATTATATAACCTGGCCAAAGAATATATGTATGAATTTAAAAAAAGACAGGTAAATCGGATAAGTGGTTCCCGCGTGATAAACGCACTAATGGACAAACAGACAGACAGAGAGACATTGCATTTTATATATATTATAGATTATACATTACAGATATTCTTTGCTACATAATATTGTTCCATATTTAATGGTGTGTGTATTGTAAGGCACGCGCTAGCGGCAAACTTATTTCCGACATCATTCACTATTTTACGTCACTGCTCTTTCCTTATGCTACCTATCGTAATAAAATATAGCCTATAACCTGGCCAGAGAACATATGTATGTTTTTAAAAAAAAAGTACGTAAATCGGATAAGTGGTTCTTCAGTGATAGGCGCACTAACGGACAGACAGACAGAGAGACGTTGCATTTTATATATATTATAGATAATCAAGCATTAAAAACGTGATTTACTATTCAGCTATGTTGCCCTGGTCGGGAATCAGTCGTCTATATTTCTTGTTCCTAATAATATTTAAATTTATAATTTTATAACAAATTTCTTAAATTTAATTGGTACGGACTTACTACATTTGGTGAAATTAGTTTTTTTACCTTCTTTTTAGTGTTTCATAAGGAACACTTATGGGATCGATCACTTCAATGTCCGTCCGTTTGTTACACCCGATTTTCTCCGAAACTATTTGACATAGAAAGTTGAAATTTGGCACTAATATAGGAATTGATGTTCTAATCCCAGCCGTGTAGTTTTGAAAGTTCAATTTTGACTTAGGGGGTTAGTTTTGGGTGGTGAAATCGGAAGTGTGAAATAAAAGCTTGTGAAAACACGAGTTCGAAAATATATATGATGTAATACTTTCGCAAACTCTTCTTTATATTATTTTTATAAAATTGCGTTCCTCCATCTTATCTCTAAAAAAACTAAGCAAACAATTTGGAAAAAATTCTAGAATATTTTCCATGAGATGTAGATTGAATGAAAATTGTCACGATAATTTATCTGGGATATAAAAACGAAGATCGGAAATAAACTTTGTTTGATATATGTTTCGTACTTGTATTCAAGTCCACATCCTGTTTAATAAAAAAATGTTATTTACTGTATAGATAAAAGTATCAACACACATGCACAGCAAAAATCTAAGATAACACAGACCAACATTTTTCAAACTCTGAGGCCAGACTATACTTTTTCAAAGGTTTTTGGCACACTGAATCCAAATCCGACCTCAGAGTTGCTCCATCACATGAAGTCTTCGAGATATCCTAACCTAAAAATGCAAAACATACGGTTTTTCGCTATATTGGGGATTATATTACACTGCGAATTAATTTTTTTCCATAAAATCCGTTGCGGCATCTAAGAATACTACTTTTCGTTTTGAAAATGTATTGAATTTTTCAGATATTTTATTTCTTCTCGGAGAAATCGTCCGTTGAAATTAATTAGTTTGGTGTTTTCGTTACGACCATACCAAAAAATAAAAGTTGAGAGTAGCGTAATTATATGATTTTTGGGACGCTGAATTGGAATTCGGTTTAACCCCATCTAGTCATGGTTTGTTGCTAACCTTAAGAAACTCAGAATGGCGGATCCGATATGACGGGTCGGAATTCTGAAGAGTTTAAATTACCATAAAACTTACGCTTGCCTTTCTGATGTGTTAAATTTTGATTCTTTTAGAATTTGAAAATGTAATATCTATTATAAATTTTCATTCGACGCCTGTGGTTATGTTAGGTTCATTTGCCTTTTTGTTTATTTTTGGATTAAGACTGTAATGGCCTTTATCAATGAAGTATTGAAGAACGGAGTATTATCAAGAAAAATAATTTTTCGAACAAAAACTGTGTATTTTTGCTAAATAAACATGATGCTGCCCGTCATAAAAAATATGGATTCCCATTTAAAAAAAATCAAAGTTGACCTTGAAATGACCTTAACAATGATCTTCAAAGGTCATCACAATAATACCATTTTATTGCCCCTTCAAAACCCTTCAACTTTTGTCTGAAACTATTTTCACTAAAAGTTGACATAAAAAAATTAAGAAGTCTGGTACATTAAAACGGGGCACCATGTATGTTAACAAATAAACAAGCTTGATACCGAGTTGCGGTAAGGGTCGGTGAAAGGCAATAAAAAGTTCCGAGTTGAGGTACAGACTTTTTTCAAACTCAAAATTGACGGCCGAGTTGCGGTCCATCTCAGGCTAGTATAGAGCTTTGTATTCTCTAGTTAATCCTAGATTCTGAATTTTCTTCACCAGGATTGCCCTTAATGGAATCTGCATCCCACAAGCGTTGTCAATGGAAATTCGATTCAAACCGCACCGTGACTAGCGCGTTCAAAATCTGACACGACCTTTGTAGGCGAGAAGACACATCCTAAGTTGGTCGGTTTTTTTGTATGGTTTAATTCTCCGCTTGAATAAAAATTACTCTTTTTAATGGATATCGGTGAGAATGTCGTAATATTCGTCAACGTTGTCCAACTGCCAAAACATACATTTGTATTTCACGGTAGTTTTTAGACAACGCGATGGTGCTGCCACGGGCGTTATTGTATTTCTGAACCGACTACTACCTACTCGTATGTATGTTACCAAGCCAGATATACTCAAATAAATTAATAAATAAGTACATTGATCTGCCATATGCAGAAACCATACCACGGAGCCCTAAGAATTCGTCTAAAATTAAATCTTCAGAACCTAGGTACATTCTACGATTGCTTGTTAAGCTGATCTTAACATATATATTTACTTCGTAAATATTTTTAGGAAGGGAATAATGGCATATTTTCGTTTTGGGACGAACAATTAAAAACGTTGGATGCAACCTTTATGGACTATGACTCATGTACATTGGCAGCGTCCGAAGATTTTGGTGCTATTATAGGCCATGACAAGAACTGTTTTAAAGTTTCTAGTAAGTATAAAATGTTATTAAAAATATTCATATTAAAATATTGATAAAAATATTTATCCAGTACTTCCATCGCACACATATAATTCTAAAATAGGTACTCATTTTAACTTTTTTAACGTAAAGAGTAACCCAATTCAAGCACTACTAGTTGATATCTTTAGAATATATACAGGGTGAGTCAACGATAGAGTAAAGCACATTATCTCATTTCTTTCGGGAATGACGAAAAAATGTTAAATACAATACTTTTAGAGTATGTTAAGGTGCACAGTTTAAAATTATTTTTGAGTATACAGGGTACCTCAAAAAAGTGTGGCCGATATAACATATGCTTTTTTAAATGGAACATTTTATTTTCTAATTTAATGCTAAATTTTGCGTAAAATTTTATAACTTTTTTATAAATAATGTTATATATCTTAACCTAGTAGTTTTTCTAATATTTCAATTTTTTAAAAAAAAATACTAGTTTTCAGTATCGTTAAAAATTGCCAGTAGCGCCATTGTTTCTGAAGGTGGAATACTCAGAATTGGTACGAGCATTCTATAGAGATAAAAAAGATATATGTAAAGAAATTTAACTTAGATGCTACAGGGTGTTCAAAATAAATTTATACATTTCGACTATTCTAAATTGAAAAATCTCAAATTTTTTAAATTGCATACTCTTCATATTATTATTTTTTCTGATAGATTTTACAAAACCCTCCAACTTTTGTTAAGTTTGTCATATACCTATTTCTAATAGTTTTCGATTTATTTTGAATTTTTCAATTTTTACCCTTGTTTTTAATACGCTTACGCTATTGTGAAAACATAAACAAATAGTTAATAATAATTTTAATATAGTTTAACTTATCTAACGATTAATTATTATGACGTAATAAATGTTCAAAAATATGCCCGTCTACTTGAATACACATGTTTTACGTTATTTTCCTTCACTTTCCTTAGAATAAAGGGCGTTATTGTTCTACACGCATCCCGTATCCTATTTTCCATTTCTATTGGTATTGTAGGGGGATTTACATAAACACGATCTTTAATGTAGCCCCACAAAAAGAAGTCTAACGGTGTTAAGTCACATAACCGAGGGGGCCACTGAATGAATCCATCCCTACCGATCCATTTTTGTGGGTAACGATCGTTTAAAAATTCCCGAACTTCCTGATTGTAATGAGCAGGAGCTCCGTCTTGTTGAATCCACATTTGTTCCCTCCCAAAGTTATCAACTACTTCAAGAAGCTGGGGTAATTCGTTTTGCAAAAAATTTAGACATTTACGTACGGACCCAAAATGGATTAACTGTTGAATAATAATGCTTGCTATGGCTGTTAACTGCTCCATTATTGCGAAAAGTAATTTAGACATCTACGTACGGACCCAAAATGGATTAACTGTTGAATAATAATGCATGCTATGGCTGTTAATTGCTCCATTACCTGCGAAAAGTAGCTTCATCAGAAAACATTATTTTGGATAAAAAATTTGGATCAGCCTCTATTGTTTCATTCATGGCGGTACAAAAGTTTACTCGTCATTCAAAATCACGGTCTTGAAGTTCTTGGTGTAGTTCCATATGAAAGGGATGATACTTGTATTTTCTCGTGGTGCGATTAACCGTAGATTGGGATGTGTCAGATAAGTCAGTTAGTTGACGGCTGCTTCAAGATGAAGTAAAATCTCCATTTCTTTTTCCTCATTGGTAGCATTCTGGTTTACTACTTTCCGTTTCGTATACTCAACGCTACCACTACCATCAAACCGTTCCATTAAGCACTGAAAAGATTTTCTAGATGGTATACGTCTATTAGAGTACTTCGCTCCGTAAGGCCTTACTGCCAAAAGACAATTTTTTTACCGCCTCGCCCAGTATATAAACCATATCAATTAATTCATTTTTAGGAAAATCCATAACTATTACCTTTATACGTCACTTACTACAACAAAACAAATTAAACTATTTTTACTTGCTTAATAAACATGTCAAAATTTGACAATGCCTACATTTTTGTTTTGTCTTGGCAACTATCATGTTATAGTGTAAATGTATTAAAAACAAGGGTAAAAATTGAAAAATTCAAAATAAATCGAAAACTATTAGAAATAAGTATATGTCATACTCAATAAAAGTTAGAGGGTTTTGTAAAATCTATCAGAAAAATAATAATATACGGAGTAAGTTGGGAATGTGGAATCTTTGGCACAATGACACTACTCAGTATATATCACCACTACACCAAACACTTTATTTTTGCACTCGACGTGCGTTTCGCTAACCATGTTAGCTTCATCAGGAGCGATGATTGACTAAAGCTAAACTACAAATCTATAGCCTAACTCTTGAATTGATGATTCATTTCATTGCAAACAACACAAATTAGCCTCATTACATTTTTTAGTTCATCGTTTGGTCACTTTTCCTCTGAATAGAGAAAACTTTAATAACTAAAGCAGGGGTGCTCAAACGGTCGATCGCGATCGACAAGTCGATCACGAGTGCTTTTTGAGTCGATCTCCGATATAGAACTATTCACAGATTTTGTTTTAGGTAACTAAAACAAAATGTAATGAATAAACTACTAAAATTTATTCGATACACAATTAGGCCAGAATAACCCCCTCATCACTTTCTTTTATCGTAATAACCCCCTGCTAGCGGCGAAAGGCGGCTTTATCAAAGGAACGCGCGGTACTTGTCAAAGAAAAGCCGCGTTTTTGATTCCCGCCGATTTTTCTAGAAACTTCGGCCGGCGTGTTTGACGGGAACATTCGAGACTTCGTTCGCGCCGATATAAATGTTGCGCCTGCAGGAATAGGAGTCAGTCTGAGTTGTAACTTGAAGGCGATACATCGATACAAAGTTTATTAATAAATAGTCCAAAATGAGTGCGGCGAAGAAAAGTAAAACTTATCATTTTAATAACGATTGGGAGGAAGAATTTTTCTTTTGTATGGTAAAAGATAAGTGCATTTGTCTCATTTGCCGTGCGTCAGTTGCAATACCTAAGCGTGGGAACTTAGAGGGGCATCATAAAACGGTTCATAAAAACTATGAAAAGGATTTTCCGTTACAGAGTGAATTAAGAAAACGAAAAGTACGTGATTTGATAACTTGTTTGAAAAAAGAACAAACCATGTTCACAAGACCAGCCAAACAATCAAAAGCTGCAACGATCGCATCATTTAAAATATCTCATATATTGGCGAAACACAAGAAACCATTTGATGATGGATTGGTTGTGAAGGAAGCATTTATTGAAGCGGGTGAGACTTTATTTGGAGATTTTAAAAATAAAACAGAGATTATGTCTGCTATTAGAGAACTTCAGTTATCTCGTCCGACTGTCACAAGGCGTGTTGAAGTCATGAGTCAGGACATGGCAGATAAACTAAAAAACATGATATCATGGAATGTACATACTTTTCTTTACAGTTCGACGAATCCACCGATATGACAGATACTGTCCAGCTGTGTATTTTTATTCGAATGGTATTCAATGACATGTCAGTTCTAAGGAAGAGTTTTTGACAATGATTCCTCTGAAAGGAGAGACCCGTGGTGAAGATATATATGACGTTTTCTTCAATTTTGTAACAAACTACAAGCTACTAATATATAAACTAGTGTGCATTACAACCGATGGAGCACCAGCAATGACTGGAAACAAAAACGGTTTTGTGGCATTGTGTCGAGCTAATGATGATTTCCCTTCATTTTTCTCCTTCCATTGCATTATACATCAACAAGTTTTGTGTTCAAAAGTTCTAAACATGGAGGAGATTATGGGCATTGCAATTAAAATTGTGAATTATATCCGAGCACGTAGCTTGCAACGACGGCTCTTTAAATTGCAGTGGGAAGATAGTGAGTCAGCTGAACACACTGATTTAGTTCTTCACACGGACGTCAGGTGGTTGAGTCGCGGAAAATTCCTAGAAAGGTTTCAAGAATTATTGCCCGAAATAACAGCTTTTCTGGACGAAAGAGGTGATGACACTCAGATGCTGAAAAACGGAAAAAGGCTGACTGATTTGGCATTTTTGACAGACATCACAATGCAATGCATTTAAACACCATTAATTTGAAGCTTCAAGGTAAAGGAAAAACTATTATTGAGATGATTAGCGAAATAAACGCATTCAAAAGTAAATTGCAACTTATGATAGATCAAATGAAAAGAAAGTATCTGAAAAATTTTTCGTTTTTGAAAGCAAGGATTCCTCAGTTGAATTATGATATTTATGAGGCAGAATTATCAAATATTTTGGGCCAATTCGAAATACGTTTTTATGATTTCAGTAAATTGGCAAATATCGCATCATTTATGAGTTATCCTCTTTCGTGTAAAAACATTGAGGAATTAGCTACTGAAATAGCAAGTCAGTTTAACATGGACTCATGTTCTGTTGAAAATGAGTTAGTGCAGATTATATCAGATATACATCTCAAAGCCACAGCATCTGATACAAAATTCTGGTGTTTTATATCTGAAGATAAATATCCGAATCTAAGGCAAATCGCCCTTCAACTGACGGCAATGTTTGGGTCAATTTACTTGTGCGAGTCTGCATTTTCTGAAATGAAGATAATTAAGTCAAAATATCGCAATCGACTAACTGACGAACATATGTCATCATGCTTGCGATTAGCACTCGGTAATTACGTACCATCTTATGAAAAGTATGCTGAGGACATGTAGTGCCACGCTTCAACATCCAAAGTCACTCTTTAGTTAAGTTTGGACACTAGAACTCGTTTGTTTCGTAAGAACCAATTCATTCATTCATTGACATTTTAAAGCAGACCTACACTTACCTTGACTAAAAAAATGCATATTGTGCGGAAAACTAATATCTATGCCACGATACACCCTACCTAGACGACAATCCTGCATCACACTTACTTGCAGCCTCTCAGAGTCGATCGATCGTAGTCTAACAATATTGAGGTAGATCGCCAGCAGTTCAAGTTTGAGCACCCATGAACTAAAGGAACCGTATTAGAAATATAACTAGAGTCAATGGTTATGACGATGACTTAGTAAACAAGCTAATAAATAGACATAAGTTCAGGTTAAATATTCAGAATTCCACCTTTTTTACACGTGAAGAAAATAACAACAAGTATGTCTCCATACCATATAATCCGAAATATAGCAAGGGACTCAATAAGGTATTTAATAAGGTAGGCGTCACCTTAGTCTATAAATCATCAGACAATCTGAGGAATAACTTAGGAAATTCCAAAGATAAGATTCCTAATTGTGAGAAAAGTGGCATTTATGAAATTAGTTGTAATGATTGTGACAAAAAGTATGTGGGGCAAACTAAAAGATCAATTAAAAGTCTAGCATTGCCGAACATGCCCTTGAAGCTGATCATATTGTAACATTAGATAATCTAAGATTAATTAAAAATATATCTGATAGGAGATTGTTGAACGCATACGAAAGTATGGAAGTTATAAAATGTAAAAGTAGTTTAAATAAAGACAGAGGACCTACTCCTTATAGTCCCCTCTACTGGTTACTTGACCGGAACTGATGGCCTTTCCTACGCCATTAGTTCCGCCTGAGTAATTCAAGGGTTAGGCTAATTATAAATAGGGTAGATTTGTAGTTTAGCTTTAGTCAATTATCGCTCCTGATGAAGCTAACATGGTTAGCGAAACGCTCGTCGAGTGCAAAAATAAAGTGTTTGGTGTAGTGTGGTAGTAGTAGTAATATACAGGGTGTGCCATTTAAAAAATTTAAGATTTTTCAATTTAAAATAGTCGAAATGCATAAATTTATTTTGAACACCCTGTAGCATTTAACTCAAATTTCTTTACATATATCTTTTTTTTTACCTCTATAGAATTATGAGTATTCCACCTTTAGAAACAATTGCGCTACTGGCAATTTTTTACAAAACTGAATTTTTATTAAATAAAAAAATTGAAATATTAGAAAAACTACTAGGTTTAGGTATATTTAATAAAAAAGTTATAAAGTTTTAAGCAGAATTTAAAAATAAATTAGAAAATAGAACGTTCCATTTTAAAAAAACATATTATATCGGCCATATTTTTTTGAAGTACCCTGTATACTCAAAAATAATTTTATACTGTGCACCTTAACATTTCCTAAAACTCTTGTATTTAACATTTTTTCGTCATTCTCGAAACAATGACATAATGAACTTTACTCTATCGTTGACTCACCCTGTATACGGATTTTGCATGTCTTCGGTCGAACATTTCCTTACACCTATTGACACGAGCTAGTTTTTGAGTTTCGGTTAAATTATGCGGAATCTATGGGGATGATTTTCACAGCTAAATGTTCATGCGAAAACGAATGGACTGCAGTCTTCGATATGCCTAAGGATGCCTCTATCTCACAGTAAGTCACATGCCGATCCTCATGTTGCGCATAGCATCGATGTTTTTTGGAACAATAATCGATTTTGGTCCACCTTCACGAAATTCATCGCTGACGGAAGCGCGCGCATGATGAAATTCTGCAAACCAATTGTAAACAGTTTTTTCTGATGGTGATTCATTATTAAAAATTAAACGAAGCGATTGGAGGCATTATTGTTTTACTTTACTAAAATTGTAAAAAATCATCCAACGAAAACCTTCACGTGAAATTTCCATTTCTTCACAAAACTGTTTTTCTAAACGTTCACGGTAAACAAACTGCTCGGTCAATTTCTGAGCTGTCACTGTTTTAACAATAACAAAGTCAAATTTTACAACAATGGTAATGTCACATCTCAATAGCGTCATCTAGTGGTCGTTTCTAAAAACTTAAAAGGCAGCCCTCGTAGTGCCATTTGCATTTATGTTGTTGTATAGTGTTCTTATATGAATTAAATAAATAAATAAGTCAGCCAGAGATACAACTTGTTGCACCTTGTTACTAAAAGATAATTTCTTTTTTAGCTTCAAACTTAGTTTCTGAATCTATTGGTGCAGGAATATATGTCAAGAACCCCCAAGATAGCAGATGGTACTTAGAAGGAGTAATCAGTGCCAAAGAGAAAATAAATAACAATGAAATATTCGTGGCTGCCACGTCCATAAGGCATTATTTGACGTGGTTATCTCGTGTCTGTTCTTAAAATTTTAGTAAATAATGAATATAATAATGTGTGATATTATTTTGTAGTACAGAGTAAAAAGTTTTATGTTGTAATGTGTTCTTCCCCGGTCAATAGCTTTTAATTTTTATACGTTTTGATTATGTAAAATAAATCTTAAAAAATAATAATCATTATTTAATGGGGCAGGTTCCGGTATTAGATTTGGACAGTCGTCTTGTCTGGTAGAGTTACGTTTGGGTTGTTTTACCGTATCCGTTATTGCTACATTTATGACAACCCTTAAGTTATAGGCATTTTGAATTGCTAGATGAAGAATAATTGCCAGAACCCATCGTTATAACTAATCATAAAATATATAGAAAATAATAATTGAGAGAAAATTTGTAGTTTAGCGTATAGGTATCTCTAAGATGGTCAATGTACTTTGGGGACGCTCACTACTCAAGTGACAATCCAGGAAGCGTTTGGTTCTGTTGGAGCTTGTCAGTTTGATGTACGCCAGGCAGTATCGAGCGTTCAGCGGCGATGATACCGTAGCGTGGAGGTTTTATACTCTAAAATGTCATAAGATACTAGCGACGCAGGAGATCCTAGCCGCCCTTGAATGCCACATTAAATGCCGTCGTTGCTGCCAGTAGTTTTCCCATTTAAAACAATTGTATATAAAGGCATTTATCCAGACGTAAAGATTTTAAATAGGACGATGACTGCTAGTAACATCGCCATCAGATAATTAGCGTAGCAAATAGTAAATTTCGTGGAAAAAATATACAGTAGGGACATATCATCTCTATTGTATATTTATATATATATATATATATATATATATATATATATATATATATATATATATATATATATATCTTCTTCTTATAGTGCCATCTCCATTACTCAAGTTGAGCTGTAATCACGGCGAATTCTTCCCTATCCTGGGCAATTCTTAATAAGGTATGGGTATTCAGACCTGTCCAATCTCGTATATTTTTCAGCCAGGAAGATTTTTGACGCCCCACACCTCTTTTCCCTTCAATTTTCCCTTCCATCAACAACCGGAGCAGTGAATAACGTGAACCCCTATAAATATGTTCCAAGTAACGAGTTTTTTGTCTTTTAATAAATGACAATAGTTCTCTTTCTCTACCCATTCGACGAAGTACATCTTCATTAGTAACACGCTCTGTCCAAGAGCTCTTCAATATTCTGCGCATGATCCATAATTCGAAAGACTCCAAACGATTCATTGATCGTACTCCCAAGGTCCAGGCCTCAACTCCATATAAAAGCACTGGATATATATAGACCTTTACAAAACGATAACGAATATCCAAAGAAAGGGTTGAGTCTATGAGGAGGTCTCTCATTTTGAGAAAAGCCGCTCTAGCCATTTCAATGCGAACTCGTACCTCAACTTCAGGATTCAAATCATTAGTTACCCAACACCCTAGATATTTAAATTTGTTTACTTGTTCTATCAATTGATCGTAAACACGAATATCTGTTTGCAACCCGGGTGTTCTTGAAATGACCATTACTTCCGTTTTATTAAGGTTTACTCTCATGCCTAAAACATCGCCTTCCCTAGATATATTGTTCATAAGACGCTGAAGTCCATCCGCTGTATCTTCTATAATAACGGTATCATCAGCGTACCAGGTTGTTAATGATTTTGCCATTAACTTTGATACCATCTGTGGCATTCTCTAAGGCCTTCTGGAATATGTGCTCAGAGTATAAATTAAACAGGAGCGGGGAAAGAAGACATCCCTGACGAACACTCTCTCTCTGCTATTTACTCGTATTGTCGCCACCTGATCCCAATATAGGTGAGTAATGAATCTGATGTTATTTTCGTCAAGGCCCATATTTTGAAGCATTTGTATTAATTGTGGATGCTTGACTCGGTTAAATGCTTTTTCGTAGTCGTAAACACAAGTAAACGTCCTTCCTTTGATCTCTACATTTCTGTACAAATACACTCAGCCCGAAAAGTGCTTCTCGAATTCTAAATCCTTGTCTAAATCCAAATTGTTCTTCGCTAACATCTTATTCGCATTTATTACGTATTCGATGGTGAATGATCTTTTCACATCTGTTCGCATTTGGCTTTTTAGGTAATGGTATGAACATAGACTTAAGCCAATCCCTTGGTATAGTTTCTGTACTGTAGATGTAATTTATGCAGCTGCACAAGATAGAAATATTTTCTTCATTTAAAAGTTGAAACATCTCCGCATAAAGATTATCAGGTCCAGGAGCCTTTTCAGTTTTTGCATGTTTTATTCCATCCCTAACTTCTGCTGGGAGTATATTTAAAGAAATTCCGTCCGTAATGAGTTCTGGTCATTTTCTGTCGTCATCAAAGGTATTTTTAATGTATCGAGCCCATTCTTCTTCTAGCTCTTTTTGTTCGGTTAATATCTGATTATTAAATTATAAATATGTTGGTGTTCGTGTACTGTTTTGACCGGTAACTTTAACTTTTTTATACATACTGAAATAGTCATGCTTTAGCTGTAATTCTTCCATTTCCTGACATTGTTCTTCCATCCACTTTTCTTTAGCCTTTCTTATAAGCTTTCGAGTCTGTTTACTGATCTCTTTATATTTAGTTTTGGTATTGTTTTTATACCGTGTTCTTTCATCCATAAGTCCCAATACTTCCTGGGTCATCCATTCTCTTTTCGCTGCCTTTGTTGGCATATTAAGTTTTTCGTTTTGAACTTTGACACAGATATTTTTAAATGACTCCAATGTGGTTTCGACTGATAGCAAGTGGCCTACTGAAATTGTTTGACTTATTTTTTGGTTGTGTGTTTCAGTTACTTGCGATCGAATTTCTGGGTTCCTCAGCAGTCGAAAGTTGGGCCTTACATTTTTTGCAGTTTGAATATGCTTTCAGTTAATTATGCCGGTCAGAAGGACATGGTCAGACCCGATGTCGGCTCCAGGATATGTTTTAACTCCCCGAACCCCATTTCTATAGCGCTTATTTACCATGTTATTGTTGGTCTTTCTTTTTTCCTTCGATTTTTAGGCGTGTATTTCAATGCTTTTTTTGGCCACCTTTCTTCCTGTATTCGCATTACGTGTCCATACCGCAGTAGTTTTTTTGTTTTTATTTGGACCATCGTGGAATATATACTTTTTGTTCTTCGTCTGTTAATGTGCAAAATAAGAGAAAGAAACGTTTTTTCTAACTTTGTCAAAGTTGGCTATAGACATTTCACAATAACGGAAATTGTCAATAACATTTGTTTATATTAAGAATTTTGATAGTAGTAATTTAAAACTAACTTGAAGTTTAATATCTTTGCGACACTGCGGCGCAGTATGTTTTCTATGGAGTCCCGCCCTCAATGTCAGAAGAAAACTATATTGAAGAATAAAATTGATTTTCAGCAAAAACATTGTTTTTTCTTCAAAACTCGCGGGATTTTTCACCTCATGTAGTATGGCGACTTTACTGTTTGTCCACGTAAGTCCAAGCTTTGGGCAGACTATAGCCCAAAGTTAATATAAAAGTTGTGAATTAGGTACAATACTTAAAAACCTTTTCAATTCAGCGAGAAACTAATAACTTTACCCCACATTACATATGAAATATGTAGCATGTGTTGTTGACACATGTTAAGACCGCAAATCGTGCCCTCTTAGCCAAAAATGTCACTTATTATTTTGCGATATTGCGGGGTGCACTACTAAGGGATGGGAATAATTAATAGGACATGTTGAGAGTTACAGGCTTGAATAGAAGAATATAAAAGACAATGTTTAAAGATGCGCTGATACAAGTGATTAACTAGCGAAAATAAATTGCTGTTTTCACTTTGTCATATATAGATTATTTTAAGGTAATATTTGACAATAGGCAACAAGTTGGCTGAACTCTTTGCTACACATTCTACTATCAATCTTCAAGGAAAACTCCACCCACTTTTCTTCAGATAGCGTACGGTAAAACGTATTTTAAAGAAGTTAGACACGAAAAAACTTTCTGGCGCTGTCAGCGCCATAGTACTCACAAACTGCACGGGCGCACTAACACCAGTTTTCTGTAGACAATTCAACCGATACCAGAAATAGGCAAGAAAACCTTGCCAAATAACTAAGGACCAATCGCACTCCTCTTAATAATATCCAAAGTTATGGAAAAATCTATCTTCTAAAATATCTAGAAGGATTTAATATTATAGTGACTAACAGAAGATTTTCTAACTTATGTAACACATATTTGGAACAATGCAATTGAACATTTCGGAGAATCTCGAGCTGTTGCACTTGATATATCTAAGGCATTTGACCGTGTTTGGTACGGTGGATGGTTGGCTAAGCTACGCTCTTATGTAAGTTGGGAATGTGGAATCTTTGGCACAATGGCACTACTCAGTATATATCATCACTACACCAAACACTTTATTTTTGGCACTCGAGCGCGTTTGGCTAACCATGTTAGCTTCATTAGGAGCGATGATGAGTCAATCATCGCTCCTGGTGAAGCTACCATGGTTAGTGAAACGCGCGTCGAGTGCGAAAATAAAATGTTTGGTGCAGTTGTGATATATATTGAGGAGTACGCTGAAAAGTTCTGTGGCTCTCGTGTTTCCTCAGAGAATATTTTTTAAGAGTGGCAGTCGACGGATTTTTTTCTAACACCTCCACTATCAATATCAGTGTGCCCCCGAGTTACTTGCTATCTCCTACTCTCTTTCTCATTTACAATTAACGATCTACTGGAGAGGATCAGGACCAATCTACAGCTTTGCAGATAATAGTATGCTTATTTCTTCATTTACTTTGAATGCTCAAACATCGTACATAGGGATATTTCAGCGTTTTATGCGGCCATAATTTAAATTTGCTACCTAACAATATTGAATAGGCATAGGCGACTCCTCCTGTTACCCAACTGCAGTGCGCGCGCCGGAGTCTCAGTCGGAATTTGATCGTCGCTCTGAATGTTCGATTCTATCCTCGGCAAAATAGTTATTTAAAAAACTGATTATTCTTTTTTGGAGAAAATTGTGACGGAATGGAATATTACAGGTAAGTGTGCATTTATATTAATCATTTTTATGTATTTTTTTCTTAAATAATTAGCAAGGTAGAAATGGAAATTGTTGTACGAAACCCGTTTTTCGATGTTTAAAAAGGTATTTGTTATACTTCAGGGTGCATCCCAGTGATTTTATTGGTTTTAACACAAAAAAGGGTATTTGCACTAATCAAATATATCAATATTAGCTGTGATTTTCCATGAACTCGAGGTTTTCAGGGTCTTTAAATCAGACGGTGAAAACTACGTGGTATTTTGTATTTATTTATTTTTTTAATTTAAACAGTTTTTATTTTGTTCTAGGATCCGAGGGTACTTCAGGTGCTCGAGTAGTAATGAGTAGACTATTTATTGACGAAATGCAAAAATAATACTTGCCCAATTTTAAAGAATATTTATATATCTTGAGAGTTATATTTTATCACAAGTTGAATATTGCGACGAGCAAAGGAAGGACGTGAAATATAAGTTGTCCTATTTGAAGTCATATTTCAAGAAAAAGTGGACGGAAGCCGACCTTTCAAGGAGACAGTATGAAATAATAAGGAATAGTAACAAGAAGTATAATCCAAGTTACACCGTGTTACAGCAAGCAAAAAGGAGCTAAGCTTCGAGCGGCAGCAGCAGCAAGATCACAGTATCGAGTAACAGCAGCAGCAAGAGCACCTGAAACTGCTAAATGAGATTTTGGCGAAACGTCATGCAAATTCGTTGTTAGACGAACGGATTGAAACCCGGAATTTTAATGTATTACATTCCCCCATCCGGGAAAACCTCTATTGTAACATATATATATATATATATATATATATATATATATATATATATATATATATATATATATATATATATACATATATAAATAAATATACTTTTATAGTACTATTATATATATTATAATACTATTTTCAATGTAGACATTTTCTTTTATTAACGATCTAAAAAAAATACTACCGCTCTTAAAAGATCATTAAGCCTGTAACTTAACAGGTCTTGCTCTCATCATGTGATTTACAATGTAACAAGATCCATGGTGAAAATTAACCTTCGCCTTTGCACGCGGCCCTATACGACAATGCCAATCAATCGCGTCTCAACCGCTGCGGGGCCTTATTCAATTTCGTCATGTTCACATGACATCACCTATTGTAATCCCCCGTTCATCAGGGGTATTCTGCACTGTTGCATAATATTTCTATTATTATGAGGAATCCCAAGCATAGAAATACTATTAAATCTGATGTGTTTGAATAAGTAAATGTTGAAACAAAAGAAGAAAACATGAATGAATTTACATTATTTAAACGTTTTAAATACGACCCTGTAAGTACTATAAAATATTTATTGTAAAAACCCTGTATGATGCGTACGTTAATAAGTTGTTGAACTTTCAAGCTATCAATCTCGTTTTCGCAAAAATATAAATTTGCGAAAGAGGTAAGGCAATAGAAAAAGACAAAATAATACTATGATAATTTGCTCGGATTCTTGAGGGGCTTTTTTGGCGACAATAAAACTTTTCTGTAGGCTCTATTAGGCGAAATAACTTTATTTAATGAGTACGTACGTCACGCAAGTAAAGAACTGACTTAAAAAACACCCTATATTTTTTACTTTATGTATTATTTATTTATTACATATTAGCACGTACAGCAGGGAAACCCCTAAAGTGCCACAGGAGCGACACGTGTGCAGAAAAAGCGATTCACGTTGGTCTTCGAGCACTGCAAAATATACTCGGTGAAAAACAGTCCTGAGTAGCTCAGTGCAAAACGATGAAGTTCGTCCTACAGAACCTTTCGTGAAAAGATTGTTTGATCTATTAGCGTGACGTGCATTTCTAGTCTAATGAGGTTTGTTTTGGATGGCTGGAGTGGGGATGTGGCAATCGGTGGAAAAAAGCTGAGTAACCTTAGATATGCGGATGATACTGTTATACTTGCAACTTGAATACAAGACCTAGAGTCAATTATGGAGCGCCTGGAAATCTTCTTCTTCTTCTTTAAGTTAAATCGCGAGATCTGTTATTTAACCAATCAGCCGTTAGTCTTTTTTTGGGGCGTGGATTGACAGCTGTCCTTCCATCTTTTAGGTGGTCTTCCTAGTGTGAGCGTACCGTGTGGTTTGCTTGTGAGTGCAATGCGTGCTAGTCTGTTTTCGTCCATTCTATTGACATGCTCGTATCAGTATCTTCTTCGTTGCCTGCTCCATCTAACCACGTCCTCGACTCCTCATGTTCTTCTGGTCTCCTCACTTCTGACTCTATCCCGCAACGTTTTTCCTGTTATTGCCTTCAGGGTCTTTATCTCCGCTGTTCTCATTATCCTCTTTGTTTTCACTGTATCAGCTCTTGTTTCTACTCCGTAAGTCAGAATAGGCCTTATACATGTTTTTTTGATTTGCTTTCGATTCGCATGTGCTTATTATGCCATATTATGTCTCTAAGGCTACCTGATATTGCTGAGGCCTTGTTTGCTTGTATGGTTGTTTCTCTTTCTAGGTTGTTACCACTGGCCACCTCTACTCCCAAGTATCTGCATTGATTGCATGATCTGATCGATGGGTTGATCATTCACAACTAGTTTACATCTGACGGGATCCCTGGAGAAGGTTAAGTTCTTGGTTTGGTTCAGGGTGTTGTCATATTAAATCGGTGGGCAGTGAGGTAGAAATGAAGGAGTCTTTGGAAGCCATCCTCAGTTTCCGCAATTAGAGCGGCATATCATGTTTAGTCGATGATTTCCCATGCGGTAACCTAGGCTAAGTGATGTAACCTCCTCGATCAGTACGTCCATAATGAGGTTGAAGAGTAAAGGACTTAAACTGTCGTCCTGTCTTATTGCATTTGGTATTGGTATAAGATTCGTTGTTTTATTGTCTACCTTTGTTCTTTAGGTTTATTTCTCGTGTGAGTCATATAATAGGCTGTGGGATGTCTTTGATTTGAAGTATTTCCAGGATGTCCCCAAGTTGTATCTTATCAAAGGTCTTTGTGAGGTCTATGAAGCAGATATAGGCTGGTTTATTGTACTCTATTGCTTTTTCCTTTATTTGCCGAACGATGAATATCGCGTCCGTAGTGGATCTATTTTTACGGAATCCTTGTTGTTCTTCTCTGTTGGTTATGTAGGTTTCCAGCTTCGATCTTAAAATGCTTGTCAGGAGCTTAAAAGTAGAGCATAGCAGAGTTATACCCTTATAGTTTTCAGGATTCAATTTCTGGCCTTTCTTAAAGATGGGTATTGTGGTGCTTTCATGCCATTCTTCTGGTATTGTTACATCTTGTATTGTTTTATTAAATAGTTTAGTGAGTTTTTTAATCAGTCCATGAGCCCCGCATTTAATAATTTGTTTAGGAGGTTGTCTATTCCAGGGGATTTACTATTTTTTAGTCTTTTGATAGCACTCCAAACCTCTGCCTCGTCCATCATAACATCCTCATTTCTTTCTTCCAGATTTTAATGGTTATCAACCGTTTCTTTCGTTATTCTATAGAGTTCCTTGAAGTATTCTTCCCATTTTTCTGTTGTTACTTTTCTGGTTTGGTCAGTTTCTTCCTGTTTCTCAATATTTTCCAGACTCTCCTTTGGGCTTCGTATGGTTCGTTCTGCATGTCGTTTGTAAACTTCTGTATTTTTTTTTATTATTGTTATTTTGGAGTTTACTTCACTTCTGGTTTTCATATATCTGCAGTAATCTTCGTGTGTTCAGTTGGAGCTCTTGTATTTTAGATAGTTTCTTCTTTTGTGCTCGACAAGTTCCTTCACTTCTGTTGTAAACCAGGGTTTCGTGTTATTTTGTTTGTTTATATCGATTTTCCTGATTCCTACTGCTTCGTTGGACGCCTCTCGTATATTTGTCTTTAACTTTGTCCATACCTCCTCCACGTCATCCACCTCGTTTTTTGGTTGATTGTCTTGTTTTACCGCTAATCTTCTTTTATAGAGTTCTCGTGTGCTTTGTGTTTCTAATGATTCGTTGGTATATTTTTCTATGTAGTTTGGGGGTTTCCGTTTATTGCCTGGGGGCTTTGCTAGTCTCATCTTGCACGGGACAAGACCATAATCTGAGGCTGTATTGGCAGAGGTAAGAACATGTACGTCCATTAATTGGGATGGTATTATAGTTTTATTGGTGATTATATAGTCGATTACAGATTTTTGGACCCGTGTGTTATTGAAGGTGTATTTGGTGTGTTCTTTGTGTGGGAAAAACGTATTAGTAATTCTTTATTCATTTCCTCTGCATATGTCGATAAGAAATCACTAGCAAAAACTATGTATTGACAATTAATAGAGCGAAAACCAAAGTAATGATTGTTAGTCGTAATGAAGATCTGCAACACTTAAATGAAATTGCTGGTTTCACTGTTGTAGACCATTTGGGATCCCTCATAAGTAACAATGGTGACTGTGAAGCGGAAGTAAGAAGACGTTTGGCTATGGCTAGAAACTGGACGACCAAACTCACTAAGGTCGGGAAAGATCCAGCTGTCACAAAAAACACAAAGTTAGGATTGCTATCCGGCTTTAGATTCCCTATAGCAACTTACGCATCGGAAATATGGACCATTAAACAAGCTGACCAAAGACGAATCGATGCGTTTGAGATGTGGGCATATCGAAGAATTCTCAGAGTATCATATATCGAACACCGTACTAATGTATCTATTCTTGAAGAGCTTAGTATAAAAGACCGACTTTCAAATAGAATTAATAGACAGTACCTGAAATATTTTGGTTACATTACGAGTAAAGTGGATGCCACGGAAAAGCTTGTACTAACGGGGAGGGTAGAAAGAATAAGGTCAAGGGGACGATCTCCAACAAGATGGTTCAACCAAGTAAGATCTCTCCTTGGTATGGGTATGCACGAGTCAAGTCGGATCGCATAGTATCACCGATATTTCTATTGGGGTGAAAGGATTGCGACAGAGAGAGAGAGAGAATTTCTAGTATGCTCCACTCTGGGAGAAATTAAGCGGGCTACATCAATCAACTTGCCAACACTCTTATGATGTTCAAAGAAATCAAAGTTGCTGCTTCCTCAATCAGGCGAATAGGCGTTGTAGATAGGATGCCTAGTCCTTTCCAACAGATCGTATTTTAGAGTAGGAAATAGTATAAAGTCTTGGGGACATCGGCGTTGATAGTGAAGGGACTAGAGAGAAGGTAGACCACTGGTAAAGAACGCTCTCTGAGGAAGCACAAAAGCCGTAGAGAAAACCTTTCAGACACACCATAAGAGCGTAGTTTGACCAACAATCTATCATGTCAAACACTTGAATGCCTTGGATATGTCAAGGGCAACAGCTTGAGATCATTCAAAATGGTCAATTGCGTTGTTTCTAATATATGTGACATAAGTTAGAAGATCCCCTTTGGATCTTTGTTTGCGAAAGCCGTATTAATGGTAGGATTTAATAATATTAGTATTAAATCCATCCAGGTATTTTAAATGATGCATTTTCATCACTTTCTAAATTAATGGAAGGAGTGCTACTGGTGAGTAGTTACCAGTTTTTTGCCTTTTTGGGTATCGTCTGAAATAGAAAAGAAATATTTCTTTTTAATGGATAGGTTAAGAAGTCTACAGAAAAGTGGTGTTAATTAGCTCGAACATTTTTTGGATAATATGGATGTTATTCCATCAGACATGATCAACCAGCCTTTCTCGTCCACTGCTGAACATAGGCCTCCTCCAAGTCCTTCTAGTCCACGGGATGTTGAGCTTTCGCTATCCAGTTCTAAGCAATTCTCTTTAGGTCGTCCGTCCATCGGCTAGATGGTTTGCCTCTGCACTCAACAATTCTCTTCGTCCACCTATTTTCCGTCAAGTGCACCACATGACCGGCTCACTTCCATTTCAGCGCCGTAATATGTTTTGTAATATCCACTGTCTTTGTATGATCTTTAATGATTCTGTTCGAGATTCTATCTCTTCTTGTAACGCCTAGCATTGGTCTTTCCATTGCAAACCGTGCTACTTTTAATTTCTGTGTTGTCTTCCTTGTCTGAGTTACAGTTTCAGCTCCATATGTCATGATTGGCATTACAGATTGCTCGAATGCTTTTCGTTTTATACTTGAAGGTATACCGTTGTTCTTGAACATATCATGTAGTCTTCCAAAAGCTGCCGACCCCAAGCCAATTTGTCTCTGTATTTCATCAGCACCAAAAGCTTTTTGATGTCTAGCTTCAATAAAATACTTTTTATGACACACTGTCTGAGGACAATATCGGGCATCTTTGACTACAAGTTGGGAATAGTGTGTGGTGTTTTTCCTTGGAAGCAACAGTTTCGCTAACGAGTTGGCTTTCTCAGTAGGTATTATTACAGTAGTATTATTTGGCTCTGTAAAGGGTTCAATAGTGGATTTGATGAAATTTTGATTAATGACCTTAGTGATCGACCAAAAAGATTTAGTGAAATTGTGATTGAAGACCTTAGTGGTCGACCAAAAAGACCTCGAAGCCAAGAAGTTTATTTTTAATTCTTTCATGGTGACAGTGTAATCTCTAGATTAGTGGTTAAAAGCACGTCAAGAAGAGTGGCGAACTCGCTATCACGGTTACAGTAGTTGTTGTGAACATTAAAGTTGCTCAGGATGACAATTTCAGCTTTCTGATAATTAATCTATAAATAATCGATATTCTCTGCAAGAGAAGTGAATATTTTCTAAAGTAGGTATGACCGGGTGGTGGATAGAGGTACCAGATAACCTTCTGGTTTTTTAAGTTGCTATTTTTATTTACATAACATCAAAATTTTGCTGCTCCATAGCCTCCCCTTGTCGGCAAGTAAGATCCCTTCTGACCATCACACAGAATTTAAAGTTATTTCTAAACCAGGAATAGAAATACTATCCAGGATAGGCAAAGTTGATTGTGTTAGTCGGTAAACTGATCTTACTTTCGCAGAGAGCGAGTACGAGAGCTTTATTTTATTCCAGAAGTTGGTGTACTGAATTTACGTTCGAATTTGAATCTGTTATATTGCAAAAGGTACGTTAAAATTTCGATCTCTACATGTTAACGCAGTCAAACCAATTCCCATCCGTAGATCTAAACAGAGGCTATGTTACCTCCGGAATTTTGGGGTCCTGGTGGCTTCATCATCCTCTTCTTTTCCCACAGTGTACATGCCTATAAAACATCCTCCAAAAACGTAGGCTGAAAAGTTTTTGGTCTAGCTACTTAAAACACATTTTTTTGCAAAATTCGACCTTATTCATCAACAACTCCTTCAAGAGCGATACAATCACTCCAACGCTTTTCTAATATTGCTTTACCTTTCTTGTAGAAGGATTTGTCTTTGCTTTCAAAATAGGCCTTAGTTTCGGCGATAACTTCTTCATTGGAGCCAAATCTCTTTCCAGCGATAATTTTTTTTGAGGTCTGCGAATAGATAATAGTCGCTGGGGGCCAAATCTGGAGAATACGGTGGATGAGGAAGCAATTTGAACTTCGTTTCATGCAATTTTGCCAACGTAACTATTGACTTGTGATACGGTGCATTGTCTTGATGAAAGAGCACACTTTTTCCTTGTTCATTTGGTGCCGTTTCTTTGCGGTTTCTGCCTTTAAACGCACCAATAACTTTATATAATATTCGTTATTGATGGTTTTTCTCTGCTCAGAATAGTCGATGAAAATTATTCCATGAGTATCCCAAAATACAGAGACCAAAACCTTCCCAGCCGACTGTTGTGTCTTTGGTCGCTTCGGGCGGTTTTTCCTGGCTGCTGTCCACTCAGCTGACTGCCGATTTGATTCCGGTGTGTAGTGATGAATCCATGTTTCATCCGTTGTTACATATCGCATGAAAAAATCCTTTTATTGCGTTTAAACAGGTCCAAATAGCTAGTGTTCAGAATCATCAACGCGTTGTTATTTTTGGTCCACTGTAAGCAAGCGCAACACGTTCTTTTGATATCTTTAGGATGTTAGCTATCTCACGCAATTTCACTTTACGGTCATCTAAAACAATTTTGTGGATTTTTTTATGTTTTCCGGTGTAACCACCTTAATTAGGCGTCCAGAGCGTTCAGCATCATTTGTGTCTCATTTGTGTCTACGACCGCGCTTAGATTTAGCATACCAGCAAATGATGAGTGATTTTCCAGGCGCAGAGTTCCGTAACACTTATCAAGCCATTGCTTTGCTTGAACGGTATTTTTTCCCACCAAAAAACAGTATTTAATCAACACACGAAATTCGATTTTTTCCATTGTTTTGAAAATATCAAGAGTAGCGTCACTAAAACCACTGTAACTTGTAAATTAATCGTCGAAATGTCATGAAATTGTGACACGTATAATTTGAAGGCTGGTATTTTCTAAAAATTATAGGGATTTTTTGAAAAGGGCGACATCTATGTGTCAGACCAAAAACTTTTCATCCTACGTGTTATATCTATACTGACTAACTTTAACAGTCAAAATTGACATTTTCTTAAAAATATTGTCACTTCGAATAGTGTTATAAGGAAAAATAGTTCCTTTATTAATTTTACGTAAGTGTATAAAATTTTAGCTATCAACTTTTTACTTTTTTAGTATTTGAGAAAATTGTTTTGTGACTCAGTAGAAACCAGTTCTTGTCGATAATCTTACCATACTATTTCTTTTTTAAATCCTAATCTTGTATTTTTAGGACGTTTTTTCAGTGAGATCAGAAATAACATTATAAAATTTGATTTTGATTTGATAATTTATAGATAGGTAGCCATTTCAAAAATCGACTCTTTAAATTATTATTAAATAAAAAATATGTTTAAATAAGAATAAATAAAAATTCTTTTACATATTTTATGGATATTAATCTAATTGTATACTCGTAATAATAATAAATAATATACTAATTGTACACTTGTAACCTTACCCTGATCTAAAGAAAAAGCACTATACTCGTATATTTGGTACGAGTATGTGGGTGTGTTGTTAACTTTTAATCTAATCTATCTAATATTAATTGAATATGTCAGCTTTGAATCTTAAACAATTGAATATTAAATATTGTTCAATTTCGCAATTACGCCAACAAAAACTTAAAGTGTTCGTTATTTTTACTTTCTTTGAAAGAAGTCACTATCTACATCATAATATTTAGATTTAAAAATTTGGAAGGTGATGATTAGTGATGATATTTTTAAAAAAACAGCAGCAGGGAATCCAATCTACAGCTTTGCAGATGACAGTACGCTTATCTCTTCATTCACTTTGAATGCTCGGATATCGGCTGTTCAGGCAAATATCCGCAGACAGCAGGAAGTCATTCAACTTAACAAAGACCTGGAAGACATTCTATCTTGGGGTGACAGTAACCAAGTGGAATTTAACGCTACAAAAGCCCAGGCGGCAGTTTTTTCTAAAGAAGTTAACGGTGCTGAACCCGACATAGTTATGTCGGGGCACTCCATTCCCCTAGCATCGTCACTCAATTTGTTGGGCGTTAATTTGGGAGCAAATATGTCCTGGCATGAACATGTTGCAGACATAGCAAGGAGAGCTTCTCAAAAGTTGGGAATATTATTTCGAACCAGAAAGCTTTACACTCCACAACAACTGTTAATTCTTTACAAAGCTCAAATTCGACCGACTATGGAATACTGCTCCCATGTTTGGGGGTCCGCTCCCAAACATACACTGCATTTGTTGGATTCTGTTCAAAGAAGGGCTGACCGGCGGCGGCTTGATTCGCTGGAACATCGAAGGACGGTTGGCGACTTGAGTCTATTCTACAAGTATTTTCATGGAAAGTGTTCGAAGGATGTAGCCCGCTTAATTCCTCCCAGAGCGGTGCATGTTAGAAGTACACGTCGCGCTGATTCTTCACATCCGTATGAGGTTCAGCTTGTTACTCCTCGTACAACACTTTTCAAGCAGTCTTTTAAATGGAGAACATCATCCCTTTGGAATGGCTTACCCAGGACTGTGTTTCCCACCGAGTACAATTTACAGCGATTGAAGAACAACGTGAATCGCTTTTTCCGCACACGTGTCGCTCCTGTAGCGCTTTAGGGACTTCCCTGCAGCACGTGTGCTAGACCCATAAAAAAAAGCTGGTTAGGAAAGGGATATAAGGCAGAGAACGAGGCACCTAAAATATCAAATAAAATAATACACTCTAAAAAGTTTATCAAATTAACATTTAATTTTGATTACAGTTTTTCTATTACACATCTTTCACTGACTAGATTTTATCTAATTTTTTACTATTTTGGGTATTCATACAATGTCTATAATAATAATAAAGTATGGACAACAGGAAATAGGGATATTCACAATGTATTAACTGCATCTGCAAAAAATTCACCTTAAGTAGCGGATCTCAGTAATAAAGGAAAAATCGACCCTAAAAAAATAATGTCATGAATATTTTTTTGCACCCGACTGATTAACGCTGAACTTCGCAATAACGAAATATGTAAATTAGACAGAAGGTCTTTTTTAGATCCCGTCAGTCGGCTTTTCTCAAATAAATCTGATAAAAAAAATATTAAAATATTTTTCTATTTTAAAACCCAAAGATTTGCGGCTCCTTTGTTATCCGCTTTCCAGAGATTAAAGCATTTATGCTGCGACTGCGGTGTTTTCTTTTCAGTGAATGTTTATCAATTACGGGTGTAAGGTGTCGTAAAAGTCAATGTTTTTTTTAAAGAGAGATGGACTAACATAGTAATTAAGAAATTTGCAGAAAGTGTAGAATATAGCAGCAAGTGAGATAGATTGTGTCACGGGTATAGCTGGTGAAGTTTTAAATTTTTCAGCGACAACTTAGGACATTTTATATAGAGATTCATTGCACATTTAAGGTACAATTATTTATTTATTTATTTCGTATGTATGTACATTGCACACAGCACAATTGAAGTTAAATAAAATTACCAAAATGAATTATACAAAAATATAACAAATATAAAAAAATCTTTTATCATTGAGGTATTTATCATGAAAAAGTTCAGAGAAAAATCTATCTGAAATTCTATCTTTGTTTTGCCCCCAAACAGCTGTTAAATAATAAAGTAATGCCTGGCAGCTATAACATTAACCTTTGCTATGTTCAAGGCTTCCCAGGTCCTCGATTTCGTTGTATTTCCATGAAGTAGAAGTAACACTTTATTTTCAAGAGTTGTCTTTACGATGCTTATAAAATGTTTCGTCCATTTTACAAGTTTTACATTTTACAGTTTGAGTTAATATAGACAGTACTTGGAAAGGTGACAACACTCTCAGAAGGTGTACCGTTCCCCAATTCAGGATTTCGTCTCATTCTTTTGAATATTTAATCCTAAAACCTTTTGCATTTTTTTCTGAACAGTGGGAAATCCACTTTCATCAACGTTAGATATTTTTGTAGACAAAAATTTATTTTTTTAAGATGAGGGTCGATTTGTCCTACTCTCCCTACTTAAAAACAACTACTAAGGGAGAAAGATCTAGTTATTCCGGCGCCTTATCTGTCTTTCATGGGCGTGTTGATTTTGTAAATATTTGGTAAGGACGAATTTTAAAAATTTTTGAATTTGAAAAAAAAATTCATAACACCCTATATATATATATATATATATATATATATATATATATATATATATATATATATATATATATCATATATAATCTCCATCCGTTTTACCTTCTTCTTTATCATAAAGCATCATCCCTTAAAACTAATAGATTGCTTTCTTAAGACTACTCACTAATGCTAAGAGATAAGTCAAAAGAAATTATATAGATTTCTATTGACTTATCTCTAAGGGCATAAGTCATATTATATTTATAATACGAGACCCGTTTTTGAGTAAGTATTGGTACAGAGAAACATATCTTTAAGAGTTCGCAAATTTTCGTTTTTTGGAATTATCTACTTCCGGCCTCTAGAACCTGGCTACGTCACTGATTGTATAGTTACATCTTAGTAATGCCTAGATTGGTATAACTTAAAACCTTTGTGCTCTATAGACTTAAACAAAAAAAAGTTAATTTAATTCTCTAAAATTTAATTAAGTCCTAATCTTTATTAACCATTCTACTTTTTAAAGCTCCTAATTTTCTACACTTCATCTTGCACTGCAACAACTTCCAAATGCGGACTTCCGACCGACTCAACTTCAGAACTCATCTCCTCATCTTCGCCCTCCGAAATGACGAAAGAATTATTCGGCCTCCTCATCTCACCTTTTTTGTGACTCATGTAATCCACTACTAGTTCGAGACCAATTAGAGCTCGAAGATCTTTTGCTTTCTTTTGTTTTTCTTCCTCTGATTGATGAGATGCATCTCTTGATGAGTTAGTGAGTGTAGAATCTGTAATACTTGTAGATTTATCTGGAATTCCTTCTACATCTACGTTTATATTGATTGAATCTTCTACTTCAGGTCTGAGTCTATTTGGAGACATATGATAAGATGATATTTCAGATTTTTTGTCTGTTAAGTTCTTATATATGTCTGATATGTTTCCCAAGATATAATTGGTGCTAGTTTTGTTGCTAGTTTTATCAAATCCTAGGGATTTAACATCAAACCGTGTTTGGGATTTATTTGTGTGACGTTGTTTTGATAAGTTTGACGAATTTGGTACAGAAAATGCTGAAGAGTGCCTCTTTTGTCTAAAAATATCCCTGACAGAATCTTCCACTTTAACGTTTTTCTGCTCTACGTCAGTTTTTTCTAGTTCTTTTTGATTTACTATTGTATTACTGATACCAACAACACCATCTTTTAATTGGGTACTATTATTATTGCTATTGTTATTATTATGTTTATCATAAATGTGTCCCGATACCCTTAAATCAATAAAAAAGTGTAAGGGGTCGATGCCATAAGGTGGAGTTGGGTATATCGGAGGGTACCATATTGGTGGGGGTGGTGGTAGAACTAGATTTGATGAGTTTTCTTGTTGTGGTGGAAATGTCGGGAGCTGGTCTTCTAGTTTCGGTGTCTTTGGGGCCTGGTAGTCTTCTGGCTAAAAAGAGAGCGTAAATAAATTTAGGGTATTAACAGTTATGAGTTCAGTTTAATAAGTCACAAGTTTAAAACCTTTTTAGAATGTTCTTTGTTTGAATCGAAAATCCTTAAATTTGCCTTAGAAAGCCAACATTTACTCGTCCCATACCGCTTGATACGAGGTCACCAGTTAAGCGTTTATTAGTGTTCCGTACGGAACGCTTAAAGATCACTTCGGTGTCTGTCTGTCCGTCTGTCACACCCGATTTTTTCCGAAACTATTTGACATAGAAAGTTTAAATTTGGCACTACTATGGGAATTGATGGCTTTTTCAGCGTCGTGTAGTTTTGAAGGTTAAATTTTGACTTAAAGGGTTAGTTTTGTGGGGTGAAATCGGAAGTGAAAAAAAAAAACTACCAGGTCATCGAGTTGGGTGTCAAAGGAAAGCTTGTAAAAACAGGAGTGCAATATATATAATGCAATACTTGCGAGCACTTTTCTTTGTATTATTTTTAAAAAGTTGCGAAAAATCGCTGGCCCCCCCTTATCTCGAAAAGTACTGATCAAACAATTTTGCAAAATCCCGGAATATTCTCCACAGGGTGTAGATTGAACGAAAATTATCATGAGTGCATTACCTTTAATAATTTATCTAGTATATAAAAAAACAAAAATTTCAAGGTCATTAGTTTTCAGTAAAGATCGGAAAAGAACTTTGTTGAAAACTCATTTGGGGTGTGTTTTGTGAAGTCATTAATTATTTAATTTTTATTTTAAAAGCAATCAACGAACGGAACATTAATTGCGCAAGTCTGACTTGGCTGCTTTTTTTAACATAAACCAAGATTTTAAGTTCAAATTTCAGAGACTTACATGGACTAAATAAATGCAAAACATGGCTGTAAAAATAAGTGACCAGCTCTTCTGGTTTAGACGGAAACGCAGTCAACTGCGTTATTTCTTATGAAACACCCTGTATATTATATAAATTTTTAATTTTAAGAAAGAACTTAAAAAACGATTTTTTATAAAATCGTGGTTGGAAATGTGAAATAATGCATAACTATTGTATGAAAAAGGACATCAAAAAATGGATGTGGGTAAGTCCTGATGGGAAAACTGAAAACCAAATTGACTTTTTGCTGTCCACAAATGTCAATATAATTACAAATATCTCAGTCGTCAGAGGTAAATTTTCACAAAAAGCTCTCATTAAATGTTAACAGACTGCATTTTGGCATACAGGTAGTTTTTTGGACTTAAAATACTAAAAAAAATGTTTGCTGCTCTAAAGTGTACGCTAAGCCTATTAAATCGAAAAAAAACCGGTCAAGTGCAAATTGAACTTGCACAATTAGTGTTCCGTACGTTGATTGTTTTTAAAATAAAATTTTTTGTTAGGGTGGTATAAAATGATCAGTGACTTCACAAAACACACACCAAATGAGTTTTCAACAAAGTTTGTTTCCAATCTTTACTGAAAACTGGTGACCTTGAATTTTTTTTTTTATATACCAAATAAATTATTAAATGTAATGCACTCGTAATAATTTTTGTTCAATCTATACCCCGTGGAGAATATTCCAGAATTTTTTCAAAATTTTTTGATCAGTACTTTTCGAGATAAGGTAGGGGACAGCGATTTTTTAAAAGTAATACGAAGAAAAGTGTGCGCAAGTATTACATTATATACGAATATATATATATATCTATATATATATATATATATATATATATATATATATATATATATATATATATATATATATATATATATATATATATATATAAAATATTTACTCGTGTTTTCACAAGCTTTCATTTGACACCACACTCGATGACCTAGTAAAAAAAAAATTTTTTCACTTCCGATTTTACCCCTCAAAACGAACCCCTTAAGTCAAAATTTATGTTACGGTGGTATAAAATGATCAGTGACTTCACAAAACACACCCCAAATGAGTTTTCAACAAAGTTTGTTTCCAATCTTTACTGAAATCTGATGACATCGAAATTTTTTTTTTTTTTATATACCATATAAATTATTAAAGGTAATGCACTCGTGATAATTTTCGTTCAATCTACACCCCGTGGAGAATATTCCAGAATTTTTTCGAAATTTTTTGATAAGTACTTTTCGAGATAAGGCCCGGGACAGCGATTTTTCGCGAATTTTTAAAAAATAATACAAAGAAAAGTGCGCGCAAGTATAATATTATATATATATATTTTACTCGTGTTTTCACAAGCTTTCATTTGACACCACACTCGATGACCTAGTAAAAAAATTTTTTTTTCGCTTCCGACTTCACCCCCCAAAACTAACCCCTTAAGTCAAAATTTAATTCTCAAAACTACATGGCTCTGATGAGGCCATCAATTCCTATATTATTACCAAATTTCACTTTTCTATGTCAAATAGTTTCGGAGAAAATCGGGTGTGACAGACAGACAGACAGACAGACAAACAGACAGACAGACAGACAGACAGACAGACAGACAGACAGACACCGAAGTGATCTTATAAGTATTCCGTACGGAACACTAATAAAATGAAAAACTAGGTTTTTCGCAAATACCTCGAAGAATCAAAAAGATATCAAAAAACTAATAGCCCCACGTGAAAGAACAGGAAATTTGACAAAAAGATAGTATATAGATAATTTTTTTAAATTTTACCGTAATTAAAAAAAATATTTAAAATAATCCCTTCGGTTGTAGTGGGAATCAAGCTTCCAACCTCATTTATGATTAAATTAACGTTTCTATATACCGCTAAATACTTTGAAATAGGCTATTAAGGGGTTTCTCAGATCGCTAATTAAGAATCCGATGACAGATTTGAAAAATTCAAAATGGGGGGTCCAATCCAAAGCCAGAGAATTTTTTTTTTAAATATCTACTAAGGGGTTTTTTGGGGTGCTGATTAAGAATCTGAGGAGAGATTTAAAAAATTTAAAATGGGTGATCCAAAATGGCAGTCAGTGTATATAAAAAAAATAAATGAAAATATAATTATTTATATAAAATATGAATATAATTAATAATAATTGTATAAATACAAAACAGCAACCAACATTTAATTTATACTTAAAGTTAATTATTTTTCGTTTAAAAGTTTATTTAACAATATACAGTATACAAACTACATGAGCGTCGCACAGAAGAGAGAAAACAGATCGAGCTGGAGGCGCTGGGCGCGCTTTTTGTCTCCGATCGCCAGTAACAAAATTCCTTCGAGTAATTTAGAATATTTGTGTTTTCAATAACTGTTTTCTTTGTACCTGGATGTTTAAATGAAATATAGATATTCTATACTTAAAGGTTAGACTTTTATCTTTCATTTCCCACCTTTAAATTTCTTTTTTTAAAATTTAAGTTGTATGATTAATAATAAGCAAAAAAAAGAAAAAGCTTTTTTAATTTTTTAATGATTTGCTAATATCAAGTATACTTTTAACTGTAACTAAAAAAAAAATAAAATTGTCCGACTTTTTTTGACCACTTCGTACTGCTTTGAATGTAAAATTGCCGGCGGCGCAACTACAGTAGGAGCGAATTTTCATGTTTTAAAACTCAATTTTTTATCAACACAGACGATGTGGGTATTCTTAATTATTCTGATATTGAAGCATCATCTATAATATATATAAAATGCAACGTCTCTCTGTCTGTCTGTCCGTTAGTGCGCCTATCACTGAAAAAACACTTATCCGATTTGCGTAGTTTTTTTTTAAAACATACATATGTTTTCTGGCCAGGTTATAGGCTATATTTTATTACGATAGGTAGCATAAGGAATGAGCAGTGAAGTAAAATAGTGAATAATGTCGGAAATAAGTTTGCCGCTAGCGCGTGCCTTTGCAATACACTGCCTAAACCATTAAATATGGAACAATATTATGTAGCAAAGAATATCTGTAATGTATAATCTATAATATATATAAATTGCAATGTCTCTCTGTCTGTCTGTCTGTCCATTAGTGCGTTTATCACGCGAGAACCACTTATCCAATTTACGTGTCTTTTTTTAAATTCATACATATATTCTTTGGCCAGGTTATATAATAATAATAATCATCTATATCTATAATATATATAAAATGCAGCGTCTCTCTATCTGTCTGTCTGTCCGTTAGTGCGCTTATCACTGGACAACCACTTATCCGATTTACCTGTCTTTTTTTAAATTCATGCATATATTCTTTGGCCAGGTTATATAATAATAATAATAATCTATATCTATAATATATATAAAATGCAATGTTTGTCTGTCTGTCTGTCTGTCCGTTAATGCGTTTATCCCTCGAGAACCACTTATCCGATTTACGTGTTTTTTTAAATTCATACATATGTTCTCTGACCAGGTTATAGGTATATATTTTATTACATCTGTAATATATATAAAATGCAACGTATTCTGTCTGTCTGTCCGTTAGTGCGCTTAACACTGGAGAACCACTTATCCGATTTTCGTACTTTCTTTTTTTAAAACATACATATGTTCTCCGGCCAGATTATAAGCTATATTTTATTACGGTAGGTAACATAAGGAATGAGCAGTGACAATAATAGTAAATGAAGTCGGACAAAGTTTGCCGCTAGCGCGTTTTCTTGCAATACACAGTCCAAACCATTAAATATGGAACAATATTATGTAGCAGAGAATATCTATAATATATATAAAATGCAATGTCTCTCTGTCCGTCTGTCTGTCTGCCTGCCTGTGCGTCCGTTAGTGTGCTTATCACTGGAGAACTCCTTATCCGATTTACGTGCTTTTTTTTAACCATACGTATGTTCTCTGGCCAGGTTATAGGACATATTTTGTTAGGTGACATAAGGAATAAGCAGTGATGATAATAGTGAATTAAGTCGGAGAAAAGTTTGCCGCTAGCGCGTTCTCTTGCAATACACTCCCTAAAGCATTAAATATGGAACAATATCATGTAGCAAAGAATACAATATATATAAAAATGCAACGTCTCTCTGTCTGTCTGTCTGTCCGTTAGTGCGCTTATCACTCGAGAACCACTTATCCGATTTACGTGTTTTTATAAATTTACACATATGTTCTATATAATTCGATATAAGCCTAGATAATGGGAGATAAGGTGAGATAATGGGAGATAAGAAGAAATAGTGGGAGATAAGTCGAGATAAGCCTCGATAATGGGAGATAAGGTGAGATAATGGGAGATAAGTATAAATAATGGGAGATAAGGAGAGATAATGGAAGATAAGCAGAGATAAGTCTAAATAATGGGAGTTATGGTGAGATAATGGGAGATAAGGATAAATAATGGGAGATAAGGATAAATAATGGGAGATAAGTCGAGATAAGCCTAGATAATGGGAAATAAGGTGAGATAATGGGAGATAAGGAGAAATAATGGGAGATAAGGAGAAATAATGGGAGATGAGCAGAGATAAGCCTAGATAATGGAAATTATGTAGAAATAATGGGAAATAAGCAGAAATATTGGGAGATAAGGAGAAATAATGGGAGATATTTTATTACGTTTGGGTAACATAAGGAATAAGCAGTGACGATAGTAGTGAATCAAGTCCACGCGAGCGGAGCCGCGGGCCCGGCTAGTGTATAATAATAATATATAAACAAGGTTTTTTTTCAATACTATATTTTATTAAATATTTTTAAATTTACTATATGCCTGTTAAAATCATGCAAACAAAAATTTCGTTTTAAGTTTTACAAATTATAAAGCAACAAAAATAAAAACTATTAGTATCATCAGAAAGCTGAAAGTCTCCTTTTCAAAAAGCTATCTTTTAATTTTTTTTTACACTCTGAAAACGATATTGATTAACCTTCGAGCGGTTCGCTACACTTTTTGAATCACCTATCCGAATTTTTTAATAAATTCTCACGCTAATAAAAAAAATTTGAAAAAAATTGTATATACTTATTTTTTGTAAAATTTCCCGCTCTTTCACATTCACGCTATTAGTTTTTCAATGTCTTTTTTATTTTTCAAGGTATATTACCGAAAAACCGAATTTTGATTTTATTTTGGATTTTGTGTACATCAAACTTCAGCAAACTTCTTTTTTATCGTATTCTACGTTCAAAAAACTACCTGTGTGCAAAAATGCAGCCTCTTAACATTTAATGAGAGCTCAAAACCCCTGGCGACTGGGCTAATAACTATTGTATGAAAAAGGACAGTAGAAAATGAATGTGAGCAAGTCTTAATGGGAAAACTAAAAACCAAATTGACTATGTGCTGTCCAGAAATGTCAGTATAATTACAAATGTTTGAAGTCTAAATAAATCCTTTTGCCCAGGACTGTGTCTCTCATCGAGTACAATTTACAGCCATTCAAGAACAACATGAATCGCTTTTTCCGCACACGTGTCGCTCCTGTAGCGCTTTGGGGACTTTCTTGCAGCACGTGTGCTAGACTCATAAAAAAAATCAATTGTAGGAAGTGACCACAGGCTGGTAACAGCAGTGGTAAAAATACATAGGAAAGACATGAGAAAGCAAAAGATAAAAAAAAAGTACAACAGTCGAAATTCGAAAACTCAAAGAAAATAGACTAGAATATCAAGAAACGGTAATGGACATAATTTAAAGTACGAACACAGAATCAATGTCAATAAATGAAGAAAATCGGAAACTAGTCAAAATACTCCAAAATGCTGCAAAACTTTATAAAAGTATTAGAGCAAAAAAAAAATCGGAGAGATTAAGTCCAGAAACCTAGAGACTATTAGAAAAATGTAAAAAACTCATCTTCAAAAAAATGAGGGATTTTGATGAATATGCGAAAAATAACGAAATTGTGAGAAAAATGGTAAAAGACGATATCATGCAACATTATGTTAGGATGGCTGAAAAAATTTCAAAGGAACATAAGGAAATGAAGATATTCAGGAGAAATACAGCGCACAAGAAAGGAATAGGTGTATTAAAAGATATTGAGGGACGCATATGAACAGATCGAGAATATATAATTAGAATAAGCACAGATGAAGGTCGCAGAAAAACAATAACAAATGTGGGTTCTGAGGACATCACACCCATTGCAACGGAGGAGTTAAATTATGCCATAGATGCACTGAAGAACGGAAAGGCCTCGAGAGATGACGACATAAAGACAGAAATGATAAAGGAAGCAGGAACACCGTAGAAAATAAATCTGATCAACCTATTTAATAAATGCTTACAAGAATACAGTGATATAATATACAGGGTTTCCGTAAAATAGAATGAAGTTAATTTCGTTTTCGGTTAGATTGAAAGTAATAGTCGTTTGTTTTTACGGGCAAATTCTGCACTTATTTGAACCATATAAGTCCCTAAAATTTAAACGGAAAATAAATTTTATGTTAAAAAAGAGCTTAACTATTAATCTCGTAGTCACTAAGTCTACCTTTTTTTCGTAAGGGTGATATCATTTGAAAACGACAGGGTTTAAACTTTTTTAGGGGTTTCTGGTCAATCACCAGATCAAGAATACCGATCTTCAATACATCAATTAAAAAGAATAGAATCTTACTTTTTGATGACCATTTTCTATGTTGGTCGTCAATTCTAATGCATTTTCTTCATTATTCCGCATACTCTTGATCATCCAAGGTTCGCTGTTCTCCACTTTTTCCACAGGCTTTTCTACTTTTTCTTCCATAATGGAATTGCTTTGAAGACTATTTTCTCTACTAATGTTGCTCCAACCTCTCTTTCTGGAACGTCGCATGGGCTGTCCATAGTACATGTTAGTATTGGCTAGAAATCGAAAAAAACAATTAAACCAATATTAGTTGAGTTATAGGTACAGCAACTTTATGACACAGCAAAAATGGGCCAATATAAATAAAACTCTCATAAATCTTTGAGATAGATATGATCAAAGACAGCGAACAGAGACTGATAATACTATTTAGACCAACTTGTCTAGTGCCGTTGAAGTTAAGTGTTTTAAGGGGATATATTTTAATATAGTAAGTTATTTTATTTCATACTACTTTATTGTTATGTATTGCAGCATTTCACAAATTGCTAATTGAAACAATAATGCCTTGACGAAACGTGATATGACACTTATAATATTGTAAAGTAAGGATGGTTAGATGAGGTAGTAAGTACTACGTTAGAAGTTCTTTATCCAAGAATATTACTACTTTACTTTTGTACGGTTTCTGTATAGGTGAATTCGTCAGTAAAATAAATCTAGATTTATTGCAAAATTAAGATTGGTGACGTCTAGCAGCAGGCTCTGATGCTATTGGAAGTAGGAGAGGACCTAAAACAAAAATTTGCAAAACTTTTCAACATATGTCTAGAAACTGGCAAAATATCAAGATTATGGCATATATCAGAAGTAATACACAAAAAAGGAGATATCAGAAAGTTGGACAATTACCGCCCGATTAGCTTACTATCTCACATTTATAAACTTTTGACTAAAATAATCCAATAGTTTAAAAAAATAAGTTAGATTCCTACCACGTATGGGACCAGCTGGTTTTAAATTCGGCTATAGTAAATGCGACCACTTACAGACAATTAGTTTTTAGTTTTAGGTTTAGTTTAGTTTACTTTTATCGTTAATTGTGGCAGTCATTTATATACCTCCATATGTCACGCCGCAGGAATATGAACTTTTTTTGAATCGCTTGAACAGTGCGAATGTTTGTAGAGTATGAGGGTAATCATTTTGGGAGACTTTAATGCCCCTCAATATGGGGCCCGTGACAATAATGATATCAAAGCGAGGGAGATTGGCACCTTCATGAACTTCTTTAATTTTGAGCAATATAACAATATTAAAAACACTGGCAATATTTTAGATTTAGTTTTTAGTAACTTTAAATGTTCAGTTGTGCATAACCTTGTTCCGATTATTCCTGAAGATGTCTATCATCCGGCACTAATTGTTAATCTTTTTAATCTAGGCAGTAATATAACCCAGAGTGTCCCTAATTGTTTAATAAGAGCATACAATTTTAAATGGGCCGATTTCTTGTCTTTATATGACTCTCTACTGTCTACCGATTGGACCAATCTGGGTAAGTCTACTGACGTTAATATCGCAGTTACTGAGTTTTATAACCGACTCTATGAGCAACTAGGTACTTATGTTCCACTTCGCAAAAATTTTTCAAGTAAAAATTTCCTGTTTGGTATACATCAGAAATAATCACGGATCTTAAATATAAATCCCTAATGAGATCAAAATATAAAAAAACCGGTGATCAATGGTATAATATCGAATTTACAAATATTAGAAGATTGATTAAGGATAAGTGCAAATCAGCTTTTGATAGGTACATATTTGGTGTCCAGGAAACAATTAACAGTGATTCAGGAAAGTTTTGGTCCTTTATTAATCAGAAGAATCGAGAATCAAGGATTCCCGGAGCAATTCATTTGCGCGGTGCTTGGTATGAAAAGCCGCAAGACATAGTAAATGTGTTCGCTTCTTATTTTGAAAGTGTATTTTTGCCTAACGAGAATGACATCGATTTTGTTCCGGAGAGTGCTTATCAGCTTTTCGGTAGTGTTGACATTTCATTAGCTTGTGTAACAGACAGTGAGATTCAACACGCTGCTAAAAAAATAAAGAATAAGCTGACCGCAGGACTTGATGGTATTCCATCTTTTATGGTTAAAGATTGCATGGGTGCACTTATGGTGCCTCTAAAATACATATATAATCTGGCGTTAAGGACGTTAATATTTCCAGGGAGCTGGAAGGAAACGAGGGCGCGCCCCATTTTCAAGTCCGGCGAACGTAGCGAGCTAAACAATATCGACCTATTTCTATTCTGAACAATTTTTTGAAGCTATTTGAAGTAATTTTGTATAATCGCATTTATACTCAGGTTAGAGATATTCTGTCAACCCCATCAACATTGATTTATTGATGGTAGATCCACTGTAACAAACTTGGGAGTGTATACAAACTTTACAGAGAACATATTAGACGCAGGAGGGCAGGTTGACGTAATATACACGGACTTTTCTAAAGCCTTTGATAGAATGAATATCTCATTTCGTTTTGCTGCAAAAGCTTTGGCGTATGGGTTTTGGTGTGGATGCGTGCAGTTTGTTTTCTTCATATTTGGGGGGCCGCTCTCAGTCAGTACACTATAATGGATATATTTCCGATTCCTATATCGAAACCTCGGGCGTGCCACAGGGATCCAATCTTGGTCCCTTACCATTTTTGCTATATATTAATGACTTCTGTGATACTCTGAATTGTGGCAGGCTGCTTTTCGCTGATGATCTTAAGCTGTATGCGTCCGTCTGTATTCAGGGCTGTAAAGCGCTTCAAACTGAGCTTTGCGTGCTTGAGGATTGGTGTAAGCACAATAAATTAGACTTGAATATTTCTAAATGTAAAATTATGTCGCTGACGAGGAAAAACCATATAATAACATATGAATATTCACTAGGAACGTCAATTCTCGAGCGCACCAATAGTGTAAGGGACTTAGGAGTAGTATTCGATAACAAAATGAATTTTTCTAATCACATTAATAACGTAACGCTGGAAGCCAATCGTCTATATGGTTTTATAGTGCGCAACTGTAGAAGCTTTAATAGTGAACGATCTTTAATACTGCTTATGAGTCTTATGTGAAATCCAAACTAGAGTATGCCTCTCTTATTTGGAGCCCATAATATTTATGCTACAAATTAATGCTAGAACGAGTTCAAAAAAGATTTCTAAAATATTTATCATATAAGGTAGATGGTGTCTATCCAATGATAGGAATAGAGTACTCTTTGTTATTGGAGAGATTTAATTTTCAATCACTTGAGACTCGCAGAGAGTGTTCGTCTATAATTTTCTTGTATAGATTGTTGCACGGGGTCATCGACTGTCCTCAGCTGCTATCGAAGGTGGCTATATTGGTGCCTAGAATTAATTCACGAAATACTGCTATTTTTGTTTGTTCACGTGCTAGGACTAATCTCAGGTTAATTGAACCAATCAATGTTATGTGCAATAAATTTAACTTAATTAGTAATGAATATGACATTTTTGCAGACACCGAAAATAAGATTCGGTCAATATGTTTAGATCATTTCACTTGATAGGACATTTATAAAAATTCTTTTAGAAGCTTGTTTTGCTTGTTGGATGTATGTAACTAATATTTGTTTTATTTCACTTTTATTCTAATTTGTACTGCCCTGATTCATTTAATTTCTTTATTCATTTTTATTTCTTTCTTTCTTCTTTTTTTGTTGTTACTTTAGTATTTTAGTTTTAAGAGAAAATTTCATTCATATTCTTTCTTGTTTTTCCTGTAAATGGTTCTTACTGTTGGGAATAAAGCTATTATTATTATTATTATTAATTAGAAATATTCGAGAGAAGAATAATGAATACAATTTCGAACTTTACATAGTCTTCATATACTATAAGAAGTCATCAACGGCTTAAACGACTGTAGAATTGATTCTAGATACACTACCCTAATAGAAGATATATAAGAAAATGTAAAGATGTATATAAAAAGTACAGAACAAATAAGTATAGGAAGAAGTGTAAGACAGGGAGGGAGATACAATCTTTCTTAAGCTATTTATTGCAGCTCTAGAAGACGTATTTCGCCAACTAGATTGAACAAAGAACGGCCTAAAGATAGATAGTGTGTATTTGAGTCATTTAAGGTTTGCAGACGATATTGTCATCAGTAGTAATCCACCATTACAAGAAATTATAAATGAGTTAAATTACCACTCAAAGACAATGGGTCTTAAGACGAATTAAAGGAAGACAAAAATATTAACCAACACTAATAATAGCATAGTTATAAATTTAAAAGGCACAGCTCTCGAGATTGTTAAGAATTATGTGTATTTTGGGCAAAAAATTACTATGGTGAGACACAGTGTCTCGGATGAAATCCCAAGAAGAATCAGGCTTAGATGGAGCGCATTCTGGAAACTAAATTATATATTCAAAGATAAAGCTATCCCAAATAAGGAATTTCTTTTTTTTGAGGTTATTGTTGGCATCCCTGCACACAATGTTTTGTGGAAAGAGATTTATTTCTAACCTTATTTATGGTTAAATAGTACATTATCGAACACGAGTGCTGTATACGCTTCGCGCTTCAAAGCTGTGTTCTTATACGAGTATAATGATCCAAAAGGTCCGACAACGATGCCAATAGCGGCCGCTAAGTATATGGGCAAGTTTAGGGCATTTATCAGCAATTAGGTGAAACGATACCCTCAGTTAAAAACTTGTTGATGATCTACCAGAATATGATTCCATAGGAAAAGTGTTAAACAATGACGAAAAAATGATTATTAACGTATTTTCCCGAAATCCTCAATTAACTTTGTTCCAAGGGGTGCAAAAATTAAAGCAAATTAAACAATTCGCACTTATTTCCGGGCTAGCGTTTGGCCTGTCTGTATTTCACGCTAGAATCCGATTATTCGAAAGTATTCTACATTTATCATACAAGGTTTCTGTGTAAAGGTGGCAGCTCAGATCGGATAAAGAAACTGTCAAGCAAAAAAGGCAGAAATACAGGCAATATTCAGAGAGTAAACGGGCTTAAGCATAGAAGTGCCAAAAGCTGGATTTGGTAACATCAGTGATAGTAATACAAGTTGGAGATTTCTTGCCAATCCCAAGGTGGCCGCTGAAACTACCGGTGTCAACTTCAACCTCATAAATCGCTTAGAAGTGATTTGGGAGTAGTATCGGATCGACCTGTAAAATTTTACAGACTATGGATATAAGACCGCCAAAATTTATGTGGAGTTGTATCTCTGACATCTCATGACTCCTACGAAGCATAAAATATTAATTCATGGTGCCACAGTAATGGAAAAGGCCCTTTTGCACATTGAATTACTGTCCGTAGAAGCACCAGAGGCGCGTGTACCGGTAAAGAAGTAATACAACTGCTTGTTTCTGCTGAACCCAATATTAACGACGAAAGTTCCGAAGAAGAAGAGAAGTCCGCGGGAAAATCTGCAGAGGAAGCCGACGAATGGAGCTCGAACGCGGATCAAAGGACGCGAAGTGGGATTCTTCATCGTAAAAATATTATTTTTGTAATTTTTGTTTAAGTCAACTTGTTTTTTTCAAAACATACTATTTTTTATATATTAGAATGTATTTTTCTTCAAAATACGCCCTCCAAAAAGCTCTCAGTGCTATGTTTAGAAATAAAACCCGATTTAAAATATCTAAAACCAAAAAAATAATTTTGGCCGCATAAAACGCTGAAATACCCCTACGTGAGCGCTAAAGCTTGATTGTTTCTCAATTTTGTGTGGGCTATATTCATTTTTAATGATATTTTGGAGTATCTTCCCATAGATTCTACCTAAGGTACAAGTTACCGATATACATCTGTAATGTTGATATTCAGATTCGTTTTCTTTTTTATGAATGGGTGTTATCTAGGTTTCCTTCCCAATGTGCGGTTTTGGTTCTCCTTATATATATATATATATATATATATATATATATATATATATATATATATATATATATATATATATATATATATATATATATATATATATATATATATATATATATATATATATATATATATATATATATATATATATATATATATATATATATATATATATATATATATTGTTGAATAGTCTTAACATTTCTGATAGTTTTGAAGGAGCACTCTTTAGTATTTCGGCAGGAGACCTATTAAATGAAGAGAAGTGTGAATCTGACAGAGTAATTCTTTATTTATGGATTTAGCACACGTGCTGCAGGGAAATCCCTAAAGCGCTACAGGAGCGTGTGCAGAAAAAGCGATTTACGTTGGTCTTGAATCGCTGTTAATTGTACTCGGTAGAAGCACAGTCCTGAGCAAATTATTCTAAAGGGATGATGTTCTCCATACAAAAGACTACCTGAAAAGGTAAGTAATAAACGCTAATATAAATAAACAAAAAAAAACTTACTTCCAAATCCGCCACTAATGTTGCCACGTTGCGCGTTTTGCTCATTCTTGGCCTGAACGAAACTTCTTAACATCTCCGAAAAAAAGTACGTATTTGGCAACAGCGACATGTTGTACAAGTAAGGTGGTGTTGCAGCCAGGAGTCGAGAGACAAGATCGGTGTTTCGGAGTTCGAGGGGCGAGAGTTTCGGCTTGGGAGGAGGTAGCAGGTGGGGTTCTTGTGCCGAAGACATAGTTCTGAAAAAAGAAAAATATAATTAATTTTATTTATTACCATGTTTTAAATAAGAATGTGTCCGCGATAATTGATTTTTGGAGATACGATTCTATCGATTCAACAAAAAATCCGTAGAGGGAACCTTGGTCTACGACGCATTTTAGTAAAAGTATCAATCGATTCCGAATTTTCATTGAAATAACGTAAAATCCAAAATGAGTCACTTGTTTGCTCGTCTTTCTTTACTTCCATCCAAGGGAGAATAACATGACACATTCCGCGGCCGCTAAACATTTTAAAATGTCGGTGTCGTTGGTGAAGAAGTGGGTAAATCATTTTAACGAAATGAAAAATGTGGACGACTTGTCAAAACGTGGCTCGGTAGGCAAAATCACTCCGAAAGTCGAAAAACGAATCATGTCTTTGTTTTCACGAGCCCCGAAGTTGACGCTGCGTCAACAAGAATGGAAAAAAATACCACCCGATTTTTGTGCTAGGCTTATTGACGGGCAGAAGATGTCAAGCAGTGACTGACGCAAAAGGATATCCCACTAAATATTAAATATTTTCGACATCTTAGTCGTCTTAGTGGAATTTTTATTTTATAACAAAAATGTTTCCATACTTTTTTGTGCATAATTTTGTTACGTTAAAAACTAAGCACATTTGTAATAAACAATTACTATTTTAGTCTTCAAAATATTTGCTAGCATGTATACGATTGATAAATAAATATTGTAATTGTAACATACAGACTACAAAAAATCTTTGGTATATCTTGGAAAATTTTGTTCTGTAGAAATTTCACTTCTCTCTAGCACATATTATTTTTTCACCAAACAGTCGCTACTTTCTTAATTATATATATATATATATATATATATATATATATATATATATATATATATATACGAGGGTTGTGTAAGAAATAAGGTTCCCAACGCTGTAAACTCGCCGCGCGAGATGCTAGGCGAAATCCGGCAACACCGCCGTGTGCGCTGATTCCCCCACTCTAGATCCCGCCTTGGTAGAACTCGCTGCGACGTTCAGTGCCGGCCTGATAGCCATCCGCGATGGAACCCTCGATCGCCGTCACCGCCAGGTGCGAAGTTCGTGCGGTAATCCGATTTTTGCACGCTAAAAAGTTACCACCGGTTGATATTCATAGGCAGTTGTGTGAAGTTTATGGGAAAGCTTGTATCAGCGTTCAACACATCCGCAAATGGTGTAGGGAGTTCTCCGAAGGACGCACGCACTTGTGTCGAAGATTGAGCGAATTCTGCTCGAGGATAGGAGGATAACGATTCGGGAACTGGCTGCCCGGGTTCCTGAGTTTGTGAAAAAACAATCCACACGATTTTGACTGAAAAGTTACGTTATCACAAGGTGTGTGCGCGGTGGGTCCCGCACATGCTTTCAGAACTTACAAAGCCGATCGCGTCAAGTGTGCCCAGGAGTTTCTCCGAGAATGCGCCGAGAATACCGAAGATTTCTTAGACTCCATTGTTACCGGGGATGAAACGTGGTGTCATTACGTCACCCCGGAAACAAAACAACAATCGCAACAATGGCGCCATACCGGATCGCCTAAACCGAAGAAGTTCAAGCAGACGCTGCCCGCAGGGAAAGTGATGGTTACGGTCTTTTGGGACCGTAAGGGTGTCCTGCTTGTTGAGTTTATGCCTCGAGGGATCACAATAAATTCGGAAAATTATTGTGAGACCTTGAAAAAACTCAGAAGAGCCATCCAAAATCGCCGGAGAGGAAGACTGACAAAAGGCGTTAGACTGCACCACGACAATGCGCACCCGCACGTCTCTCGCCAAACCAAGGATTTAATCGACAATTGTGGCTGGGATCTCGTTGAACATGCTCCCTACAGCCCTGATCTTGCACCGAGTGACTTCCACTTGTTTCCAAAATTAAAGCAACACTTGGGTGGACAACGTTTCGAGACTAATGAAGAAGTGCAGGAAGCGGTCACCAAATTCCTCCACGGACTGGCGGCGGACTTCTTTGAAGCAGGATTCCAAAAGTGGATTAGTCGTCAACAAAAATGCGTGGAAAAATCTGGAGATTATGTTGAAAAATAGCTAAGAAATTAAGCTTTCCAATGATGTATTTTTCAGTTCAAATAAAAAATGCCTTACACCTGAAAAAAATGTGGGAACCTTATTTTTTACACAACCGTCGTATATATATATATATATATATATATATATATATATATATATATATATATATATATGTATATATACATATATACATATAGACATATATATATTATAAAAAAATGATTCCATAGTTTAACAAATAATGAATTTCAAATAATTTGGTGTCGTGACCACACACCAGGTGAATACCCTCGGGAAACTACAATTGATAGCTTGAGGAATATAACTTGGTGGAACAAGCACATGCCAATAGAGACAAAAGTAAAAATGTATAAAGCTAAGGTGGGCCCCATATTATCGTATGCCGCAGAAATAAGAGCAGAAAAAAAGAAAGCAATACAACAAGTGTTCGGTAAACAAATCTATCCATCCTAGAAAGATGTGGAGGACAGGACGTAGTTAAATGAATGAGAAAGAGGAAATGGAAAAATAAGTAGACTAATTGCGAAGAAAGATCGGCAAAGACTTGTATGCGAACACGACGAAAAGAGAAGAGACCTCCAACACGACCACCCAAGAAATGGGCTCAAAAATGAGGGAACACTCTTTTCATATTTACGTTAAAACGCCATCATTCAACCAATGTGTGTACCCATACCGCCAAGTGTTACCAGACTTCCAAAATTTAAAAATTCTTTGATGAAGTACATAGTTTTAGATAATAGTCAAGAGAGTAAACAATATCATATTTATCTTCAACGACCGAAAATTTTCTATCAAAATAAAAGTGGTATACGGTATCCAAACGAATTTGTACTACAAAATAGCTAGCCTAACTCTCAGGTGGAACTAATAGCATAGGCGAGGTCATCAGTTCCGGTCAAGTAACTACTAGAGGGAACTATAAGGAATAGGCCCTCTGTCTTTATTTAAACTACTTTTACATTTTACAATTTCCATGCGTTCAACATTTTTAATTAATCTTAGATTGTTATAGTATGATCAGCTTCAAAGGCATGTTCGGTAATGCAGTTGTCCTTTGTTCTCAATTTCGTAAGTGAATTTAATGGAATCATACCGGCTATTTAATTTGGAAACAAAATCATGTATATTTGTTTTCTTTGTATCAAAAATCGCGAAAACATCATCCACATACCTAAACCATACCCTTGGGAAATATTCAAATTTTTGACTGGCTTCAGTTTCAAACTTACTCATGAATAAATTGGCTAGGCGATAAGCAATTACCCATAGCTGTTCCTTCTTTCTGAACATAAAATTGACTGTTATATTGAAAATAATTTTGTTCCATTCAAAGTTTAGATAAGTATTCATGAATAATTTCGTCCTTAAAGTCATTCATCCTAAGTAATTCTTCAAGATATTGTAAAGTTTGTGGTATTGGCACACTTGGGAACAAAGAACTAACATCAAAAGAAATTAAAATTTCACCTTCATTAAGAACTAAATTTTTTGTTTTATTAATGAATTCTAAAGAATTTTTCACTGCGAAAGTATTTAATGGTAAATTCTCAAGTTGTTTTGATAATCATTTGGATATCAAATATGTGGGCCGACCGATGAAACAATGGGTCGCATTGCTTTTCCAGGTATGTGAATTTTGGGTAAGTAATACAACTTTGGTATGGTCGGATTACTCATATGTTATTTAATTTAAATTTTAGCTGGTCGTCATTCAGATTCCGTGCAGCATTGCTATCGACGCAGAATAAGGCAACGTTATTATTTATTATATTGTCAAAACGTGGGGAACATCGTTTACAGTTGCAACTTAACACAATGTTTTCTACTTGTCTTGATCGCTGAAATTTCCGATGATTGATTGATTGGCGGGAAACGATTGCATGAATGATGTACATAGGCCGTATACAAGATATTTTTGTTTAACACAATACGTTTAATATCTGCATAATGTGGGTCTTGTATAAGAGAACATTATTTTATTTCATCAATTATTAATAACATTTTTTTATTTTGTGGTTCGCTTTAGTTTTTTCGTAAAGGCAATTTATTATACAGGACCACATTTTTTTTACTCAAACAAGACAAGATATCCTATACGTATTTTGGACCGCTGAAAACGAATCCGTTGTCCGTTCCAATTCAGCACGTCTAGTTTTGTTTAAATCAAAGAAATATAATTTCAAAATCACCAAAATAAATATCAAGATGCAAACCTAAGATAACTTAATTGATAAAAAAATATTCAAGCGTATGCTTACAAATTAAATTCCGTATATAAACTATAAACTGGCCTAACTTAACCTAACTTAATCACAGGCCCACATTTTTTTTTTGTTAAATACATGAGAAGTAGAATGCTATGAATCTGTATTCTATATATTTAGCGAATATCTTCATCCTTATGACAGAAATACTAAAAATTGAGATAAAACAATACATTTCTATGTATTTTGATGATCTGAATCTGATGTTAGAATTCATCCCCGACGCCATCATTTTTTCCTATTCTTAAAAAATAGCACATTTTTACAGCGGAAATACAGCGAAACTGATAAAAGATGTCTGAAACAATATATGTCTATGTATCTTAAGATGCTGAGTCTGAATCTGACTTTGGAATTCTCCTATAAGGTTACCATTCTAACCTCAAAAAAAGCTCAAAATCAGTGAATATCTTCATTCTTATGGCGGGAATACTTCCAAACCTTATTCTAAAAACTTTACGCCAAGAACTTCAAATCTAACATAACCTAATAAAAGAACTTTACACCAAGATACATAAAGATGCATTGTTTAATTTTTTACCAACAGCACTGCATTTCCTTCAAAAAATGGAATTTTCATTAATATGAGCAAGTTTTAAGGATATAAGCAAAATGAAGGTATTCACTGACATAGAGCTATTTTTAGGGTTCCGTACGGAACACTTATAAGATGACTTAGGAGTCTGTCTGTCTGTCTGTCCGTCACACCTGATTTTCTCCGAAACTATTTGTCATAGAAAGTTGAAATTTGGTAATAATATAGGAATTGATGGCCTCATCAGAGCCGTGTAGTTTTGGAAGTTAAATTTTGACTTAAGGGGTTAGTTTTGGGGGGTGAAATCGGAAGTGAAAAAAAATTACTAGGTCATCTAGTGTGGTATCAAATGAAAGCTTGTGAAAACACGAGTAAAATATATATATGTAATGTAATACTTGTGCACACTTTTCTTTGTATTATTTTTAAAAATCGTTGTCCTCTCCTTATCTCGAAAAGTACTGATCAAAAAATTTTGAAAAAATTTTGGAATATTCTCCACGGAGTGTAGATTGAACGAAAATAATCATGAGTGCATTACCTTTAATAATTTATCTGGTATATAAAAAAAACTAAAATTTTTCAGTAAAGATTGGAAACAAACTTTGTTGAAAACTCATTTGGGGTGTATCTTGTGAAGTCACTGATTATTTTATACCTTCGTAAAATTTTTTTTTATTTTAAAAGCATTCAACAAACGCAACACTAATTGCGCAAGTTCAACTTGCACTTGATCGCTTATTTACGATTAGAAAGAAAAAGATGATCACGTAGTTAAGTTAGTTTAGGAGTTTTTGGTGTAAAGATCTTAGGATTAGGTTAAGTTAGTCTTGGAGTTCTTGGTGTAAAGTTCTTCTATTAGGTTATGTTGGGTTTGGAGTTCTTGGTGTAAAGTTTTTCCATTAGGTTATGTTAGGTTTGGAGTTCTTGGTGTAAAGATCTTAGGATTAAGTTATGTTAGGTTTGGCGTTTCTTCATCCTAAAGTTATGGAGTAAAATAAACAGCGGCGTGGATTTAACGACCGAAAATAAATATACAGAATACAGATTCATAGCATATTACTTCTCATGAATTTAACAAAAAAAATTGTGGGCCTGTGTGAGGTTATGTTAGGTTTTGTTGGTTTTGTTAGAAGTTAAGGCAATTTTTAGTTTATATAAATAATTTAATCTGTAATCTCTAGGCTGGCATATTTTTTATCAATTAAGTTATCTTAGGTTTGAATCTTGATATTTATTTTGGTGATTTTATTCATAGAGTTTTGAGATGGGGGGGCTGAGTTTCGGATCGCAAAGTGTGTGCATGTGAATTGAACGCCCGGCAATAGTCAACTCATTCAACGAGCATTATTACGGTAGTGTCTCGATCTATTTAATTATTTTGTTGATTGCAAACGAGAGGGACTAGAAATAAAGCAGAATGTAGGGTTAGAATTAAGACAATAAGTAAAAAATTTAGAGGTTTATGAGAATAATTCTGTGAAATTTTATGAAGTTAACGAAACGATAAGCGACGACCTTGATTGTTTTATTGCGTATAAGATGAGCGAATCACCGGAGAACGGTGATAAGAAGTATAAACAACAATTTTTTTTCTTTTTGTCCCGTGTTTGAAAATGGATTATACGAGGAGCACACGTAAAGTTTTTATAACAGAAAGAAAAATGGATAGCGATGATAGTCAAAAATCAGGAGACTTGAAAAGTGGAAGAGTCGAAGAAAAAGAAGAGCCAATGGGATTATTTAAGAAGAGGAAAAAGCTGATAAGAACATCACAGAAAGAGAAAAACGAAAGAGTAGATAAGATAGACAATTTGTTAGAAATTATCAGAGCTAATGTCAGATATAGAAGAAATAAAACAAGATCAGAAGAGATGCCAACAAGAGCTGAAGGAACTAAGAAAGGAGAATGAAGTATTGAAAAAGGAAAATAAGATAATTAGAGAAACAAGAGACTTGAAGATGAGTAGGCTGGAAAGAGACAACGTAAGAAATAATATTGTAATACAGGGAATGAGATTTGAAGCGAATAGCCAACCAGATCTGAAAATGGGTGTAGAACATTTTATGGAGAGGAGAATGGGCACAAAAGTATATTAAAGATGTGATTAAAATAGGAGCGACTACATACCATATAGAACTTGGAAACACGGGAGATAAAGAAGCTGTGATGAAAAATAAAAACAAACTGAGAAATCTAAGAGAGATAATTTATATAAAAAGAAAAAAAGATGAACAGGAAATTTAAAAGAAATTGAAGCATATAGCAGAGAACGAGAGAAAGAATGGTAAAAGAGTGAAAATAGGATATCAAAAATCATAATTGAAGGAAGAGAATATAAATGGGACATTGAGGAAGAAAAACTGAAAGAACAAATAAAGAATACTATGACCATCAAGTCAAAAAACTGAGAAAAAGGAGAGAGAACTAATGAAAGGAATACAAATAAGAAGAAAATCAAAGAAATAGATAGGAAGAAAGAAATCGGAAATAATTATCAAGTTATTAGATTGAGAACACGGACTAATAAGGGTATAAACGGAAAAGAGGATGAACTGACAGAAGAACAACAAATGTACTGTGTAGGAATCACAGAAACAGAAAGGAAAGGAAATGAATGCAAAAAATTAGAAGGAAATGTCATAAAAGAAGAAGACAAAATTATGGAAAGATGGAAGGAATACTATAAACAACTATCAGATGGGAATGACATAGCATACAAAAACCAATATAGAGACATAATACCGGAATAAGATACAGAACTCACAGAAACAGAAGAAACTAATACAGAAGAAGTAAATGAGATAATCGGCAATTTAAATAGGATAGAAAGATAAAGAAGGAAATATGGAAAAGACAAATATAGAATAACTCAACTCCACGGGCCTTACACTAGGGGTAGAGAGGCATAAGTTTTAAGTAAGTAAGTTAGTAAGTTTTGAGATAATATTTCTTTGATTTACGCAAAAACTAGACGTGCTGGGCGGAAACGGACAACGGATTCGTTTTTAGCGACCCAAAATACCTATAGCACACCTTGTCTTGTTTGGGTAAAAAAGATAAAATTGTGATCCCGTGTTATTATTACTTATTTAATCAAAAAAATAAAATGGCAAATCCTTCGTAGTAACAGTGTTTAATAGTAAATTCGAGAAACTCTGCAATTAATTTAAATCATCCAGCTTCTTAGCCATTATATAAAATGAATATTAGCACATTGTTCGCCAAAAAGTTAGTCGGAGACGAGGGACGCGGACGCTGTCTAAGACACACCGGGATGTCTTTGACAAACAGACTTAAATTAATTGCTGTGACAATCTCAAGATTGGTTTGTATGAAAGCTGCGTTCTCTGTTTTCTAGTAGTAACAGTCTTTATGAATAAAGTGTATTCTACGTTAATGTTACCTGCTCATCTACAATAGAAATAAGTCTTTTTCTATATTTATTTAGTCATTATAGCATCTATCTCCTGAGAAAATCCAAGTGAAGATTTTCCTTCGGAATTAGAAATATTGTGTGAAAAGTCCATTGCAAAATCGTGTCGGCAAAAAAGGTTATCAAAGGTCAAAGGTCGCAAAAATCAGTTTTTCTCAAATATCTCGTGAACTATTGGTTTTATGTGAATTTTGATTGCTATGAAATTTGTTCATCATCAAAATCTCGACTCATGTTATCTGCTGAAATGATTGTAGATGATAACAATAACGAAAATGATGACGAAGAAGTAGAAGAAGCAGAAGATGGAGTTGAAAAAGAAGAAGAGGAAGAAAACGACCCATAATTAATAAAATATTGTAATGATCTGTAACCCACGGATTAGGCCTACATGGGACACCATGTAAAAAAAAACGTGTCTAGCATTTTACCTCAAAGGTGGTGTGGAGACGAATGCATCGTAACGCCCAAGTTATCTCAGTCTCATATCTTGAGAACTATTAGTTCGACGTAAATTTTATATAGAACCTTTTTTATGCAGATTTTGATGATGAATAAATTTTATAATAACCAAAATTCGCGTAAATCAATAGTTTACGAGATACTTTAGAACAACTGATTTTCGTGACCTTTGATCTTCGTTAACTTTTTTTGCCGACACGATTTGGCAATGGAATTTTGAAACAATATTTCTTAATACAAAAGCGAAGAAAATCCTGAAGGAAAATCTTACCTTGGATGTTCCGTATGGAACACTTATAAGATTACTTCAGTGTCTGTCCGTTTGTCACATTTTCTCCGAAACTAGTTAGTTTTGGGGGGTGAAATCGGAAGTGAGAAAATTTTTTTTTTACTAGGTTTTCGAGAGGCGTCAAATGAAAGCTTGTAAAAACAGGAGTTCAAACATATATATAATCTAATACTTGCGCGCATTTTTCTTTGTATTATTTTTAAAAAATAGCGAAAAATCGCTGCTCACCCCTTTATCTCGAAAAGTACTGATCAAAAAATTTTGAAAAAATCCTGGAATATTCTCCACGGACTGTAAATTGAACGAAATTATCACGAGTGCAATATCTTTTATAATTTATCTGGTATATATAAAAAAAATAAAAATTTCAAGGTCATCAGTTTTCATTAAAGATCAGAAACAAACTTTGTTGAAAACTCATTTGGGGTATGTTTTCTGAAGTCACTGATCATTTTATACCTCCGTTACAATTTTTTTTTTATCGTAGAAGCAATCAACGCACGGAACACTAATTGCGCAAGTCCAACTTACCCTTCACTGGTTATTTTATATAACCCTGACTGGACTATATGATTTGTTACTTGTTTTTCTTTTTAAAAATCTAAATATGCAATCCAAGATAAACTTAGTGTCTTGTCCCATAAGGTTATTCATTGTCAACAATACAGTTTACTTTCTTCACAAATGACATTCCAAAGACAGGACACACCAACCCGACATTATAACAAATATATCTTCAGAGAGTCTACAAGAACAAGATTCTTTTTCTTTTCTCAAAGTGTAGTAAAGATCTGCTTCACAGACATCTTCCGCCTGAAGAAAACATGTTGCAACTGCTTCAAGTATCTGGGTCTATAATGCAACAAAACAACTGCAATAGTTACGGTACGTTTTGATATTCAGGCAGCATCTATTGCCGAATCGTTCTAGCAAACTCTCGCTTAGGGACAAATTAACATTCTTTAAGATGATTCTCAGACCAGGGCTTCTTTGAGGCTACCAGAAATACATTCACGTGTGTAAATCAAGAAGGAAAATCCGTACGAGTGGTAAAGAGTAAGATCCTGAGACTGGGACTGACTGGCAACACACCTTGGTTCATTGCAAAAGGCCTAATATATCGGAATCAACATTTGTTGAATCCGTGATATCTCTAGGCAAGATAATAATTTAACATGTTTTGGAAAACGCAATTGAACACTTTGGAGAATTTCGAGCGGTTACATTTGATATTTCCAAAGCATTCAACAATGTTTGGCAAGATGGCTTGTTGGTTAAGCTACATTCTTATAGTATGTTTGAGAAGTTCTGTTTAAGGCTCTCGTGTTTCCTCAGAGAGTTCTCTTGACGAGTGGCAGTCGACGAATTTCTTTCTCATACCTTCACTATCAACGCCGATGTACCCCAAGGCTCCATACGGTCTCCTACTCTCTACATCATTTACATTAACGATCTGCTGGAAAGAAACAGGAATCCCATCTACAACTTAGCAGATGGCAGTACGTCTATTTCTTCATTAACTCTGATTGCTCAAACATCGGCGATTAACGCAAACATCCACAGGCAGCAGGAAGTCCTTCAATTAACAAAGATCTGGAAGAAGTTCTATCTTGGGGTGGCAGTAACCGAGTAGAATTTAACGCTGCAAAAACCCAGGCGGCAGTTTTTTCTTAAAAAGTTAACGTTGCTGAACCCGATAGAGTTATGTCGTGGTACTCTATTCTTCATCGTCACTCAGTTTACTAGACGTTAATTTGGACGCAAACATGTCTTGGCATGAACATGTTGCAAGCATAGCAAAGAGAGCTTCTCAAAAGCTGGTAATACAGTCTGTCAAGTAAGAACGTGTCCGCGATAATTCATTTTTGGTAGAAGCACATTTTAGTAAAAATATCAGTCGACTCTGAACTTTCTTCGATATCACGGAAAATCTAAAATGAGTCACTTGTTTGCGCGTCGGTTCGAGGCAGTCTTTCTTTCTTCCTATCCAAAGGGGCCTAAAATGACACATTTCGCGGCTAAATATATAAAAAGTCGATATCGTTTGTGACGAGACGAAAAATGTCGACGACTTGCCAAAACATAGCTCGTTAGGCAAAGTCACGTCGGAAGTCGAAGTCTGACAAGTTTGTTGATTTTTGGACTCCATCTGCCCATCTTGTAAGGGACCTACCTCTCACTCTTTTGCCTGGCACATCACCAGCCACAACCAACCTCCGAACTATCAGCCCCTTTCCCTGCAATATGGCTAAAGAATTGGAGTATGCGTTGTGATCCCAAATAGTTCAATGTCAACTATCTGGTGGGTAATTTAATCTTCCAAATCTGTCAACGCATAAAGGAAAAGTTTCATTTATAAAATCAAATACTGCGGAATGTTGTATGAAGAACCATCCTGCAGCCAGATTATTTTCCTATTGTTATATGGTACGTTTCAACATTTTCCGTTAATGTTTCCACTCGTGTTTCCACATTTAAGTTTCTGATAAGAAATATTGGTCCTATTACTTTATTGTTCAATATATCATACCAAAGCCAAACACATTGACAGCTAGAGTATTTTATGCTTCATGTCATTAAAACATTTTCGTCCATCCATCACACGTTATATTGTGACAAAAGTCTAAACCCAATTCTGATTTCATGACTTAAACATCGTAATGATAAAACTTTATGTGTGTAACAACCATGTCCTGAAAATTATTTTGAACCGTGTTCTGCTAAGATCTCGAATTGGATCTGTTATAAAATCTTCAGAATTTTCGGAAATCATAAAAGAGTAAGTTTTTATAGTAACAACGTATCCTGAAAATGCAAAAGAATGTTTCCATTAAGCTTGCCTTTTTTTGTAACCATTTTTAATATATATTTTATTTATATCCCGCTTTCCACTCTTCGAAATGTCATTCTTATACTGAAGCTTGTACCTAACTTACCATTTCATAACATAAATAAATGTAATTACACAGCCCCACAAAAAAAAAGGTGGGGTATACTTTTGATGCGATATATCAGATCCGTAGTATTTTTGCCCGCTGATCACGAATCTGACGTCAGAATATCGCCATCACATCTCAATTTTTTTCTAACCTCAAAAAATAGGTAAAAATTAGTAAAAATTAAGAAAAATATACTCCTAAAAAATTGATTCAAGCTTTTTCATGAATCCAAAGATGTATTAATATGTATTCGGACACGCTAAGCTAATATTCATCGGTTGGATTGAGCCATACAGTTCTGTTTTCTTTCTAACCTCAATAAATCAGACAGATATAGTGCTTCTCGAATGCAAAAACGAATTCAAATTAAAATTCAACCGATCCTTACCAAATTTGGTACACGGGGATTTTTTGGGTCGCTGATCACGAATCTGAGGTTGGATTTGCAAAATTCAAGATGGCAGATGTTTTCGCGCCATTTTGAACGCCGAGAAAATTCTTCGGTCGATTTTTATTCTTCTACCTGCATCCAGGGCACCTCCACGTGGTGACGGTGGGCAACGGTGTTACTCCACTAGCCGGCAGAGTCCCTGGATAACGGCTTAGATGCCGTCATGGCAGGTAGAAGAAAGAGAATTACGATGCAGGGACTCGGAAATCCAGTATCGGCGGTTGGTCAGGGCGGGAAAGCGGGCCCGCAGCCGTCGTCATCCAGCGACCGTAGCTCTTTATGTGTGGGTGACTTGGCTCATGTAGAGTATAATGCTACAAGAAAACGGTCTCACGGTACAAGGACTTTTCATAAGTGCGATAAAAACAGTGATTCATTTTGTTATATTTGCTGTCAACACGTATTGAGTAAAATGGGGTCACCGATAACGGATAAGATTAAAACCTTATATAAGGATTGTTTTAACATTGAAATACAGCACCAGGATACAGATTGGGTTCCCCACATCATTTGCAGTTCTTGCAAAATAATGTTGTACATTAATAAGAAGGCGATTAAATATTCCAGACCAGCAATATGGAATAGACCATACAGTGAAAATGATTGCTACTTTTGTATGAATGTTGTATCTAGGCATAACCGAAAAAATAAAAGCACTATTACTTATAACGATGTTTCGACAGTAACAGGACCAACTAAACTAATTCCGCCTCCTGCACCACTTCATGCTGATGTTATGGAAACAAATGATTTCACCTTATCAGTTCATGCCGAAAACATTGAGACTGTCGAAAAAGATTCAAACACTGTTACTAATGAATGTTCTAGTGACAACTTATCATATACTAGTGACACAGATAAAGAATTTCTACCATACAACCGTAAACCAGAACCAATACTCGTATCACAGTCAGAACTTAGTGATCTAGTCAGAGATTTAGGCTTATCCAAAGATGGTTCAGAGCATCTTGCTTCCTTTTTAAAGAAAAGACATTTACTTAAGCCAGAAGCTACGATTTCTTATTATAGAAACAGAGATGAAGAATTTCGAAAATATTTCACAATGGACGAGGAATTGTCACTTTCATATTGTACCGATGTAAAAGGTCTAATGGATGAATTTCAAAATAACTCATACGATCCTGAAGAATGGAGACTGTTCATTGATTCTTCTAAACGGAGCATTAAGGCAGTTTTGCTGCATAATACCAACGTTTACGCTCCCATTCCGATTGCTCATTCCACAGTTATGGAAGAGCAATATGAAAAATTAAGCAGCTTTTGATAAAAATAAAATATGCTGATCATAACTGGAAAATTTGTGGAGATCTGAAAATTGTAACAATATTGCTTGGCCAACAGTCAGGATTTACACTTTATCCCTGTTATAAATGTCTGTGGAATAGCAGAGACAGGGAACGTCATTATAAGAAAAAAATTTGGCCAACAAGAGAATCGTTCACTCCTGGTGAAAATAATGTATTGTTTCCACCATTGGTAGATCCAGGAAAAGTTCTTATTCCCTCGCTTCACATTAAGCTTGGATTTATGAAGCAATTCACGAGAGCATTAGATACAAACGGCCCATGTTTCAAATATTTGCATAAAAAATTTCCGAAATTTTCTGAAGCTAAAATTAAGGCAGGCGTATTTGACGGGCCACAAATAAGAAAATTGTTTTAAGATTCATTATTTGTTACTAAAATGAATAAAGTTGAAAAAGCTGCTTGGCTTAGTTTTAAAGAAGTCGCAACAATATAAATAAAATAATAAAAGTACAAAGAAATAGTCGAGAAAATGGTAAAAAATTTTCAAACATTAGGTTGCTTAATGAATCTAAAATTACATTTCCTGGACTCCCACATCGATGATTTCCCAGATAATCTTGGTGACTACAGTGAGGAGCAAGGGGAACGTTTTCACCAAGATCTGAAAATCATAGAAAATCGGTATCAAGGACGAGGGGATGACCATATGCTAGCGGACTATTGCTGGTCGCTAAAAAGAGAAACAAGTCCTCAAAAGCGTTTGGGCAGAAAGCCTTTGAATAGGTCATTCGCGGAAAAAAGAACAAGATACAGCCAAAAAAAGGAAAGTTAGGCGCGGGTCTAACCTTCGCAATTCTAGGGCTTAAGGGTCTACTATTTGAGAGTATATGGTTTAAAAATCCTGGTTTTGAGTTTATTGGGTCTCATTTTTAAAGTTACAGGGTTATTGAGGTCTATTTTTTGAGGTTACAGTGTGTGGGAGTCTAAGGATTCAGGGTTTAGGGTTTAAGAGTATCAGGTTTGAGGATTCCCCAACTGTATACCAAATTTGGTAGGAATCGGTTGGTTTTCAAAAATTTTGTCCGCCATCTTGGATCCGCCATTTTGAATTTTGCAAATCCGACCTCAGATTCATGATCAGCAACCCAAAAAACCCCCGAGTACCAAATTTGGTAAGAATCGGTTGAATTTTAATTTGAATTCGTTTTTGCATTCGAGAAGCACTATATCTGTCTGATTTATTGAGATTAGAAAGAAAACAGAACTGTATGGCTCAATCCAACCGATGAATATTAGCTTAGCGTATCCGAATACATATTAATACATCTTTGGATTCATGAAAAAGCTTGAATCAATTTTTTAGGAGTATATTTTTCTTAATTTTTACTAATTTTTACCTATTTTTTGAGGTTAGAAAAAAATCGAGATGTGATGGCGATATTCTGACGTCAGATTCGTGATCAGCGGGCAAAAATACTACGGATCTGATATATCGCATCAAAAGTATACCCCACTTTTTTTTTTGTGGGGCTGTGTTATCAATGTAAGTTCTTCTTGTAAAAAAGCGTAGCCAACCAACTAAGTTAGAAAAGCGATTTTTTTCTTTATTTTGCACCATAAAAATATATGTTGGCGTTTCTATTTCATCGAATAGTAATGTACATAGCGGCGCATTCAAAAATATACAGTCTGTGATGTGCGATTGTTAGTGTTCCGTACGGAACACTTATAAGATCACTTCGGTGTCTCTCCGTCTGTCTGTTTGACTGTCCATCTGTCACAACTGATTTTCTCCAAAACTATTTGACACAGAAAGTTGAAATTTGGCTCTAACATAGAAATTGATGGCTCCATCAGAGCCGTGTAGTTTTGAAAGTTAAATTTTAAGTTAAAGGGTTAGTTCTGGGGGTGAAATCAGAAGTAAAAATAAAATACCAGGTCATCGAGTGGGGTGTCAAATAAAAGCTTGTGAAAACACGAGTTCAAAAATATATGTAATGTTGTACTTGCGCTTACTTTTATTTGTATTAAATTTTGAAAATATTCTAGAATATTCTTCACATGCTGTAGATTGAACGAAAATTACCATGAATGCATTACCTTCAATTATTTATCTGGCATATAAAAAAAAAACTAAAATTTCAAGGTTATCAGTTTTCAACAAAGATTGGGAACAAAGTTTGTCGAAAACTCATTTGAGGTGTGTTTTGTGAAGTCATTGATAATTTTATACCTCCGAAACAATTTTTTTTATTTTAAAAGCAATCAACGTATATAACACTAATTGCGAAGGTCAAGATTATATTAAAATGCTACTTCTACATTCAATATTTTTAAACTTTTTAAATAATCAACCAAGCTGTAAGAGTAGTCTATTTATAATCAATAACCTTGTACATATACTATCCTGAATCTCTCATATGAGTACCTGTATAACAAATAAAAAAAAAAAAACTACGGGATAATAACAGAATTTGGCAATTTATAGAGAAAGAAGGAGAAATAATAGCATTTTATTTAAAATATAAGTTTTGTGAGCGTGTCTTTTTTTTCACGGAACTTGAAAAAGGAGCGCCAAAATTAAGAAAATCGGGTTTGAATGTCTCACGAGACCATTTGACAACATCTTCGTGCTCATGATGTCAAATTCAGAAGCATGTTGAACAAACCTTTGCTGGGAGAAGAACATATCGCGAAGCAGCTCGCTTGAGCCCACGACAAGATACTAAAGTGGCTCTGACAATCGCCGCCCGGATGCCAACCCTATTGAGAACGTTCGGTCCTTTGTAAAGAGAAAGCTCAGAGGAAAGACTCTGAGTGAGTGACTCGAAAGATTTGGAGAAAATTTCGTCGACTCATGCCTCGAAGATGTCAAGCGATTATTGATACAGGAGGCGATTGGACAACTTACTAAGGTAATTGCGCCGTTGTTAGCACACCAAAGAATACATTGATGGCAAAAAATGTTCTCGAAACACATTTTTTCAAGACTACGAGCGGTCGCGTTCTTACTTGATAGACTGTATATTACGACATATACGAAACCTTCTCTCCCACAAATCCCGATTGCGCTTACGGTACGAACTAAATGAAGCAACCTCTCTAACCTCCTCCCACATTCTTTTGTTTTCCTATAAGTAACCATGCTCACAATTTACCTATTGTGCGATAAGTAAGATTCAACTAACTTAAGCGTTTATTTTTCTAAAACTGGACTTGTTCTCCAGCTTCTCGTCTCTTTTTAAGAGGCAGATCTGGGTTCTTTTCTGAATTTCTTAGTTTTAGCCTTTAGTTTTAAGTGTCATTTAGAGATGTAAACTTTGTATTTTGTCTTTGTGAGTTGAATGGGCATGTCCCGTAAATAAATAAATAAATAAATAAATAAAAACTTATTTTAATGAAGATAAACAGCAAAAAAAGCTTCTGGTGCTGGCAGGTTTTGTCACAGTTCTCAAAAAATGCGTGAGCGAATTAACTCCAGTTTCTACGAAAAAAGAATTTTTCCTCCCCGTTGGAAATCCGCTACAGTTTACCTGACACTCAAAAAAAAGCAAGAAGACTTTATCTAATAACTACCGATTAATTGCACTTCTTTCAGTAATTTCGAAAGTTATGGAAAACACTGACAATCAGTAGAGCTTTCGTAAGGAAAAATCAATAAGATATCTTCTAATTGGAGACAATGCAGTTGAATATTTTGGAGAATCTCGAGCGGTTGCACTTGATATATCCAAGCCATTTGAACGTGTTTGGCATGTTTCTATAATGGATGGTTAGCTAAGCTACACTCAAATGGTATGTCTAAATGATTTGATTTATGGCTCTCGTGTTGTCTCAGAGAGATGTCTTTACGAGTGGCTGATGACGAATTTTTTTCAAGAATACGAGAGGTCACGTTCTTATTTGACAGATGACTATATTATTTCGAACTAGAAATTTTTACACTCCACAACAACTGATTATTCTGTACAGGGTGAGTCAACGATAGAGTAAAGTTCATTATCTCATTTGTTTCGGGAATGACGAAAAAATGTTAAATACAATAGCTTTAGGGAAGGTGCACAGTTTAAAATTATTTTTGAGTATATAGGGTACTTCTAAAAAGTATGGCCGATATAACATATGTTTTTTTAAATGGAACATCCTATTTTCTAATTTCTGCGTAAAATTTTATAACTTTTTTATTAATAATGTTATATACCTAAACCTAGTAGTTTTTCTAATATTTCAATTTTTTTTAAAAAATACTAGTTTTCAGTTTTGTAAAAAATTGCCAGAAACTCCATTGTTTTTGAAGATGGAATACTCATAATTGGTATGAGCGTTCTATAGAGATGAAAAAAAGATATATGTAAAGAAATTTGAGTTAGATGCTACAGGGTGTTCAAAATAAATTTATGCATTGCGACTATTTTAAATTGAAAAAATATCAAATTTTTTAAACGGCACACCCTGTATATTATTATATTTTCTGATAGATTTTACAAAACCCTCCAACTTTTAGTAAGTATGTTATATACCTATTTCTAATAGTTTTCGATTTATTTGAATTTTTCAGTTTTTACCCTTGTTTTTAATACACTTACGCTATTGTGAAAACATAAACAAATAGTTAATAAATTTAATATAGTTTAACTTATCTAATGATTAATTATTATGACGTAATAAATGTTCAAATATATGCCCGTCTACTTGAATACAGTCGTTTTACTATATTTTCCTTCACTTTCCTTAGCATAAAGGGCGTTATTGTCCTGTACGCATCCCGTATCCTATTTTCCTTATCTACTGGTGTTGTAGGGGGATTCACATAAACAAGATCTTTAATGTAGCCCCACAAAAAGAAGTCTAAAGGTGTTAAGTCACATGATCGAGGGGGCCACTGAATGAATCCATCCCTACCGATCCATTTTTGTGGGTAACGACCGTTTAAAAATTCCCGAACTTCCCGGTGGTAATGAGCAGGAGTTTCATCTAGTTGAATCGATATTTGTTCCCTTTCAAAGTTATCAACTTCTTCAAGAAGCTGGGGTAATTCGTTTTGCAAAAAATTTAGATATCTAGGACCGTTAAGCGGTTCGCGTAAAAAATATGGACCAAGAATTCAAAAATTTAATATTCCACACCATACATTAAGCGACCAATGGTTTCGCTTTTTAACTTCCCTGACCCAAAATGGATTAACTGTTGAATAATAATGCATGTTATGGCTGGTAACTGCTCCATTACTGCGAGAAGTAGCTTCATCAGAAAACATTATTTTGGATAAAAAATTTGGATCGGCCTCTATTGCTCCATTCATGGTGGTACAAAGTTTACTCGTCGTTCAAAATCACGGTCTTGAAGTTCTTGGTGTAGTTTCATATGAAAGGGATGATATTTGTGTTTTCTCGTGGTGCGATTAGCCGTAGAGTGGGATGTGTCAGATGAGTCAGCTAATCGACGGCTGCTGACCTGGGGATTATCTTCAACATGAAGTAGAATCTCCATTTCTTTTTCCTCATTGGGGTATACTACTTTCTGTTTCGTATACTCAACGCTACCACTACCATCAAACCGTTCCATTAAGCACTGAAAAGATTTTCTAGGTGGTATACGTCTATTAGGGTACTTCACTCCGTAAAGCCTTACAGCCAAAAAACAACTTTTTCCCGCCTAGCCCAGTGTATAACTATATCAATTAATTCATTTTTAGGAAAATCCATACCTATTAGCTTTATACGTTACACACAAATTTAACTATTTTTACTTGATATGTTAAAATTTGACAATGCCTACATTTTTGCTTTGTTTTGGCAATGATGATGTTAATAGCGTAAGTGTATTAAAAACAAGGGTAAAAATTGAAAAATTCAAAATATATCGAAAACTATTAGAAATAGGTATATGACATACTGAATAAAGGTTGGAGGTTTTTGTAAAATCTATTAGAAAAAATAATAACATACAAGGTGTGCCATTTAAAAAATTTGAGATTTTTCAATTTAAAATAGTCGAAATGCATACATTTATTTTGAACACCCTGTAGCATCTAACTTAAATTTCTTTACATATATCTTTTTTTTTTCATATTTATAGAACGCTCATACCAATTATGAGTATTCCACCTTCAGAAACAATGGCCCTATTGGCAATTTTTTACAAAACTGAAAACTAGTATTTTTAAAAAAAAAAATGAAATATTAGAAAAACTACTAGGTTTAGGTATATAACATTATTAATAAAAAAGTTATAAAATTTTACGTAGAATTTAAAAATAAATTAGAAAATAGGATGTTCCATTTAGAAATACATATATTTTATCGGCCACACTGTACCCTGTATACTCAAAAATAATTTTAAACCGTGCACCTTAATATTCCCTAAAACTATTGTATTTAACATTTTTTCGTCATTCCCGAAACAAATGAGATTTACTCTATCGTTGACTCACCCTGTACACAGCTCAAATTTAATCGACGATGGAATACAGCAACCATCTTTGGGGTTCTGCTCCCAAACATACACTACTTTTGTTGGATTCTATTCCGAAGGCTGTTGGCCTGATTGGAGACCCAGAACTGATCAGCAACCTTGATTCCTTGGAACACCGAAAAAAACGGTTGGTGACTTGAGACTATTCTAGTATTTTCATGGAAAATGTTCAAAGGATGTAGCTCGTTTAATTCCTCTCAAAGCGGTGCATGCTAGGAATACATGTCGCGCTAGTACCTCGTTTAATTCCTCTCAAAGCGGTGCATGCTAGGAATACACGTCGCGCTAGTACTTTATTTCCGTATGAAGTTCAGCTTGTCGTTCCTCATACAACCCTATTCCAGCAGTCTTTTAAATGGAGAACTTCATCCTTTTGAAATGATTTACCCAGGACCGGCCAAGTGAATCGCTTTTTCTGCACACACTTCGTTTCTGTAGGGATTTTCCTGCATCACGTGTGATATGCCCACAAAAAAAAACAATAATTTCTTATTTTCTTTTACAAAATAACTTGTTGATTCTATCAATAAATAAACAGATCAATGCATTATTGCATCAGTATAGTAAGTTATCCGTGGGGCAATTTCGAACATAGCAGTTTCTCTTCCGAGTCCATTCGTTCCATCTTAAATCCATTATCTGAAATGATTGTATCCGCAAGACATTTGCCTATTGAATTCTGCAGGAGTAATTAGAGGTACATATTCATCTCTTCAAATTAATAAATCATTTGCACGCTTCTGCTGGCTGAAGGGACATGAAATGAATAATTGAATTTCTACCTTTAAATAAGCTTGGTGAGAAGCGCGAGGGCGGTCTTAACTCAAAACTATTCCAGAACATACATATTTTCAGGTACGAGCCAGACATCTGCATCGGTAATTCCGGCTAGATCTGTTTCATGAAACCTTCGCATAAAGAGCTTTCTGTAAATTTAAATCTCTTAATAAGAGCTGATTAAAAATTAATGGCCTAAAAAAATCGGTAAATTGATTTACCTGGTATGTCCCTTGCATACACCTACTTCTAAAATAAGTAGTAAATTTGACTTCGTCAGTCTGAAGAATTACTTTGCCCAGGAATTGCAGGTGCATTTTAAACGATAGGTAAAGTCCGTCCTTACATATAGTGAAGTGACTAACTGATTCTTATTAGTGCAAGCTGTAAAATTCAAATATGATTGAACAGGTCCGTACTTTGCTTAGAATTTAATTATTTTGGTTTTTGGAAAGACATTAAACAATGTTTATACTATGTTTTATTTATGTTCATTACAAATCATCTTATTATTACCAATTATTTTTATTATAAATACAAATTATTACTTTACTCATTAAAATTAATTACATTATTCACTTAAAATAATATCACTATAGCTATCATTATCATTGGTTCTAATTATTTTATTATTATTATCATTTTCTATATTATTTGCAATATGGATATACGATTTTTCAACTTTTTCGACATGTATGACAGAGTCTGCCCAACTCTGTAGAGGTATATTAAAAACTTCGGTTTTCATAAGTTTCAGTACATTGGAATTACCAGTGGGGCAATTATTACCACGAATGGCAGATTTCAATTGATGCCAAATATGCTCTATAGGATTGAACATAGAATAGTATGGTGGAATCCTTATTTTTTTTTTTTATGGGTCTAGCAAACGTGCTACAGGGAAGTCCCTAAAGCGCTACAGGAGCGACACGTGCGCGGAGAAAGCGATTCACGTTGTTCTTAAATCGCTGTAAATTGTACTCGGTGGGAAACACAGTCCTGGGCAAATTATCCCAAAGGAATGATGTTCTCCATAAAAATGAAAAGCGTTGTACGAGGAGTAATAAGCTGAACCTCATACGGATGTGAAGTATTAGCGTGACGTGTACTTCTAATATGCACCGCTCTGGGAGGAATTAAACGGGCCACATCCTTCGAACACTTTCCATGAAAATACTTGTAGAATAGGCTCAAGTCGCCAACCGTTCTTCGATGTTCCACCTGTCAGTTCCGGGTCTCCAATCAGACGAACAGCTCTTCTCTGAATAGAATCCAAAAAATGCAGTGTATGTTTGGGAGCGGAGCCCCAAACATGTTAGCAGTATTCCATAGTTGGTCGAATTTGAGCTTTGTAAAGAATTAACAGTTGTTGTGAAGTGTAAAGCTTTCTGGTTCGAAATAATATTCCCAACTTCTGAGAAGCTCTCCTTGCTATGCCTGCAACATGTTCATGCCAGGACATATTTGCTCACAAATTAACGCCCAACAAATTGAGTGACGATGTTAGAGGAATGGAGTGCCCCGACATAACTATGTCGGGTTCAGCAACGTTAACTTTTTTAGAAAAAACTGCCGCCTGGGTTTTTGCAGCGTTAAATTCCACTTGGTTACTATCACCCCAAGATAAAATTTTTCTTCCAAGTCTTTGTTAAGTTGAATGACTTCCTGCTGTCTGCGGATATTCGTCTGAGTAACCGATGTTCGAACGTTAAAAGTGAATGAAGAGATAAGTGTACTGTCATCTGCAAAGCTGTAGATGGGATTCTCGGTCTTTTTCAGCAGATCGTTAATATAAATGAGAAAGAGAGTAGGAGACAGTATGGAGCCTTGGGGTACACCGGCGTTGATCGTGAAGGTGTTAGAAAGAAATTCGTCGACTGCCACTCGCAAAGAACGCTCTCTGAGCAAACATGCGAGCCACAAACAGAACTTTTCAGACATACCATAAGAACGTAGCTTAGCCAACAGCCCATCGTGCTAAACACGGTCGAATGCCTTGGATATGTCAAGAGCAACCGCTCGAGATTCTCCAAAGTGTTCAATTGCGTTGTTCCAAACATGTGTTACATAAGTCAGGAGATCTCTTGTTGATCTATTTTTACGAAAGCCATATTGGTGATCGCTAATAATGTTGAATCCTTCAATATATTTTAGAAGATGCTGATTGATAGCCTTTTCCATGACTTTCGATATTATTGAAAGCAGTGCGATTGGTCGGTAGTTATTTGGCAAGGTCTTCTTGCCTTCTTTAGGTATTGGCTGAACTGTGGCACGTTTCCAGCAGGAAGGAAATATTCCCTTTCTGTAAGATAGGTTGAAAAGTCTACAGAAAACTGGTGTTAGTTCCCTCGCACAGTTTTTGAGAACTATGGCAGGTATTCCTTCAGCGCCAGAAGCCTTTTTGGTGTCTAGCTTCATCAAAATACGTTTTATGATACGCTGCCTGAAGACAATATCGGGCATCCTTGACTGCACTATGGGAATATTAGATAGTGTTTTTCCTTGGAAATCGACAGTAGAATGTGAAGAAAAGAATTCAGCCAACAAGTTCGCTTTCTCAACAGGTGTCGTTGCAATAGAATTATCTGGCCGTGTGAGTGGTGGTATGGTGGATTTGATGAAATTTTGACTAACTGCCTTAGCGACTGACCAAAAGGACCTGGAATTGTTGGGACAAGCGAGAAGTTTCGTCGATAATTTCTTTGCATCTGTTCCTGGCAGGTGTTACGATTTATGGTGTTAGAATTTTCACGTCAATGTCGGTATGCAAGATGTTTAGAAGCAACAGCTTCTTTGCATTTTTGGTCAAACTAAGGCTTGCCGTTGGAAGGGCATTTCTTCGAAAAAGAGATGTAAGCCTCCATATCGGCCAAAATAACATCGGAAACCTCCTTGGCGCAGTCAGATGGGTCGTCGGATCCAAAACAAACGTCTAACCAAGGGAAAGTTCGAAAATATTCCATGAGATCTTCCCATTTAGCAGATTTGTAGTGCCAAATCTTGCGCGGTTTAGGCGCGTCTCTGTCACTGATTGGTAGGATACTGGATGTCGATAATAGTTTATGGTCGGAAAAACCTAATGGCGGATTCACGCTGACCGTGTAAATCTCCGGATTGGTGGTTAAAAACAGATCAAGAAGACTGGCGAACTCCCCGTCTCGATCAGGGATCCGTGTTGGTTCGTCAATAAGCTGAGTTAACCCACAACTGATTGAAAATGATTCGGCTTCACGACCTTGTTCATCGGTAGTATTTGAATATTTAAGCCAGTTGATGTTGTGGACATTAAAGTCGCCCAGGATGGCGATTTCGGCATTTGGATAGTTAATTTGTAGATGATCGATGGTGTCTGCAAGAGAAGCGAAAAGTGCTCTAAAGTTAGTATCGCTTGGTGGTCGATACAAGATACAGACGAACCTTGTGGTTGGTTGAGTCGTTATTTTTAACCACATAACATCAAAGTTTGGAGGCTCCAGAGCCTCTTCTCGTTGGCAAGAGAGGTCGCTTCTGACAATTAGACAGATTCCAAAGTTACGCCTATCGGGAATAGAAGTCGTACCCAGGATAAAGATAGTTAACTGTGCTGGTCGATGAACTATCCTTGATTTCACAGAGAGCGAGTAAATGAGGTTTATTTGATTGCAGGTGTTGGTGCACTGAATTTATGTTCGAGTTTAAACCTCGTATGTTGCAAAAATCCATTTTAAAATTCTGATCTCTGCATGTCGACGCACCTGAACCAGCCCCCACCCGGAGATCCGAACGGGGGGCTATTTTACCTCTGGAATTTTTTGTATCCAGGTGCCTCATCATGCTATTTGGTCTTACAGCCCGGGACATGGGCACAGCCACGAAACGTTAAGCAACTTCACGCAGCCTAAACCGATGCGATGGTATCACACCGGGCGATGCTGGTGGGATCTGGGCATCTTCCTTAAAAGTGTTTGCCCCGTATCCTTTGCATAATTGTCACAGACATATTCCTTTTAAACTCTTCAAAACTTCTATCAATTGCTGTTTGGTATAATCTTCGTGGAAGTAAATATCATTATCGTACATGTAGTTTTGAATTGTTGCTTTTGTATCGTTTGAGCAGGAAGCTTTGATTAACTGCCTACTATGGTAGCTTGCGTTGTCCATCCCAATTACACTATTTGAACCAATTTTTAAATAATTCGGCAGTGGTGTACTCATGGTAATCGAAAGAAGAATAAATCTTTGCAGACAGGGATAGTGCATTCAGAATCCATCCGACTTTAGATCCTGCATGCAAAATCGTAACCCTTTTACCTCTGTTTGATGGTGCTTTTGTTTTCACTTGCGTCAACTGAACCCCTTTCCGAAGTATCGTATGTGGCGAACCATGTTTCATCCAAGTAAATAATTGGTCTTTCCTCGTCTCTGTAAAACCTTATTTTTTTTAAATATTCCAGTCGCCATTCCTGAATTCTTTTGGACTCCATTAAAACTTGTCTTTTATTAAGTTTTTTAAATTCGAAACCCATGTGTTGAATCCACTTCCATAATGTTGTCCTACTACATTTAATCACGGTTTCATCTCTTTCAAGCCATTTTACACTTTCCTTGGCATCAGTAGATAAGTGTTTTTTACTTTTGCACGGGGTAACCTGTTGAGATACACTTGACTCGTAAATATTTTCCATGACTAAGCTGCTCTATCGCACACGAAGTAACAATAATTACAAAGCTTAAACTAAGTGGCGGATCTATTTATATTATTAGACAGTAAGTGCCAATATGGATTATGCAAGTTATTTTCGGGAAAATGCTATGTTTTATAACCACCATTAAAATTGTATTAAAATTTCATTAATAACACAGCCCCACAAAAAAAAAGTGGGGTATACTTTTGATGCGATATATCAGATCCGTAGTATTTTTGCCCGCTGATCACGAATCTGACGTCAGAATATCGCCATCACATCTCAATTTTTTTCTAACCTCAAAAAATAGGTAAAAATTAGTAAAAATCAAGAAAAATATACTCCTAAAAAATTGATTCAAGCTTTTTCATGAATCCAAAGATGTATTAATATGTATTCGGACACGCTAAGCTAATATTCATCGGTTGGATTGAGCCATACAGTTCTGTTTTCTTTCTAATCTCAATAAATCAGACAGATATAGTGCTTCTCGAATGCAAAAACGAATTCAAATTAAAATTCAACCGATCCTTACCAAATTTGGTACACGGGGATTTTTTGGGTCGCTGATCACGAATCTGAGGATGGATTTGCAAAATTCAAGATGGCAGATGTTTTCGCGCCATTTTGAACGCCGAGAAAATTCATCGGTCGATTTTTATTCTTCTACCTGTATCCAGGGCACCTCCACGTGGTAACGGTGGGCAACGGTGTTACTCCACTAGCCGCCAGAGTCCCTGGATAACGGCTTAGATGCCGTCATGGCAGGTAGAAGAAAGAGAATTACGATGCAGGGACTCGGAAACCCAGTATCGGCGGTTGGTCAGGGTGGGAAAGCGGGCCCGCAGCCGTCGTCATCCAGCGACCGTAGCTCTTCATGTGTGGGTGACTTGGTTCATGTAGAATATAATGCTACAAGAAAACGGTCTCACGGCACAAGGACTTTTCATAAGTGCGATAAAAACAGTGATTCATTTTGTTATATTTGCTGTCAACACGTATTGAGTAAAATGGGGTCACCGATAACGGATAAGATTAAAACCTTATATAAGGATTGTTTTAACATTGAAATACAGCACCAGGATACAGAGGATCATTTGCAGTTCTTGCAAAATAATGTTGTACATCAATAAGAAGGCGATTAAATATTCCAGATCAGCAATATGGAATAGACCATACAGTGAAAATGATTGCTACTTTTGTATGAATGTTGTATCTAGGCATAACCGAAAAAATAAAAGCACTATTACTTATAACGATGTTTCGACAGTAACAAGACCAACTAAACTAATTCGTCTCCTGAACCACTTGATGCTGATGTTATGGAAACAAATGATTTCACCTTATCAGTTCATGCCGAAAACATTGAGACTGTCTAAAAAAATTCAAACACTGTTACTAATGAATGTTCTAGTGACAACCTATCATATACTAGTGACACAGATAAAGAATTTCTACCATACAACCGTAAACCAGAACCAATACTCGTATCACAGTCAGAACTTAGTGATCTAGTCAGAGATTTAGGCTTATTCAAAGATGGTTCAGAGCATCTTGCTTCCTTTTTAAAGAAAAGACATTTACTTAAGCCAGAAGCTACGATTTCTTATTATAGAAACAGAGATGAAGAATTTCGAAAATATTTCACAATGGACGAGGAATTGTCACTTTCATATTGTACCGATGTAAAAGGTCTAATGGATGAATTTCAAAATAACTCATACGATCCTGAAGAATGGAGACTGTTCATTGATTCTTCTAAAACGGAGCATTAAGGCAGTTTTGCTGCATAATACCAACGTTTACGCTCCCATTCCGATTGCTCATTCCACAGTTATGGAAGAGCAATATGAAAAAATGAAGCAGCTTTTGATAAAAATAAAATATGCTGATTATAACTGGAAAATTTGTGGAGATCTGAAAATTGTAACAATATTGCTTGGCCAACAGTCAGGGTTTACACTTTATCCCTGTTATAAATGTCTGTGGAATAGCAGAGACAGGGAACGTCATTATAAGAAAAAAATTTGGCAAACAAGAGAATCGTTCACTCCTGGTGAAAATAATGTATTGTTTCCACCATTGGTAGATCCACGAAAAGTTCTTATTCCCCCGCTTCACATTAAGTTTGGACTTATGAAGCAATTCACGAGAGCATTAGATACAAACGGCCCATGTTTCAAATATTTGCATAAAAAATTTCCGAAATTTTCTGAAGCTAAAATTAAGGCAGGCGTATTTGACGGGCCACAAATAAGAAAATTGTTTCAAGATTCATTATTTGTTACTAAAATGAATAAAGTTGAAAAAGCTGCTTGGCTTAGTTTTAAAGAAGTCGCAACAAACTTTTTGGGAAATAATAAAAGTACAAAGAAATAGTCGAGAAAATGGTAACAAATTTTCAAACATTAGGTTGCTTAATGAATCTAAAATTACATTTCCTGGACTCCCACATCGATGATTTCCCAGATAATCTTGGTGACTACAGTGAGGAGCAAGGGGAACGTTTTCACCAAGATCTGAAAATCATAGAAAATCGGTATCAAGGACGATGGGATGACCATATGCTAGCGGACTATTGCTGGTCGCTAAAAAGAGAAACAAGTCCTCAAAAACGTTTGGGCAGAAAGCCTTTGAATAGGTCATTCACGGAAAAAAGAACAAGATACAGCCAAAAAATGGAAAGTTAGGCGCGGGTCTAACCTTCGCAATTCTAGGGCTTAAGGGTCTACTATTTGAGAGTATATGGTTTAAAAGTCCTGGTTTTGAGTTTATTGGGTCTCATTTTTAAAGTTACAGGGTTATTGAGGTCTATTTTTTGAGGTTACAGGGTGTGGGAGTCTAAGGTTTCAGGGTTTAGGGTTTAAGAGTATCAGGTTTGAGGATTCCCCAACTGTATACCAAATTTGGTAGGAATCGGTTGGTTTTCAAAAATTTTGTCCGCCATCTTGGATCCGCCATTTTGAATTTTGCAAATCCGACCTCAGATTCATGATCAGCAACCCAAAAAAATCCCCGTGTACCAAATTTGGTAAGAATCGGTTGAATTTTAATTTGAATTCGTTTTTGCATTCGAGAAGCACTATATCTGTCTGATTTATTGAGATTAGAAAGAAAACAGAACTGTGTGGCTTAATCCAACCGATGAATATTAGCTAAGCGTGACCGAATACATATTAATACATCTTTGGATTCATGAAAAAGCTTGAATCAATATTTTAGGAGTATATTTTTTCTTAATTTTTACTAATTTTTACCTATTTTTTGAGGTTAGAAAAAAATTGAGATGTGATGGCGATATTCTGACGTCAGATTCGTGATCAGCGGGCAAAAATACTACGGATCTGATATATCGCATCAAAAGTATACCCCACTTTTTTTTTTGTGGGGCTGTGTAATTATTTAAGATCCACCTTTGTTTTTTACAAGCAGGTAAAACGAACAGATATTTTTAAGTACGGTCCATGATTTACCTGCTTCTGAAGTGCCTAAAGAAAGCCATAAAATTTTATTTCAGTGTCTATTTATGGTTTTTACCCTTTAAGGATTAAGTTTAGCCCTTCACTATATGTATGGACGGACTTTACCTTATGGTAAGAAATCAATCACAAAAGTTGAGCAGAGGTAGCGCTTCAGAGATATTTACAACTAAAACCTGACATTTTCTTCTACATTTTTCGGATTCCTCCATTTAATCACTGAAACGGGCCTCAAATGATAAATATGGGGCTACTCCTCTAGCCTCCTTTCTCTTTAACTCCTTATATGGTTGAACGTGAATAACTGAAATTGATGAAACAAGAACACTCTTTTTAGATTCCTAGGCTTAGTGAAATTTACAACCAATTACCATTGAAACAAATAAAAAAATCAATTTTGGTATACCAAAGAAACCTAGTCACGAAAATACTTTAATTACTACTCTCAACACCCAATGACTCAAAAAAAATTAGTAAGAATAAGACAAGCCGACAGAGCCATAAAACTAAGCGACTTAGAATAGAAAGGCAAAAAATACGTTGGTTAAAAACAGTTATCCCTTGTAATTAATTAATAATATATTTAAATCACTAATGGAAAAACTAAAAAATACCACACAAAAACAAAATACAATAACCAAAATAGAAAGGAAAATTATCTAGCTCCACCAGTCTGTCAGAAAACCTCCAAACTATGTTCCAAAAACAGAAGTAAAGTTTGCGAGTTTGTTGACTCTATCTATGTAATAGTGAACACTCTTCTAGCTTAAGGGGTTTTTATTTAGTAGAAGTAATTTTTTAAGAGTGTAATAAAGTTTGGAATTTTTATTTTGTTAATAATATACTCTTCTTTATTTAAATGTGTTGCGTTTCACTGGACTACCGCTTGGTTGTACCATATTAAAATTTCTTTCAACAACTATACGAGGCTGGTTTGAAAAGTCCGTGCAAAAATAAAAACTACTTATGTGTTTGGGGTAAACCTTTTTTATTTTTTCGACATAGTCTCCTTTTAGGCTTATACACTTCGTCCAACGATGTTCTAGTTTGTTGATCCTTTCCGAATAATAGGATTTGTCCAAGTCTGCAAAATATCCATTAGTGTCTGCAATCACCTACTCGTTTGAATAAAATCTTTGTCCCGCCAGCCATTTCTTCAAATTAGGGAACAAATAGTAGCCCGAGGGAGCCAAGTCTGGAGAATAGGGGGAATGTGAAACGAGTTGGAATCCTATTTCCATTAATTTTGCGACCACAACTGCTGAGGTGTGTGCTGGTGCGTTGTCGTGATGGAAAAGGACTTTCTTGTGGGCCAATCGCGGGCGTTTTCCTTGCAGCTCGGTTTTCAAACGGTCCAATAACGATGAATAATATTCACCTGTAATAGTTTTACCCTTTTCCAGATAGTCGATGAGGATTATCCCTTGCGAATCCCAAAAGACAGTCGCCATAAGCTTTCCGGCCGAAGGAACGGTCTTCGCCTTTTTTGGTGCAGATTCCCCCTTGGTAACCCATTGTTTAGATTGTTGTTTGGTCTCAGGAGTATAGTAATGTTTCCATGTTTCATCCACAGTGACGAAACGACGCTTAAAGTCCTCCGGATTCTTCTGGAATAGCTGCAAACCATCCTTGCAACACTTCACACGATTCCGTTTTTGGTCAAGCGTGAGCAATCGCGGCACCCATCTTGCGGATAGCTTTCTCATGTCCAAATGTTTATGCAAAATATTATGTACCCGTTCCGTCGAGATGCCCACAGCACTAGCAATCTCACGTACCTTAACTCTTCTGTCATCCATCACCATATCATGGATTTGATCAATGATTTCTGGAGTCGTAACCTCCATAGGCCGTCCAGAACGTTCAGCGTCACTTGTGCCCATATGGCCAGTCCGAAAATTTTGAAACCACTTATAAACTGTTCTAATCGAAGGTGCAGAGTCACCATAATGTTTATCAAGCTTCTCTTTAGTCTCCTGAGGCGTTTTGCCTTTCATAAAGTAATGTTTAATCACCACACGAAATTCTTTTTCGTCCATTTCTTGAAAATCACTCGACTTCCTTGATTCACACGAATGCCAAACACAAAGAAATATACCAATATGGCTGAAACTTGGTGTGCGTTCATTCAAGAGATGCTACTAACTAAACATGATCTCGATACGCGCCGGTGGTGCTATCTCTCGGACTTTGCATGGACTTTTCAAACCAGCCTCGTATAACTCTTCAGTATTTTTTCATTTTTTTGAGCTGAAGTTAAATTCTTTTTATTCTAAAATGAATGATGCCCAAAAACAGTACAACCAAATTTTGAATAACTATAGAGACTATTTTCAAAAGGAGTACAAAAATTACCTCGATCTCCATGTACTCTACCAGTAAAATAAAACGAGCTAGCTTATATCTTAATTCTGTCCTCTATTAGTATTAATATCCACTCAATCCATTCTCAATACATAAGGGGCAAATAACGGCTTCTATTTAATAAATACAATATTTATTAAAAATAAAGAAAGTTGAGGCTATACAAAATAGTGAAATAGTGCTCCAACGTGAGGCTATAAAAATGGGCCCGCTTCTAGACCTTATAAACACATCATCTTTTTGAAGAGATTTGTACAAGATTGTATTTCCCACCGAGTTCAATTTGCAACTATTCAAGACCAACGTAAATTGCTTTTTTTGCACACACGCCGCTCTTGTAGTGCTTTAGGAATTCCCTGCAGCACGTGTGCTATGCCCAAACAAAAAGTATCTGTTTTATTTATATCCAAAAACTGGGGATTTCAGCAATCCTGTACAAGTCTTTTTAAATGAAAAATAGACTTTTTTCAAATAAAAGCAGACAATTTAAACAAGCTGCTTGAAGTGATAAGACACACATACACATATATATATTTTCGCGATGGAAGTGTAGATATATATGTTACAAGAGAATCCACTTTTGGTATAATAGAGCTTTACAAATCTGCAGCATCGAGCTTAAAATAATTTAGGGGAGAAAAGAATAGATTTGCATAAAAGACGGGAGAGAAGTAAGCGCCCGTTGACGACAGCTTTTTACTTGATGGTTTGTTTATTGAAAGGACTTGTCTTCTGGGTAGTTTACTTTACCTGTGAGACGAATAATATAAATAACTAGCAACTGTCCGCTACTTCGTTCGCGTGGATGTGTGATTTTTTTTCAAAGGTATTTTTAGTGTTCCATACGCAACACTTATAAGATCACTTCTTTGTCTGTCAGTCAGTCTGTTCATCTTTCTGTCACACCCGATTTTCTTTGAAACTATTGGACATACAAAGTTGAAATTTGTCACCAATATTGAGATCCGTGTAGTTTTGAAAGTTAAATTTTTACTTAAAGGGTCAGTTCTGGGGGATAAAATCGGAGGTGAAAAAAAAAAAAATTTTACGAGGTCATCGAGTGGGGTGTCCAATAAAAGCTTGTGAAAACACGAGTTCAAAAATATATATAAATAACCGTGCTCGCAGCTCCTCTCGCGTGGACTTGATTCACTATTATCGGTACTGCTTATTCCTTATGTTACCTAACGTAATAAAATAAATCCGATAACCTGGCCAGAGAACATATGTATAAATTTAAAAAAAAAACACATAAATCGGATAAGTGGTTCTTGAGTGCTAAGCTCACTAACGGACAAACTGCCAGATAGACAGAGAAATGTTGCGTTTTATATATATTATAGATTTTTAGTGTTCCATACGGAACACTTATAAGATCACTTCGGTGTCTGTCCGTCTATCTGTCTGTCCGTCTGTCTGTCCGTCTGTCTGTCCGTCTGTCTGTCCGTCTGTCTGTCCGTCTGTCACACCCGATTTTCTGCGAAACTTTTTGTCATAGAAAGTTGAAATTTGGTAATAATATAGGAATTGATGGCCTCATCAGACCCATGTAGTTTTGAAAGTTAAATTTTGACTTAAGGGGTTAGTTTTGGGGGGTGAAATCGGAAGTGAAAAAAAATTTTTTTTTTCTAGGTAATCGAGTGTGGTGTCAAATGAAAGCTTGTGAAAACACGAGTAAAAAAATATACATATAATGTAATACTTGCGCGCACTTTTCTTTGTATTATTTTTAAAAAATCGCGAAAAACCGCTTATCTCGAAAAGTACTTATCAAAAAATTTTGAAAAAATCCTGGAATATTCTCGACGGTGTGTAGATTGAACGAAAATTATCACGAGTGCATTACCTTTAATAATTTATCTGGTATATAAAAAAACAAAAATTTCAAGGTCATCAGATTTCAGTAAAGATTGGAAACAAACATTGTTGAAAACTCATTTAGGGTGTGTTTTGTGAAGTCACTGATAATTTTATACCTCTGTAACAAAATTTTTTATTCAAAAAGCAATCAACGTACGGAACACTAATTGCGCAAGTTCAACTTGCACTTGACCGGTTATTTTTGATAAATATTAAGTTGTTAATGGGGGAAAAACAGCTTGAATTTTACGTATTCATTTATTGAAAAATTAAATGGTAAAAACGTTTATTAGTATTTTTTTGTTACAGATAGACATATGCTACCGCGGATTTTTTTTAGATCTTTTTATTCTACACAATTCCTGCTACATGATATTGTTCCATATTTAGGTTGTAAAATTAAAAAATAACCATTTTTGTTAGACTTCAAAATCAATCAAAATTTTAATATTTTTAAGGTTTTAATAATTGCTAACTATGATTCTTTTATATTCTAACCATTAAAGAAATAAAGTTGTAACTGATAGTATGAATGTAACATGTAGGTTGAAAAGATTTTTGTCTAGGTACTTAAAACACATTTTTTTTGCAAAATTTGACTTTTTCATCAATACAGTCTCCTTCAAGAGCGATACAATCAGTCCAATGCTTTTCTAACATTTCTATACCTTTCTTGTAGAAGGATTTGTCTTTGCCTTCAAAATAGGCCTCAATTTCGGCGATAACTTCTTCATTGGAGCCAAATCTCTTTCCCGTGAGCATTTTTTGAGGCCTGCGAATAGACAATAGTCGCTGGGGACCATATCTGGAGAATACGATGAATGAGGAAGCAATTCGAATTTTAATTCATGCAATTTTGCTATCGTAACCATTGACTTGTGACATGGTGCGTTGTCTTGATGAAAGAGCACTTTTTTCTTGTTCATTTGGGGCCGTTTTTTTTGCGATTTCTGCCTTCAAACGCACCAATAACTTTATATAATATTCGCTATTGATGGTTTTTTCCTTCTCAACATAGTCGATAAAAATTATTCCATGCGTATCCCAAAATACAGAGGCCAAAACCTTCTGAGCCGACTGTTGTGTCTTTGGTCGCTTCAGGTGGCTTCGGCTGCTGTCCACTCAGCTGACTGTAGATTTGATTCCGGTGTGTAGTGGTGGATCCATGTTTCATCCATTGTCACATATCGCATGAAAAAATCCTTTTTATTGCGTTTAAACAGGTACAAACAGCGCTCAGAATCATCAACACGTTGTTTTTTTGGTCCACTGTAAGCAATCACGCTACCCATTTCGAACGGACCTTTTTCATACCCAAATGTTCATGTAAAATATGACCAACATGTTCTTTTGATATCTTTAGAGTGTCAGTTATCTCACGCAATTTCACTTTACGGTCATCCAAAACAATTTTGTGGATTTTCTTGATGTTTTCCAGTGTAACCACCTCATTTGGGTGTGAAGAGCGTTCAGCATCATTTGTATCTGTACGATTGCGTTTAAATTCATTATACCAGTAAATAATCTTATCAAATCATGGCTCTGCTTGAACGGTATTTTTCCCATCAAAAACAGTGATTAATCAACACACGGAAATCGATTTTTTCCATTGTTTTGAAAATATCAAAAGTAGCGTCACTAAAACCACTGTAACTTGTAAACTCATCCTCCAAATGTCATGAAATTTTGACACGAATCGTTTGAAGATTGCTACTTATTAAAAGTCATATAGATTTTTTGAAAAGGGCGACATCTATGTGTCGGACCAAAAACTTTTCAGCTTTATATGTGTAAAAATAGGTTCTGCATTAATAATTGTTTAAAGTAATTTCCTGCAATTGATAGAGATTGGATTCTTGTTCAATAGAGAACTAGCTGTAAATATTCAGTAAGTATTTTTTTAAGCTAACAACTCAGATTTAAAAAATTAAAAATTATGGTAGTGTTTCCTAGTATCTTTCTTTTTAAAATTACGGTATATTCTTCCAGCGGGTGCTCGGACTTATGAGAGTTCTTTTCTGTATCTTCTAGGTCCTGAAGATGATGTACAACTTGGTATCGAAAGCTCGATAAAACTACATTTACTAAGAACTTTAGGACCTTTTTGTTAACTCTGTAATCCTCAGGGCTATTCTTAAGTTAAACCCCGTTTCAGTTGTTACCATTAATATATATATATATATATATATATATATATATATATATATATATATATATATATATATATATATTACTTTTATAATATAATAAATATATTAAGTATATTACTAAAGGAGGTACGTTTTTAAGTAAAAAAAACTTTAGGTCTACGTTAAGGCATTCAATTCAAGTTCCAATATTTACGCACCTTCCACTACCTGTAATGTTTACATTACCAACAAAACAAACGATCCAAAAACAAACAATAAACGGGGAAACTTTATATTTTCATCATCTTAGGAAAACTCCCGGAAAAGCGTCAGTGTATGCAAATGATAAGTCTACGGTGTTTTCCGACTTCTTATTAAAATTAATGATGCCTATTATTCGAGCTGTCATCAGAAAAGTAGCGCGCGGATCTTTTTAACTGAAAAGTTGCCTAATTATGAAAAGATGTTTATGAGATGCCGCTGATGAACCAGCGATGCGATTTGTTTTTACACAAATTAGGTTTAGCTAGAGAAACAGAGCGATATCAGGAAAGGACGTTAATCGCATGCCATTGGTTATGGTTCGATATTTATATCGGTCATTCAGCTTTAAAAATTACCGCCTGAGAGTTCTGTAATCAAAGTTTAAATACACGGCTTCTTTAAGGCGTGACAAGTGGTTTTATTCAAATTAGTGTATAACTAGGGTGAATTGATCTTTCTTTATAAGCTAGGAATAAAAATTTAAACAACTGTTTAAGATCACCACTTATGTTTAGTATATTATTGCTGACAATTGTTTCGACACACTGTGTCTTCTTCTGGAGCACGATGTAAATTAACTAACAAAGTATGTCACAGTTTACCTAATTACAAGTACTAAATTCATTAACAATATTTACCTTAATACCTAGAACAAGTTCAATAAAGGAGACCCTCCCCCATCTAAATGATCGTTGAGTAATAAACCTGAGGATTTTTTCTGGTTAATTTCTACCTGTTCTAAACAATTCAGTAATTTTCCTTTTTCTTTAAAATATGCAAAATTTTGAAATCTTCATTGAACGTATGATTTTCATCTGTTAAATGTTTATTTATTTATCTACGGGACAGACCCATTAACTCATAAAGACAAAATACAAAAGTTTACATCTATAAATGACACTTAAACTACTTAAAACTAAAGGCTAAAACTAAGAAATTCAGAAAAGAACCCCGATCTGCCTCTTAAAAAGAGACAAGGAGCTGGAGAACAAGTCCAGTGATGGGCAGTTATTTACAATGCCCATAGATCTTGCCATGAAGGTATTAGCTCCGTAGGTTGTCTTATGATAAGGTTTAAAGAAGGACAACGTAGATCTAGTATGTCTAGAGGGTGCATAAAAATTAATCTGAGATAAAAGTTCTGGTTAATTTACAATGGAATCTAAAATTTTAAAGCACATTACAAGATCGCGCTGAACTCTCCGGTTAGACAGAGTATTCAAGTTTAATATAGATGTCAGTTTTGAATAACTAAAAGAATCATTGCTGAAGAATTTAAAATTAATATGACGTAGAAATTTACTCTGAACAAGCTCCAAGCTACTAGCATGGCAAGCAAAAGGTGGGTTCCACACACATGAGCAATATTCCAAGAGAGGCCTAACCAACAAAGCAGTACAACATTTTTTATAGAGGTAACGGATGAAAATTCTGATGAGCAACGCCTAATGAACCCAAGCATCCTCAGAGACCTAGACGTTACCTCGGTTATATGAGGAATAAAACTCAGTGCCGAATCAAACTTAACCCCCAGATCCCTAACATTAACCGCGGACACGAGGGAAGTCCCATTTATGCTGTAATCAAAAAACAATGGATTGTGCGATCTCGAGAAAGACATAGAGAAGCATTTAAAAGTATTTAAAACCATACCGTTTAGCTGACACCAGTCACTAAGTCTATCCAAATCACCCTGCAATCCCACACAATCCTCAATCGATTAGCGTAATGAGATTTGTTATTTTTCATTCTATAGCTTTGTTTATGTTCCTTTATTCTTTTATAAAAAGATCTGCCTGTTTGTCCTAATACATTTTAATGCAAGTGCCACGGCATAATTCGTAAACCCCCGTTTTATTTTCTTTTTTTGTTTTACTTTTATTATTTTTAATTTGTCGAGCTAATGTGTTGTTGTGTATTTGTTTCTGGAATTTTGAAAAGAAAAGTGTGAGTGAATCGATCTCAGTGTTTGCCAGTGCCGGAAAAAGTAAGTACCTGCCTATTTGTTATTCATACTTTTATTTTATATTGTAATAATATTATATTTGTTATGTTTGCGTGTAGTATGTACGTAATAAAAATTAAACACTGAACAGAGCCATTATTCGATACTTCTATAAAAGAACAGAAAGCCGAAAAAGATTGAACTTTTAGTACTTTTTATTATAAAATTATTTATTTACCCGACTGTGGTGATTCACTAAAGGAGAGATATATGATTGACCTGCATGTTTGTACATATTTCAGTGCCCTCGTAGTTGCTAATGCTAAATGACTAAAAATGTTTTCATAAATTGTACGTGTCTTTATGTACCACTCGTAACGTACATCAAAGTAATAAATAAATCATTAAAATCGCGGAGTTTTGATGTCAAAATATTCTTTAAAAGTATTTTCTCTCGAATTTACAGAAATGTATCAAACTATAATTAATCAAAAAATATTTTATATTACATTAAAATAGGTTCAGCCGTTTTGTGAAAACCTCTATATGGGTCTTAGCAGTTTATTGCTTTTAATAATTAAAATCAGTTTTGCCGCCGGCATTTTGGTTTTTTCATTGTAATAATTAATTAATCCTATTTTATTCCTTTGAAATAGGCATATCCTGTTAAAGTCGCCTTATGATTACTAAAACAAACATTTTTTTCTTTACAGGTAGGTAACTGATACGAAACATGGCTGAATCTAAAAAGAAATGTCGACAGTACAGTGTTGATTATTTGAAATTTGGTTTTCTTCCATCAAAGGCAGACAAACGATTGCCCATATGCCTTTCATGCAAGAAAGTTTTGAGCAATGTCTCTATGAAACCATCGAAGCTCGAAGATCATCTAAGAAGGTGTCATCCTGATAAAATAGGTAAAGATTTAAAATATTTTCAAACATTGAAGGAAAACTATGAAAATAGACCCACCGTGCACAGTATGTTCGCTTCAACGTCTCAAAGTAACGATGATGGCTTGCGGGCATCTTACAATATCTCATTACCTATAGCGAAATCTGGAAAACCGCACACCACCGGAGAACAGTTAATTTTACCCGCTGTTGAAGAGGTTTTAAAAACTGTTCTGCACAAACCTCCATTTGACGTACTCAAAAGAATTCCTTTGAGTTACAACACTGTACAAAGACGTATTGATGAAATTAGCTCTGATATTGAAAGCTTCTTGTGTAATTATCTGCAAACAACTCATTTTTCTATTCAACTGGACGAGTCAACTTTACCTGGTATTGAAGCATTATTATTGGCATCTGTTCGATTTGTTATGGACGAAGAAATCCATGAAGAGCTGCTATTCGCGAAAACTTTGGAGACGGACACTAAAGGTGAATCAATATTTAATGTCCTAAGTGATTTTTTTAAGGAAAAATCGATTCCATTTACAAACATTATTTCGGTGGCAGCAGATGGAGCTCCTGCCATCTTCGGGCGATATCGTGGGTTTATAAGCCATCTTAAAAGAATTATACCAGGAGTAACTGCAATTCACTGTGTCATCCACCGACAACACCTGGTAGCGAAAAATTTGAGTGATAGATTGCACCAATCGCTTCAATTTGTGATTAAAGCAGTTAACAAAATAAGAAGCAATGCGTTGAACACCCGTTTATTTGCACAATTGTGCGACGAAAATGATGAAGCCTTCCAACGATTGCTCTGACATACTAAAGTACGCTGGTTGTCGAAAGGTGCATGTTTAATAAGATTTTACTCACTTTTTGAATCAGTTTTAGAGTTTCTGGAAAGTAAAGATCCAGATTTAAAAGAAAACCTGATCAAATTGAAAGCAGACATCGCGTATTTGACACATTTGTTCAAAAAATTTAAGGACATTAACTTGCAGTTACAAGGGGACAGCCTAAATTTAATAAAAACAAAGGGTGTAATTTCGGCTTTTCTTGGAAAATTGAAATTTATGAAGCAAAATATTAGTCGGCGCGAATTCTCCCAGTTTCCAAACTTGTCACAGGCAGAATGTCTTGATGAGGATATTCAGGCATACGTTTAACATTTAAATGCCCTGCATGATGACTTCAAAAATAGATTTGAAGATATTCTGACGATGGAAATACCACCATGGATCATAAATCCATTTGATGAAACGGAAGTGACCAATGTGGTATTACAAGAGGAGCTACTCGAGCTTAGCACCAATGAGGAGCTGAAGGTGAAATTTAAAAAAGGCTATCAAACATTTTGGCTGCAGGCAGAAATACCCGAAAAATATCCTGGGCTGTGGGAAATTGCGAGAAAACTTTGGATAGCGTTTCTCTCATCATACCTTGTCGAAAAAAGTTTTAGTATCGTTACAAACCTATTAACAAAAAAAAAAGGAGCAGATTGGACATCACAGAACGGGGAAATTTGCGGTTATTCCTTACAAAACTGAAGCCAAATATTGATAATTTGCTGTCAATCCATCAAGTACATCCCTCCCATTAAAATTATGACTATTTTTTTTTTAATTGTTGATTTGCATTGTTGAAGTTACGGTACGTTATTAATGTTTAATTTTAATTCTATTAAGTCTGTAATCATATTATTTTAATAAATAGAACACAAGAAAATATATTATTTTTTCTTTTTATTTTTGCCACTCCGAATTTAGGGTTGGAACTCAGCCACAACGCAAATTTTCATCGTTAGATCTAATCCTCACATTTTTTGACGAGTTTTGGGAATATGGTATAAATGTCGCAGCAGGGGGTCCACCGAAACCAGTAAAATTTTGAAAGTGGTCTACCAGAAAAAAAAGTTTGGGAACCTCTGATTTAGAAGAACAAATCAGCAATTCTCATCTTTTTAAAAATTCCTTTTATTGGTACTGGTATGTAGATGACATATTGACTTGCTTTACAGGCACAGATCGAAAATTACAGCTATTTCTAGATTATATTAACCAACTTCATAATATTACTTTTACAACAGAAATAGAAACAAATAAATCGATTAATTTCCTAGGTTTAAAAATACAAATAAAATGAATAAACACGATTTTAAAATCTTCCATTAACCCACATACTCAGATATAACTATACACGCTAATTCTAACCACCCGTTCACACATAAAATCTCGGCTTATAATAAATTCATCCATAGACTAATAAATACACCATTAACAGAAGAAAATTTTCAGAAAGAATTAAATATTATAAAACAAATTAGTATAAACAATGGGTACAGGAGCGATTTCGTAGATAATATTTTAATGAAAAAACAATTTAAAAAGCAATAGGACTGGTGTATCCATACAAATAACTAAACAAAGAAAAATATCATGCACTCACTTATACCGAAAAAATTTACTAATAAAATTAAAAGAAATTTCCATAAAAATCCTGTAAATATCGCTTTCCGTACAAATAACACATTAGCTCGACATATTAAAAATAATAAAAGTAAAACAAAAAAAGGAAAGAAAACTGGGGTTTACGAATTATGCTGTGGCACTTGCAATAAAACGTATATAGGACAAACAGGCAGTTCTTTTTATAAAAGAATAAAGGAACATAAACAAAGCTATAGAATGAAAAATACAAATCTCATTACGCTAAACATTTAACGGATGAAAATCATACGTTCAATGAAGATTTCAAAATTTTGCATAATGGAAAGAAAGGAAAATTACTGAATTGTTTAGAACAAGTAGAAATTCACCAGAAAAAATCCTCAGGTTTATTACTCAACGATGGGGGAGGGTCTCCTTTATTGAACTTGTTCTAGGTATTAAAGTAAATATTGTTAATGAATTTAGTACTTGTAATTAGGTAAACTATATATTCTGTAATATACTTTGTTAGTTAATTTACATCGTGCTCCAGAAGAAGACACAGTGTGTCGAAACAATTGTCAGCAATAATATAATAAACATAAGTGGTGATCTTAAACATTTGTTTAAATTTTTATTCCTAGTTATTATGGATCTCCATCAAGTAACGACTAAGTCAGTGCAGTATTCTTTATAAGCCACTGCTTCTACACTGCAGGGGATAGGCCCCTTCAAGTTTTTTTCGAATTGTCCCTATGCTGTGCAAGATGGAGCCATCTACTGCCTGCTATCAACCTGATATCATCAGGTCATCCTTTCATTGGTCTTCCGACACTTCGTCTGCCCTCCCAAGGTCTCCATTTAAGTAATTTTATTTTCCATCTACCATCTTTCGTTCTAGCTACATGTTCCGTCCATTGCCATTTTAATTTTGCCACTCTTTTACTGATATCTGTAATTCTTATTGTTCGTCTGATATTCTCTCTTTTAATATGTTTTCCTAAACTAACACCTAATATCTGTCTTTCCAGGGCGCGTTGAGTACGTTGAAGTCGACAAAGACTATTTTTTGTAAGGGTCATGGGTTCCAGCCCATACTGGAAGTATGCAGTTCTCGTGCACTTTTCTTTTTAAGGTTATGGGGATACATCTGTTTTTAGAATGAATCCCAGTTTTTGAAATGCAGTACAACTGAGATCAATTCGCCTTGGTATCTCTGCTGTTTGATTGTTCTTATCCAATCTAATCTTATTTCCCAAATATATATATTGGGGTCAACACTCTCGATCCCTTCCATACTGATCTTAATTTTTGTGTTTTGTGGGCCTAGAAGTTTTATTTTCTTGTTGTTCATCTCAAGTCTAATTTTCTGTGAAGCTTGATTAAGTTGTTCTATCATGATTTTGAGTTCTAAATCTTCGTTAATTACTATCAGTATTAAAGGAATTAAAATTGATGGCATGGCAAGGGAAGCATGACGAATTTAACTTGCATAAGAAGGTGAAGGAATTAGGAGGAAAAACAACAAAAAAACAAGAAATAATTCTGAGAAATGGAACCAATGAAATTGTATTGGATATTAAGGATAAAATAAAGACATGGGAGCAATATATAAAACAACTTTTCGATGAACATAGATCAGAAAGCGTACAGCTAAACAGAGATAATGAGATAGAGCCAGAAATAACAAGAAGAGAAGTTATTTATGCTATACAAATATAGAAGGATGGAAAAGCGGTTGGTCCAGATGAGATAATAGGGAGAAATATTTTCGAATGAAAGTCCATTTATTAATCGACTGCTAATTTTATTTAACAAAATCTATGATACCGGACAAATCCTTCTTGAATGGCTAAAGTCGATTTTCATCCTAATTATATATTTCTGAGAATCATCCATACCAGAATATAGAAAATGTGAAGCAGGAATAGATAACACATAATTCGGTTTCCAAAAAGGCATGGGTACACGGGAAGCTTTATTCTCATTAAAACTTTCGACTGTGTGATGCACGAAAAATTAATAAAAGTTCTAGAAACAACAAATATAGACAAACGAGATTTAAATATTATTAAAAATCGATACCGGAATCAATCAGTGGAAGTTAAAATTGGGCTGGAAAAGTCCGAAAGCATAAAAATAACCCAAGGTGTAAGACATGGATGCATTCTCTCACCACTTCTGTTCAATGTTTATTCTGATGCTGTGTTTAATGAGGCTATCTATGAATCAACTGAAGGAATATCAGTTAATGGAAAAATACTGAACAACATATGGTATGCTGATGACACTGTCCTATTAGCGAATAATATCAAAGATCTCCAGCAACTGATCGATCGAGTCGTAACAGCCAGCGAAAGATTTGGATTAACTATGAATATAAGAAAAACTAAGTGGATGGTAATAACAAAGAAAACCCCCAAAATCCCTCGAAATCGGAGAAAACACCGTACAACAGGTCTCCACATTTAAATATTTAGGAACCAATATAAATGACAAGTGGGACCCAAGAAAGCAAATATATTCCCGAATTGAACAGGTCCGAGTAACATATATGAACATGAATAAATTTTTCCATCGGTCAAGTCTCAGTCTTGAACTCCGAATGAGAATGGTGAGAGCCGTTGCTATTGTGTGGATGTGAGTGCTGGACCTTTCATCCTGGCTCAGAGAAACAATTGGAATCTTGTGAAATGTACATTTATAGACGCCTTCTTCGCATCTTCTGGGTACAGAAAATAAAAAACACAAAACTACGCGAAAGAATGAACAAAACGAAGGAATTAGTAACAACCATAAAAAAAAAAGAAAAACTCAATACTTTGGACATATAATGAGGTGCCCAAAGTACGAATTGCTACGTCTAATTATTGAAGGAAAAATAAAGGGCAGACGATCGATCGGAAGACGATAGAATTCTTGGCTGAAGGACATGAGAAGGTGGTTTGCATATGCTTCAAGTGATATTTTTCGAGCAACAGTTTCTAAAGTTCATTTGGCTATTTGGATCGTCAACCTTCGTGAGGAGACGGCATCGTAAGAAAAAGGCATATATTTACATCACCTACGAATCGCAAGTGATGTAAATATATGCTATCGATTTTAATTCCTTTCGCTTCCCACTCAAGACTTTTAAATACATCCGCCAAGGCCAGGGCAAAGAATTTTGGTGAAATTGTGTCACCCTGCCTAACATCTTTTTTTTATCTTTATGGGTTCTGTTTTTCGATCTTTATCTAATTTAACCGTTAATGTCGCATTTTCTTATATGAATTTTAGAAATTAGGTGTATCTTGAGTCTATTCTGGCATGAGCTAAGGACTGCATAACTGCCCAATGTTCCAGGGAGTCGAAAGCTTTCTTATAATCCATGAAAGCTAGGTTATATTATATTCGGTCGCGTTTTCTATTAAAAGGGTCTGGTGATGATTTGTTGTTTCACATTTCTTGCGAAAGCTTGCCTGTTCAACTGATTGGTAGTGATCGAACTTATTTGATAGACGGTTAGTGACAATTTTAGTAAGAAGCTTGTACAAACGCGATAACAAGCGGATGTGGCGATAGTTCTCAAGGTTTTCGTGATCGCCTTTCTTGAATAAAAGTATGACCTCAATGCTAATGTACAGGTATTCTTTGTTCTTCAATCCATTGTTGAGTAATATCCGTATCGTTTCAAAAAGCAATCAAATTAGCTATCAGGCTTCTTCGCCTAACTGATGAGACCCGGAAGGTCGAGAGCAGCAAATTTCCTTTTGAAAATTTCTCCTCGTAAAAGGTATCTTTGGGGTTTGGGAAAAACCTTTTATCCCAGTTTCAGTGAGGCAGATCACAAAGTGCAAAATTCGCACCTTGTGTCCACAACAACAGAAAAATATGTTTACAGTTTGTTTTGTTGCTTGTTTCTACTTCGGTTAGTCTTCTTCAGTCAGGGAGGTAACCCTGAGACAAGTTGAAAATTTTCTGATAGAGGTAGAAACCTACAGAATGTTCAGATTAACAAAGATCAAAAGACAAAAGACACTACAAATTTATTTGATTAACGAATTCAATTTTGTCTTTTGACCTTTGTTAATCTGAACATTCTGTCGTTTCAAAAAGTTCATATCTTTCCATTTTCATATTTCAGATGTTATTTTATTTTCACCTGGAGATTTCTTATTCTTCATCTGTTTTAAAGCAATTTCCAATTTACTTCGGCTTTCCTCAGGAATTTCTTCAGAGCCAACATTAAGAATATGTTTTTGCTGCTGATTTGGATTTGGTATAGAAATAGAGTTTTGGGTGAAAGTCCGTTATTTCATCCGTCAGGTACTATTTTACCTGTTTTATCTTGTAATTTCTTTATTTTAATTCTATCTTGTGACTTGACAGAAAGGCATTTTGAGAAAAAATGTTGCAGATAAAAGTTTTAGCATTTTCTCCATAAAATTGAATAGGCATTTCAGATTTTGGGTCCAACGTTTTGCTGGGACTCTATAAGGGCCAAAAGTGAAAACTGAAATTGGAATCTAAATTTTTAAATATAGTACATATTTGAATTCAGCAAGGAATTTTATGTCCGAATACAAATTGAATATTTCTGGGCTTGTTTGGGCCTCAGTATTCTTTTCTGATAGATAGAATTATATTCAAGCTAAGCCCAACATGAATTTGAAAACAAAACTTTTTTTGACCACTCTAGTAAAGTTGTTTTCAATGTGACTTTATCAGTGCGATTTAAATACCCTCTTTAATCTAGAAGCCTATGGAGAGTATACTTTTTAGAAAAAAAAAAATGTTTTATTTACAATTTACAAAAATATAAATAGTTTTAAATAAAAAGTGACTGAATACTCCTAGTTTATACAAAAATAAATCTTTACAATTGGACAATTGATGACACCTTTGGTTGCTGGAAGCCGAATCTTTGCTCTATAACCAAAAAAATATCATAAGAGAAAAAGCTTCTCAGAATTATTCAATTTATCCGCGTATGATTTCTTACGCAATTGATATTCTTCAATTAAATCACCTAATTTCAATATATTTACGGAAGAAGAAGAAACTCACTCCTGGCGTCGTTTCTGAGTTATTTTTACAATTGTCAACGATACAACAATAATCTCCTTTTTCCTTATTTTTAATTTCTTCAATTTACGCGTGCTTCAAATAAAGATAAAGACAGTGGCCTGCCAAAATAAGAGTTGCAAAATCTTTCTATTATTAAAATCTCACCTTTTGGTTCGGCAACGCTATTTTAATTTTAATTCGAAAAAGTACAAGTAAAAATATTTATAAAGTTATTATAACACATGATACGAGGATGAATTGAAAAGTTCGTGGCCTCATCAAAAAATAATTATAATATTTTTATTATAGTACCCTCAATAAGTTCATACTTTCTTTGGTTGTAAAAATGTGTGTAAAATTTTCTTACTGTAGAATTTGTGGTTTTTAGGTTAGAACGAGTTTAGTGAGACTAAGTGCAGCGTTTTTGAAAAAATGGAAAAAATTAAACAACATGGGGTCATCAAGTACCTGTTTAAAAAAAGATGAACACCAAAGGAGATCCACGATGATATGGAAACAACACTAGGGGTATCTGCTCCGTCATATACCACAGTGAAAAAATGGGTTGCAGAATTTAAACGTGGACGAGAGAGCATCGGCGGGCCCACGACGTCCACGACTGAAGAAAACATAGGCAAAGTGTGTGATCTCATATTGAAAGACCGTAGATTAACTATTAGGGAGATTGCAGAAACTATAGGCATCTCGTATGAACGAACACAAGACATCATTGCCAACGAACTCTCTAGAGTTTCCGCTAGGTGGGTTATCAGATTGCTTTTAGTTGAACAAAAACGATTTCTCGCGACTGTTTGGAAATGTTTGAGGTTGATCTGCAAGAATTTCTTAACAGGTTTGTGACAATGGACGAAACCCGGGTTCACCACTATACTCCAGAGTCAAAACAACAATCCATGCAGTGGAAAAAATTTGGTGAACCGACCCCAAAGAAAGCGAAGGCAATTGTGTCGGCTGGAAAAGTGATGGCGTCAGTTTTTTGAGATGCTAAAGGTATTATTACCTTTCCAAAGGCGAAACAATAAATTCGACTTACTATGGCACCCTTTTGCGTCGTTTACTTTTTACTTACTAAGAAAGAAAGCTTTGTTCCATCAGGACAACGCTCGCGTTCACACGTCTGTTGAGTCTATGGCTCAAATTCGTGATTGTGGTTTCGAATTGCTGTCCCACCCGGCTTATTCTCCTGATTTGGCACCTTCGGACTTCCATCTGTTTCCAAACTTAAAAAAAACACCTCGGTGGCCAGAAATTTTCATCAAATGAATAAGTTGAAACTGCAGTTAACCAGTTGAAGATCTTTTTTTCAAATAGGTGTGGAAGCTTTGGAAAGCAGGTGGAAAAATAAAAAATGTTTGTACCTGTTTTAGTTTGTTTTCTTAACTAGGCCGCGAATTTTTCAATCCATCCTCGTAGTATTACGCGGAAAACGACAGTAAAAAATAAACTTATTATGCTGAGATATGTAGTAGTTAGAATACTTGTTTTTAAATGGTTTTAGATCTTTGAAATACAATACTTACTTGTATGGCAAATAACGTATCTACAATATTCTGTACGATGGAAAATAAACTTACTTAGTGCTAATATATAATAGTTAAAATTTTAATAACAAAAATTTAATAACAAAACTAATTATTTGTTATCCTACATTATTAACATTTCTAGTAGTGTTCGATTTATTTTGAATTTTTCAATTTTTACCCTTGTTTTTTAATACACTTACACTATAACATCGTAGTTGCCAAGACAAAACAAAAATGTAGGCATTGTCAAATTTTGACATGTCTATTAAGCAAGTAAAAATAGTTTAATTTGTTGTAGTAAGTGACGTATAAAAGTCACACTTATGGATTTTCCTAAAAATGAATTAATTTATATTGTTTATATATTGGGCGAGGCGGGAAAAAATTATTTTTTGGCAGTAAGGCTTTACGGAGCGAAGTACCCTAATAGACGTATACCATCTAGAAAATCTTTTCAGTGCTTCGTGGAACAATTTGATGGTAGTGGTAGTTTTGAGTATACGAAACAGAAAGTGGTAAACCAGAATGCTACCAATGAGGAAAAAGAAATAGAGATTTTACTTCACGTTGAAGATAATCCCCAGGTCAGCAGCCGTCAACTAGCTGACTTATCTGACACGTCCCAGTCTACGGCTAATCGCAGCACGAGAAAATACAAGTATCATCGCTTTCATATGGAATTATGGAACGACGAGTAAACTTTTGTACCACCATGAATGGAGCAATAGAGGCTGATCCAAAATGATTCATTCAGTGGCCCCCTCGATCATGTGACTTAACACCTTTAGACTTCTTTTTGTGGGGCTACATTAAAGATCGTATTTATGTGAATCCCCCTACAACACTAGTAGATATGGAAAATAGAATACGGGATGCGTGCAGGACAATAACGCCCTTTATTCTAAGGAAAGTGAGGAAAAATATAGTAAAACGACTAAGGACGTGTATTCGTGTAGACGGGCATATTTTTGAACATTTATGACGTCATAATAATTAAGCATTAGATAAGTTAAACTATATTAAAATTATTAACTATTTGTTTATGTTTTCACACTAGCGTACGTGTATTAAAAACAAGGGTCAAAATTGAAAAATTCAAAATAAATCGAAAACTATTAGAAATAGGTATATGATATGCTATAAAAGTTGGAGGGTTTTGTAAAATCTATCAGAAAAAATAATAATATGCAGGGTATGCCTTTAAAAAATTTAAAATAGGATACAATGAATTGTATTAAGTACGCATATCTAATTACTCCATCGGAAGCTGACACAGCAGCTTTCGAACCGACAGAGTGGTTGACATAGTGAACGCTTCAAAAGCAGGTAGCGCTTTTCAAGGGATCCTCCCTCAGGTATATTTAATTATTGTAAAGCAACTGAAAATAGACAGAAGTCCATATTCCAGCAGTTTACTAGCTGTTCTCTTGTTCGCCAAATCCATCCTGAGACGCGTTTCGCCGTATCACGGCTCGTCAGTCGGGCTAGGATTGACAAACAAAAGAATAGAATCAGCTGGTATTTATCCCAGAAGTTACGGAGCACGATGGTAGGATACAACGAATTGTATTAAGTACGCATACTTAATTACTCCATCGGAAGCTGACACAGTAGCTTTCGAACCGACAGAGTGGTGCTTTACAATAATTATATATACCTGAGGAAGGATCCCTCGAAAAGCGCTACCTGCTTTTGAAGCGTTGACTGTGTCAACCACTCTGTCGATTCGAAAGCTGCCGTGTCAGCTTTCGATGGAGTAATTAGGTATGCGTACTTAATACGATTCGTTGTATCCTACCATCGTGCTCCGTAACTTCTACGATAAGTACCAGCTGATTATGTTCTCTTGTTTGTCAATCCTAGCCTGACTGACGAGCAGTGATACGGCGAAACGCGTCTCGGGATGGATTTGACGGATAAGAGAACAGCTAGTAAACTGCTGTAATATGGACTTCTGTCTATTTTCAGTTGCTTTGCAATAATCGATTTAAAATAGTCGAAATGCATAAATTTATTTTGAACACCCTGTAGCATCTAACTCAAATTTCTTTACATATATCTTTTTTTCACCTTCAGAAACAATGGCGCTACTGGCAATTTTTTACAAAACTGAAAACTAGTATTTTTTTTTTAATTGAAATATTAGAAAAATTACTAGGTTTAGGTATATAATATTATTAATAAAAAAGTTATAAAATTTTACGCAGAATTTAAAAATGAATTAGAAAATAGGATGTTCCATTTAAAAAAAAAAAACATATTTTATATCGGCCACACTTTTTTGAAGTACCCTGTATACTCAAAAATAATTTTAAACTGTGCACCTTAACATTCCCTAAAACTATTGTATTTAGCAATTTTTCGTCATTCCCGAAACAAATGAGATAAATGAACTTTACTCTATCGTTGACTCACTCTGTACAAGTAAAAATATTTTTAAAGCTATTATAACACATAATAGTATTATGCGGAAAACGACAGTAAAAAATCGACTTATGCTGAGATTTATAGCAGTTAAAATACTTGTTTTTAAATGGTTTTAGATCTTTGAAATACAATACTTACTTGTCTGGCAAATAACGTATCTACAATATTCTATACGATGGAAAATAAACTTACTTAGTGCTAATATAATACAAAAATAGTTAAAAATTTAATAACAAAACTAATTATTTGTTATCATACATTATTAACTTTTAAATTTATTGGCGTCTTATCAGAATTGGCAATTTGAAAATAACGAGTTGTACCTAATCATCTTTAATTTTTTCAGTTGATAACAAAACCTATTATTCTGAAAATACATATGGATATATAAGCTTTTTCGCAGTTATCTACAAGATCATAAAAAAGTTTCGATTGTTTTAATTTTCGTAATATTTTGCAAAACGTTCCGATGCTCTAATCGTCAGGTCGTGTCGTTTAGAAAAATTGACGCTCTGTACAGGGAGAGTCAACGATAGAGTAAAGTTCATTATCTCATTTGTTTCGAGAATGACGGACTCCTACAACAGCAGTAGATATGGAAAATAGGATACGGGATGCGTGCAGGGCAATAACGCCCTTTATGTTAAGGAAAATGAAGGAAAATATAGTAAAACGACTAAACTTGTGTATTCATGTAGACGGGCATATTTTTAAATATTTATTACGTCATAATAATTAATCATTAGATACGCTAAACTAAACTCCTGGTCAAAATTAACGCAAAAATCTGAAAATTAATTTATCTTTTTCTTATGTCAGTTTTAAAGTTTATCGAGTATTTGAATAGTAGGCTATGCATATTTTGTTTCGTTGTTCATGACAGAAATCAAAACAGTTCGTTTAGATTTACAGTTTTAAAGAATTTTTTACAAGATAAACAATTTTCTGTAATAATGCGTTAGATTTTCTTTAAAAGTAAGCTTATAATTTGTTCTCTTTTTCAAAGTAATACGTTTTTGTGGTAGACTGTTTTATTTTTGTCCCCGAAGAATTAGAAAAATGAATCGAACAAGGAGTTTAACTGAACACGAGGTAGTGCGAGCCTCAGTTTTATTGGACGAGAGATATTGTCAGAGTTATGTTGCCAATTTGTTAGGCAAACATCGTTTCACAATAAGTCGTATGGTAAGATGCTTGAATGAAGTAGGAACTTATTCTAGAAGGCTACGGCAAGGGCGAAAACGATGCACTAGCGACCTAGATGAACGTTTTATAAGACAATATGCTTTAAGAAACAGGACTGTCACTAGTTCTATAATAAGAAACGAACTCGAAGCTGTTCGCAATGTCACAATTTCTTCTAAAACAGTTAGAAGGCGGTTAAATGAAGCTGGATTAAACAGTAGGAGACCAGCCACTGCGCCCTTACTTACTAGAGAGGACAGAGTTGCCAGGTTATGTTTTGCTCGAGATCACGAAAACTGGTCTGTGGATGATTGGAAACAAGTTTTCTTCACAGATGAAACTAGGGTTAGTCTAAAACATCCAGATGGTCGTGAGCGAGTATAGCGAAGACCAGGAGAGAGGTTTACTCCCTGCAATATCTCTATAAGGATTCCATTCGGCGGTGGCTCTGTTATGTTCTGGGGTGACATCTGCTTTGATGAATGTGATGCCTTTCGGTCATTTTGTGTGGCCCAATTTCCTGTTTATGCAAGACAATGCTCGACCTCATGTGGCTAGGGAGGTACTCGATTATCTTAATCAACTTGATATACTGATTATGTAATGGCCACCAAAAAGCCCGGATCTGAATCCGATAGAACATGTATGGGATCACCTTAAGAAAAATGTGAAACGTCATATACCTGCACCTAGAAACCTGAGGGAACTTGAAAATGCAGAATGGGAGCAAATTCCTCAAGATTTTATCCAACATTTAATTAGAAGCATGCCTAGGCGCATAAACGCTGCCATCCGAAGTAGAGGAGGCAACACACGCTACTAGTGTCCCAGTTACACCATTAATTTTGCTACTAGTGTCTCAGTTTGTTTTTTTTATTACATAATTTCAACGATTTTGTTATTAGGTCTTAAGAATAATTTTAATTCGAATCTTATAGAGAAATTTGGTAGCTAATTCACTTTTAAAGTATCCGAATAAGTTTTTTTCTAACTTTTAGTGTAACCAATTTTTATAAAAAATTATTAAAATTAATTCATTATAGAGATTTGTATGATTTAATATATTGTTGCGTTAATTTTGTCCAGGAGTGTATATTAAAATTATTATTATGTTTTCACGATAGCGTAAGTGTATGGAAAACAAGGATGAAAATTGAAAAATTCAAAATAAATCGAAAAACAATAGAAATAGGTACTTAATAGAAGTTGGAGGGTTTTACAAAATCTATCAGAAAAAATAATAATATACAGAGTGAGCCATTTAAAAAATTTGAGATTTTTCAATTTAAAATAGTCGAAATGCATGAATTTATTTTGAACACCCTGTAGCATCTAACTTAAAGGACCCCGCATAATCCTTATGGAAATTGGGTTTCGGCCAATTTCTTTGAGACTTGGCACAGAGGTAGTTTTCAACATGCTGATTAAAAGTCTCAATGGGCACAACCCCCAAAAACCAACCCCAAACCCCCCACGACCCCCCCAAGCCTACGATGTGGGCATTGTTAGGTATCGGTGGGTACAGTTTCAATCAATCTTCGAAGCGATTGTTCCTTGGCTACATTAGCTCGAACACCTTGCAAAGCTAGCTGTTAACGTTCTGATTAAGGGCCTTAATGTGCAAGACCCTTTCAAGACTTGTGAAAATGGCAACGTATGGATACCTATAATGCCTTCATTCTGTTATGGGGGGAGGGGGTTGAGGTTGATTCAGGGGGTCTTGCACATTAAGACCCTCAATCAGAATGTTAACAGTTAGCTTTGCAAGGTGTTTGAGCTAATGTAGCCGAGGAAAAACCGCTTCGAAGATTGATTGAAACTGTACCCACCGATACCTAACAATGCCCACATTGCAGGATTGAGGGGTCGTGGGGGGTTTAGGGTTGGTTTTTGGGGGTTGTACCCATTGAGACTTTGAATCAGTATGTTGAAAACTACCACTGTGCCAAGTTTCAAAGAAATTGGCCGAAACCCAATTTCCATAAGGATTGTGCGGGGTCCTTTCTTTACATATATTTTTTTTTATCTCTATAGAACGCTCGTACCAATTATGAGTAATCCACCTTTAGAAATAATGGCGCTACTGGCAATTTTTTACAAAACTGAAAACTAATATTTAAAAAAAGAAAATTAAAATAATAAAAAAACTGCTAGGTTTAGGTATATAATATTATTAATAAAAAAATTATAAAATTGTACGCAGAATTTAAAAATAAATTTGAAAATAGGATATTCCATTTTAAAAAAAAAAAATGTTATATCGGCCGCACTTTTTTTAAGTACCCCGTATACTCAAAAATAACTTTAAACTCTGCACCTTAACATTCTCTAAAACTATTGTATTTAACATTTTTTCGTCATTCCCGAAACAAATGAAATAATGAACTTTATCGTTGACTCACATTATAAAGTAAATCTAAAGATATAAGATTTTTACTTTTTCAATGGGGCAATAAACGATCCTATTACGGTTTTGTGCATAGTTGCCAGGTATTACCATAAATGTATTTTTATTTTACCTGCTTTGTATACGGCCCTAACTTGCACCTGCAGTCATATTGGATCTATTTTTACCTAAATATTTACTACCTGCCAATCCGGTTTGGAGCCTTTTATGTATTTGATAATATAGGCGTAATGATCACAGGTCCCCATTATGATTCGAAAGATACTTTTTAGTGTTCCGTACGGAACACTTATAAGATCACTTCGGTGTCTGTCTGTCTGTGTGTCACACCCGATTTTCTCCGAAACTATTTGACATAGAAAGGTGAAATTTGGTAATAATATAGGAATTGACGGCCTCATCAGAGCCATGTAGTTTTGAGAATTAAATTTTGACTTAAGGGGTTAGTTTTGGGGGGTGAAGTCGGAAGTGAAAAAAAACTTTTTTTAGTGGGTCATCGAGTGTAGTGTCAAATGAAAGCTTGTGAAAACACGAGTAAAAAATATATATATAATATTATACTTCCGCGCACTTTTCTTTGTATTATTTTTAAAAATTCGCGAAAAATCGCTGTCCCGGGCCTTATCTCGAAAAGTATTTATCAAAAAATTTCGAAAAAATTCTGGAATATTCTCCACGGGGTGTAGATTGAACGAAAATTATCACGAGTGCATTACCTTTAATAATTTATATGGTATATAAAAAAACAAAAATTTCAAGGTCATCAGATTTCAGTAAAGATTGGAAACAAACTTTGTTGAAAACTCATTTGGGGTGTGTTTTGTGAAGTCACTAATCATTTTATACCACCGTAACATCAATTTTGACTTAAGGGGTTCGTTTTGAGGGTGAAATCGGAAGAGAAAAAAAAAATTTTTACTAGGTCATCGAGTGTGGTGTCAAATGAAAGTTTGTGAAAACACGAGTAATATATATATATATATATATATATATATATATGTTATGTATATATATATATATATATATATATATATATATATATATATATATATATATATATATATATATATATATATATATATATATATATATATATATATATATATATATATATATATATATATATATATATATATATATATATATATATATATATATATATATATATATATATATATATATATATATATATATATATATATATATATATAATGTAATACTTACGCACACTTTTCTTCGTATTACTTTTAAAGAATCGCTGTCCCCTACCTTATCTCGAAAAGTACTGATCAAAAAATTTTGAAAAAATTCTGGAATATTCTCCACGGGGTATAGATTGAACGAAAATTATCACGAGTGCATTACCTTTAATAATTTATTTGGTATATAAAAAAAAAAAAAAATTCAAGGTCACCAGTTTTCAGTAAAGATTGGAAACAAACTTTGTTGAAAACTCATTTGGGGTGTGTTTTGTGAAGTCACTGATCATTTAATACCACCCTAACAAAAATTTTTATTTTAAAAACAATCAACGTACGGAACACTAATTGTGCAAGTTCAACTTGCACTTGACCGGTTTTTATTATTAGTGTTCCGTACGGAACACTTATAAGATCACTTCGGTGTCTGTCTGTCTGTCTGTCTGTCTCTCTGTCTGTCACACCCGATTTTCTCCGAACTTATGTGACATAGAAAGTTGAAATTTGGTAATAATATAGGAATTGATGGCCTCATCAGAGCCATGTAATTTTAAGAGTTAAATTTTGACTTAAGGGGTTAGTTTTGGACGGTGAAATCGGAAGTTAAAAAAAAAAATTTACTAGGACATCGAGTGTGGTGTCAAATGAAAGCTTGTGAAAACACGAGTAAAAAATGTATATATAATGTAATACTTGCGCGCACTTTTATTTGTATTATTTTTAAAAAACCGCGAAAAATCGCTGTCCCGCGCCTTATCTCGAAAAGTACTTATCAAAAAATTTTGAAAAAATTCCGGAATATTCTCCACGGGGGTGTAGATTGAACGAAAATTATCACGAGTGCATTACCTTTAATAATTTTTCTGGTATTTAAAAAAAACAAAAATTTCAAGGTCATCAGATTTCAGTAAAGATTGGAAACAAACTTTGTTGGAAACTCATTTGGGGTGTGTTTTGTGAAGTCACTGATCATTTTATACATCAGTATTAAAATTTTTTATTTTAAAAGCAATCAACGGACGGAACACTAATTGCACAAGTTCAACTTGCACTTGACCGGTTATTACCTATATATTTACTACCTGGCAACCCGGTTTGGAGCCCTTTAAGTATTTGATAATATAGGCGTAATGATCACAGGTCCCCATTATGATTCGAAAGATACTTTTTATTATTTTTATTTTTAGTTTTACTTACAACTTACAATGTAACGGTTCTATTTTAATTATGTGGCGTCCGTGGGAAAATTGCAATAGTGGCTATCGCAAGAGAAAACATTTATCACTTGAGACTAAACAAAAAGTGAAAAATAATTACGATAGTTTGGTAAAAATAAATTTTAAAAAACAAAGGGTTTTGCAAGAAACCAGTGAACTAACAAAAACCCCAATTTCTACGATTAAGGATATTGTAGGAAAACCGTCACTAAGGAACAGGAAAAGACGGAAAGATTTTCAAATGCATCATGTAGATGATTGTGAAAAAGACGTCATCAGGAGAAAAATATATTCTATGTATGAAGAGTAGTTGGTGCCGACACTAGACAAAATAAAATTAAGACTGGTGCAGGACGGGATCAATATACATTGTGGCCGATCAACCCTTCACAGAATTGTCTTAAGAATGGGATTCACTCACTTATTTATAAGAAATTAAAAAGTATCGATCGGAGAATTTTCCAATAATTTACCTTGACGAAACATGGTTCAATACCCAAGACACTGTGCAAACAGGGTGAGTTGACAGCAGTACAAAATGTCAGACTAACGCACCTTCAAATAAAGGTAAACGAATAACCATTTTGCATGCTGGATCTGAAAAGGGCTGGGTTTCAAATTGTCTACTAATATCGGCAAAAAACATAAAAGATTCTAGTTTGGACTATCACGAAGACCCGACCGCAGAACTTTTTGAAAATTGGTTGGAACAGAGTGTTATAGTTATGGACAATGCAAGTTACCACACTCGCCTACTAAATAAGGTTCCTAATGCAGCCAACATCAAATCGGAAATACAGGAATATATGTTAGAAAATAACATTTATTTTGACTTTAGTTATAAAAAAAGTGATCTTTTGGAAGTTTTGAAAGACTATAAATTGAAAAAGAAATATGTTTGTGATAGTATGGCTGAGAAAATGGGACACACTGTTTTGCGGCTTCCTCCGTATTATTGTGTGTTTAATCCAATTGAACATATTTGGTATCAAGTTAAATCAAAAATAAGGACACAAAATATTTTTCCTACTTTAAGCGTGTCAGTGGTTGAATTAATAAAAAAAGTTGTAAATATATACCTTGTGAATGCTGGAAAAATTCCGTTGTTAAAGTTGAAGATTCATATATTTATGTAAATAATATAAAATCACTGATAATTACCTCAGCTGATGACAGTGATAGTGAAACCGAATTAGGCCGAAGTTAAAATATATTTTTATTTATACAATATGTCCCCTCTTATAAACCCTATTCATTCAAACTGTATATTTATACTTCTTATCCATTTGTTTTTACATGCATCTATAAACAAACATCTCCAAAAACACTTATAATTTTATTTATTGGTATTAATGAATAAAATTCTTAAGTCCATCTTTGCAACCTATTATAAACGAAAGGTCAGAATTTTTATGTTACCCACTTAAAACGGCAACAATCAGGATCTTATATTTTGGGACAGGCTATACTGAGAGGATTTTATTTTATTTGTTTATAATTAAATAAATATTTAGGTAATAAATATTTATTTTTCACTTTTATTACTAAATGCTAGATTGAGCTAGATTCATTTATACGTTATTGATTAAGAAAAAAAAGTGAACATACACATGCCAGGGACCTAGTTAACTTAGCTTAGGTAGGGATTTTATTTTATTTTAAAAGCAATCACAGTACGGAACGCAAATCCAAGTTGCAACTGACCGGTTTTATTTTACTTCGAGTTCCTTTTGTAAATAAAATTATAAATCCCACACAATGAGGGAGATTTTTTAAATGAAAAATTAAATGAGGTCATAAAAGCTATTTGCTCCAAAAATGCTATTTCTATACGTCTACTACATCTTATTTGATTTAGTTGTACAGGCGGATCGTAGAATCAAAATCTAATAATATACGGGACATTTTATTTTGAAAACAGCAACTTTTCTCTGTTACATATGTTTGGTTATATTAAAAATTTATTTTTGAAAAATTTACCTGTAACTTTTGAAATGTTTTTCAGCGCCAATATAAAACGGTGAGGTAGCGCGGAATTATTGGGTTGGAAGTAAAGTTAATTTAATACGTATTTAATTTATTATGGTATAAATGAGATAATATGACAGCATACAGGTGTTGGGTTTTTAGTAGATTGTGCTAGAACATACGTTTGATGTTTAACCAAAAAAGAGCTGGAAAGACACAAACGCGAGTATGTGTGGCAAATAACGAAGGGTGGCGTTCGCCTTGGTTAAACATGCGACCCTGTTTTTCTAAACTTTGATTACGTGATTTTGAGTTGGATGCCGCCAAGCACAAGAAGAAAATCGACTCAGAATGGAAGATCAAAGCTCTAAAGTACTTGTTTCATTCTCCAGATCAATTTTTATTTTTTTTTATGGGTCTAGCACACGTGCTACAGGAAAGTCCCTAAAGCGCTACAGGAGCGACACGTGTGCGGAGAAAGCGATTCACGTTGTTCTTGAATCGCTGTAGATTGTACTCGATGGGAAACACAGTCCTGGGCAAACTATTCCAAAGGTATGATGTTCTCCATATAAAAGACTGCTTGAAAAGCGTTGTACGAGGAGTAACAAGCTGAACCTCATACGGATGTGAAGTATTAGCGCGACGTGTACTTCTAACATGCACCGCTCTGGGAGGAATTAAGCGGGCCACATCCTTCGAACACTTTCCATGAAAGTACTTGTAGAATAGGCTCAAGTCGCCAACCGTTCTTCGATGTTCCAGCGAATTAAGGCCGTCGGTCAGTTCCGGGTTTCCAATCAGACGAACAGCTCTTCTCTAGATAGAATCCAATAAATGCAGTGTATGTTTGGGAGCGGAGCTCCAAACATGGTAGCAGTATTCCATAGTTGGTCGAATTTGAGCTTTGTAAAGAATTAACAGTTGTTGTGGAGTGTAAAGCTTTTTGGTTCGAAACAATATTCCCAACTTTTGAGAAGCTCTTCTTGCTATGCCTGCAACATGTTCATGCCAGGACAAATTTGCTCCCAAATTAACGCCTAACAGATTGAGTGACGATGTTAGAGGGATGGAGTGCCCCGACATAACTATGTCGGGTTCTGCAACGTTAACTTTTTTAGAAAAAACTGCAGCCTGGGTTTTTGTAGCGTTAAATTCCACTTGGTTACTGTCACCCCAAGATAGAATTTCTTCCAGGTCTTTGTTAAGTTGAATGACTTCCTGCTGTCTGCGGATATTCGTCTGAGTAGTCGATGTCCGAGCGTTCAAAGTGAATAAAGAGATAAGTGTACTGTCACCTGCAAAGCTGTAGATTGGATTCTCGGTCTTTTCCAGCAGATCGTTAATATAAATGAGGAAGAGAGTAGGAGACAGTATGGAACCTTGGGGCACACCGGCGTTGATAGTGAAGGTATTAGAAAGAAATCCGTCGACTGCCACTTGTAGAGAACGCTCTCTGAGAAAACATGAGAGCCACAAACAGAACTTTTCAGACATACCATAAGAACGTAGCTTAGCCAACAGCCCATCGTGCCAAACACGGTCAAATGCCTTGGATATGTCAAGAGCAACCGCTCGAGATTCTCCAAAGTGTTCAATTGCGTTGTTCCAAACATGTGTTACATAAGTCAGAAGATATCCTGTTGATCTATTTTTACGAAAGCCATATTGGTGATCATCAATAAACTAAAGATTAGGAAATTAATCGAAAATACCGTAAGAACCGTGATTTCTTGTCAAACGTACTTCTTATCGATTCAACAAATATAAAATACACATACCATCAGCTGAGAAAACATTATTTTAATAAACCTTATCTAATACGGGGGAGCATTAATAAGTTCGCCATTTGGAGCATTATAGGTCAATAAGTCTTCTGTTTCAAATATGCAAACTATTCACGAGAATAGATAGAATAGAAAAGAAGTTTGAAAATTACCAACCCAAAGAACAAGCACATCTACATACGGTCAGACAATTTACAGAAAAGGTAACTGAATACAATATCACTTTCGAAAAGCTTTTGACACAGTGCAAAACTGGGCAATTAAGAAAACGATTTAAAACGCAAGGGCCGATCAAAGGTATATTAACATACTGACAAAAATCAATGAACAATCAAAACTGAAAGTGGAGGATACCAAGGAAGTTAAAATAAAGAGAGGTATTAGACAGGGCGATATCATATCACTTAAAATATTCACTACATATTCTTAAGAGGATGTGAAAACAGAGGACTTAACATATCCGGAGAGACTCAACAACTTAAGACTTGCGGATGACATCACACTTTTTTCATATAGACAGTCCTAGAACAGAAGTTTGATGTTTAACGAAAATGGGGCTGGAAAGGCACAAACGCGAGTACGTATCGCACTTTAACGAAGGTTGGCGTTCGTTCTTGCTAAGCATCTGGATCTCGTCAAGCATAAGAAGAAAATAGATTCAGAATAGAACATCAAAGCTCTAAAGTCTCTAAAGCTTTTTTTTTTATGGGTCTAGCACACGTGCTGCAGGGAGTCCCTAAACCGCTACAGGAGCGGCATGTGTGCGGAAAAAGCGATTCACGTTGTTCTTGAATCGCTGTAAATTTTACTCGGTGGGAAACACAGCGCTGGGCAAATTATTCCAAAGGGATGATGTTCTCCATATAAAAGACTGCTTGAAAAGCGTTGTACTAGGAGTAATAAGCTGAACCTCATACGGATGTGAAGCACCAGCGCGACGTGTATTTCTAACATGCACCGTTTTGGGAGGAATTAAGCGGGCTACATCCTTCGAACACTTTCCATGAAAATACCTGTAGAACAGACTCATGTCGCCAACCGTTCTTCGATGTTCCAGCGAATCAAGGCCGCCGGTCAATTCCGGGTCTCCAATCAGACGGACAGCTCTTCTCTGAACAGAACCCAACAAATACAGTGTATGTGTATGGAGCGGAACCCCAAACGTGGGAGCAGTATTCTATAGTTGGTCGAATTTGAGCTTTGTAAAGAATTAACAGTTGTTGTGGGGTGTAAAGCTTTCTGGTTCGAAATAATATTCCCAACTTCTGAGAAGCTCTCCTTGCTATGCCTGCAACATGTTCATGCTAGGACATATTTGCTCCCAAACTAACGCCCAACAAATTGAGTGACGATGCTAGGGGAATGGAGTGCCCCGACATAACTATGTCGGGTTCAGCAACGTTAACTTTTTTAGAAAAAACTGCCGCCTGGGTTTTTGTAGCGTTAAATTGCACTTGGTTACTGTCACTCCAAGATAGAATTTCTTCCAGGTCTTTGTTAAGTTGCGTCTGAAGTTTCAGTCTTCAGATCAATAAACTAAAGATTGGTAAATTAATCGAAATTTATAAATACCGTAAGAACCGTGATGTCTTATCAGACGTACTTTTTATCGGTTCAACAAATATACTGGTAATATACACATATCATCAGCTCTGAGAACATTATTTTAATAAACCTTATCTAATATGGGGGAGGACTGATAAGTTTGGTAAATGTCTACGTAATGGCGGAAACTTTTTTTAAGCGGCGTTACTGCTGATAAGCGTGAAAGATGCAACTAGCAGTTGTTTGTTGGCAGCTATTATAAGCAATCGATGTTAAACGTTTTGTAGAAATAGATAAAGCCGAATATCGTGCAGTGATAAAATACACAGGCCAATGATGAAAAAACTTTTTTAATAATTTTACCTGATTTCTATGTTTTTTGGTGTGCTGAATCCGAAAATAATAAAAAAGTCAATTTTTCACATTTTAATATTCGAAATGTGAAAAGTTTATTTTTAGTGTTCCGTACGGAACACTTCTAAGATCACTTCGGTGTCTGTCTGTCTGTCTGTCTGTCACACCCGATTTTCTCCGAAACTATTTGACCTAGAAAGGTGAAATTTGGTAATAATATAGAAATGGATGGCCTCATCAGAGCCATGTAGTTCTGAGAATTAAATTTTGACTTAAGGGGTTAGTTTTGGGGGGTGAAGTCGGAAGTGAAAAAAAAATTTTTTTACTAGGTCATCGAGTGTGGTGTCAAATGAAAGCTTGTGAAAACACGAGTAAAAAATATATATATAATATTATACTTGCGCGCACTTTTCTTTGTATTATTCTTAAAAATTCGCGAAAAATCGCTGTCCCGGGCATTATCTCGAAAAGTACTTATCAAAAAATTTCGAGAAAATTCTGGAATATTTCTCCACGGGGTGTAGATTGAACGAAAATTATCACGAGTGCATTACCTTTAATAATTTATAAGGTATATAAAAAAAACAAAAATTTCAAGGTCATCAGATTTCAGTAAAGATTGGAAACAAACTTTGTTGAAAACTCGTTTGGGGTGTGTTTTGTGAAGTCACTAATTATTTTATACCACCGTAACATAAATTTTGACTTAACGGGTTCGTTTTGAGGGGTGAAATCGGAAGTGAAAAAAAATTTTTTTTTACTAGGTCATCGAGTGTGGTGTCAAATGAAAGCTTGTGAAAACACGAGTAAAAAATATATATATAATGTAATACTTGCGCACACTTTTCTTCGTATTACTTTTAAAAAATCGCTGTCCCCTACCTTATCTTGAAAAGTACTGATCAAAAAATTTTGAAAAAATTCTGGAATATTCTCCACGGGATATAGTTTGAACGAAAATTATCAGGAGTGCATTACCTTTAATAATTTATTTGGTATATATAAAAAAAACAAAATTTCAAGGTCACCAGTTTTCAGTAAAGACTGGAAACAAACTTTGTTGAAAACTCATTTGGGGTGTGCTTTGTAAAGTCACTGATCATTTTATATCACCCAAACAAAAAATTTTATTTCAAAATCAATCAACGTACGGAACACTAATTGTGCAAGTTCAACTTGCACTTGACCGGTTTTTTTATCATGTTATTAAGTTGGCAATAAAATCAGAATTTTATAAGGTTGGCAGTAAAATCAAATGTTATTAGGTCGGCAGTTCCGATAAATGTCACAGCAGCTGTTTGTTTTGTTCCAGTTAATATAACCTCGCATTGCAGTGTTTAACACCACATTCAAAGTATCGTGGTTATAAAAACTCTCCCAACACTTTTTGTCATATATGTGGAGAGTTTGTAGTTAAAAAACATTACTGACTTTGTAAAAAAGTATACTTTGCATATTTTGGTGTAGAAATCGGTAATCAAGAAAAATGTTGGGCTTTTCACAAAGTATGTTATATTTGTGTCGAGGATCTTAGGAAATGGTATAAGAAAGAAAAGAAAGCTTTTAGATTTGCAGTATCCATGGTATGGAGAGAGCAAGAAAATCATTCAAATGATTGTTATTTTTGCAACGTTGATGTTTCTGGAGATAACTCCAAAAATAAGAAAGTAATTGTCTATCCTAACTTTACTTCACCTAATCGGCCGGTAGGGTACGGACCGGGACTTTCTGTCCCTGAGCCATCTCAGTCTATTGATGAAGTCGACCGGATGATGATGAGTTTCAATGTCTCTAGAAAATTTAAAACCACAGTTGTTTACACAAGCTGAGTTAAATGATTTAGTGAAAGATTTGGGTTCGACTAAGGAAAAAGCAGAATTGCTTGGTTCTAGGCCGAAAGAAAAACATTTATTGGAATCTGGAACATCTATTTATCATTATAGAACAAGAGATCAACAGTTTACTCAGTTTTTCAAGCAGGAAGAGGATTTGGTTTACCGCCATGATATTGGTAGTCTAATGAACGAATTTGGCATTGAGTTCAAAACGGAAGATCGGAGGCTTTTTATAGACTCATCAAAAACTAGTTTAAAAGGTAGTACTTATACATCATTGCCTGTTGCTCATTCAGTCCATATGAAGGAAACTTACGAAAATCTTTACATGATTTTACAGAAAATTAACTATCTAGCTCACGATTGGATGCTATGTGGAGATTTAAATGTTGTCTCTATGATCCTTGGTCGACAAGAGGAATTTACAAAGTTTCCATGTTTTATATGTGAGTGAGACAGCAGAGCAAGGGATCAACATTGGTCCAAAAAACAATGGCCCGTAAGAAAAACTTTAACACCTGGCGAGAAGAACATTTTGCATAAAACTTTAGTAGACCCAAAAAAGATTCTTCTATCACCACTACACATCAAGTTAGGCTTAATAAAACAATTTGTGAAAACCTTGCCTAAAGATGGTGAATGTTTTAAATATTTGTGTAAAAGATTTCCTCATTTATCAGAAGCCAAACTGAAAGAAGGGGTTTTCGTTGGGCCTGATATTCGTAAAATGATGTTCGATTCCAACTTTGAAGCAAGGATGACTACAAAGGAAAAGGAGGCTTGGATATCATTTAAAGAAATTGTGACTAAGTTTTTGGGCAATGTGAAGGTTCCTAACTATGAACTTATCGTAGCTAATATGACAGACAAGTTCAAAAATCTGGGTTGTCTGATGAGCCTTAAAGTCCACTTCTTGCATAATCATCTTGACTTTTTTCCTAAAAACCTAGGCGATGTGAGTGAAGAGCAGGTAGAATGGTTCCATCAGGACATAAAGGAGATGGAGAAATGGTACCTGGGACGGTGGAATATCAACATGATGGATGATTACTGTTGGCCACTTCATAGAGAACAACAAAATGCATCACATCGGAGAGAAAGCTATACAAGAAACTTCACAGAGAAAAGAGAAAGGAAATACAAAAAAATAAAGTGAAGTGAAATATGTTATCGTGAGTAAAAATTGTAGCCTAATTAAATAAAAGTACGGTTTAAGTTTTTATTTTTTATGTATCAAATTTGCCCTATCTTGAAATTTAATCGATGTTATATTGTGAGAGTACTGTGGGTGATACAAAAAAACCTATACCAGATACGATTTCAGTACCCAAAAATACATAACACTTAGATGTATTGGTTTAAAAAGTTTTTAAAAATATTTTTTTGTTGGCTTGTGATATTATTATTTAAAAAAGTGGACGGCGGCCTAGATAGAAACTGAACTGATCGATGTTCATGGAGACTCTGTATCAGAACTCAAGATCATTTATTATTGGTTGGATAAATGAATTTAAACGTGCCCGTACGAGCAATGTAGGTGCTGTACGTTCAGGATCCCCGATTAGAGTTTCTTCTGAAGAAATGGCCAGTAAAATTCATGATTTTATGATAGAAGATCGTCGCATTGAGCTTCGTGAGATTGTTGAGATGATAGGTATCTCATATGCACTGGTACATAATGACTTGCATGAGGTTCCCAAAATGAAAAAGCTGAGTGCACAATGGGTGCCGCATTTGTTGACTCCAGCTCAAAAACGCACGAGGAAGCACACTTCAAAATCGTATTTGGAAGGGTTGCAGCGAAATCCGAAGGACTTCCGGCGATGTCTTGTGACTGTGGATGAGATGCAGATCCATTATTACACGCCAGAGACAAAACTGTCAAAATAGTGGGTTCGCGCAGGTGAAAGTATACCGAAAAAAGCGAAAACAGTTTTATCGTCGGGGAAAGTGGTGCCTACTGTTTTTTGGGACTTACAGGATGTCATCATAATTGACTATTTATAAAAGGGTAAAACGGCTCTTATTACGCAACGTTACTAGACTATTTGCACAGTAAATTGACGTAGAAGCGATCAAGATTAGCCGCGAAAAAGTGCTTCTTCACCACGACAACGCGTCTGCTCACACATCGAACGTTGTAATGACAAAGATGCACGAGCTGGGCTTTAAAGAGGTTTTCTACCCACTATACGAGGCTGGTTTGAAAAGTCCGTGCAAAAATAAAAACTACTTATGTGTTTGGGGTAAACCTTTTTTATTTTTTCGACATAGTCTCCTTTTAGGCTTATACACTTCGTCCAACGATGTTCTAGTTTGTTGATCCCTTCCGAATAATAGGATTTGTCCAAGTCTGCAAAATATCCATTAGTGTCTGCAATCACCTCCTCGTTTGAATAAAATCTTTGTCCCGCCAGCCATTTCTTCAAATTGGGGAACAAATAGTAGTCCGAGGGAGCCAAGTCTGGAGAATAGGGGGGATGTGAAACGAGTTGGAATCCTATTTCCATTAATTTTGCGACCACAACTGCTGAGGTGTGTGCTGGTGCGTTGTCGTGATGGAAAAGGACTTTTTTGTGGGCCAATCGCGGGCGTTTTTCTTGCAGCTCGGTTTTCAAACGGTCCAATAACGATGAATAATATTCACCTGTAATAGTTTTACCCTTTTCCAGATAGTCGATGAGGATTATCCCTTGCGAATCCCAAAAGACAGTCGCCATAACCTTTCCGGCCGAAGGAACGGTCTTCGCCTTTTTTGGTGCAGATTCCCCCTTGGTAACCCATTGTTTAGATTGTTGTTTGGTCTCAGGAGTATAGTAATGTATCCATGTTCCATCCACAGTGACGAAACGACGCTTAAAGTCCTCCGGATTCTTCTGGAACAGCTGCAAACCATCCTTGCAACACTTCACACGATTCCGTTTTTGGTCAAGCGTGAGTAATCGTGGCACCCATCTTGCGGATAGCTTTCTCATGTCCAAATGTTTATGCAAAATATTATGTACCCGTTCAGTCGAGATGCCCACAGCACTAGCAATCTCACGCACCTTAACTCTTCTGTCATCCATCACCATATCATGGATTTGATCAATGATTTCTGGAGTCGTAACCTCCACAGGCCGTCCAGAACATTCAGCGTCACTTGTGCCCATATGGCCAGTCCGAAAATTTTGAAACCACTTATAAACTGTTCTAATCGAAGGTGCAGAGTCACCATAATGTTTATCAAGCTTCTCTTTAGTCTCCTGAGGCGTTTTGCCTTTCATAAAGTAATGTTTAATCATCACACGAAATTCTTTTTCGTCCATTTCTTGAAAATCACTCGACTTCCTTGATTCACACGAATGCCAAACCCAAAGAAATAGACCAATATGGCTGAAACTTGGTGTGCGTTCATTCAAGAGATGCTACTAACTAAACATGACCTCGATACGCGCCGGTGGTGCCATCTCTCGGACTTTGCACGGACTTTTCAAACCAGCCTCGTAGTATCCAGATTTGGCCCCAAGTTACTTTTTTGTTTCTTAAAATTAAAAATTGGTTTGGAAGGAAGAAATTTTTGTTATCTGTGCTATAAACGAGAGACAGTAGAGATGAGCGATATTATCTTACTTTACCTGATAATATAAATAGGAATAAAAAAAGACGTATCTATTATACACTGGTAGAATAGAAAATAATATAACAATGTACTGGTACTTAGTAAAAAATAATGAAATATTTTTACCTTGTTTAACTTGTATATCAGGTTTTTGAGTTTTTGTCACAGTAAATGATGATGTCTTTGGTTGTGATTTTATATTCTTTGATGATATCGAGTGTGCTTGTGAACTGTGTTTCTTAAGAGTGTATTTCCCTGATGTAATAGGGTAAGTCCGGGATATACACTCCAGCGGGATAGACGCCTCATTACATTTGTGTGAAATGTAAGACGCGTAAACAAAAGAATGCCTTATAATACGAACGTGCCCCTCCCTCACTTCAATCTGCCACAAAGCGTTGGTGCGTGCGGTTGTGCGTAGGAGCGCTAATGACAGTGACGAGCCAAACAGTCGAGATTTTACTTTGTGGATGATTTTCAGCCCCTTGTAATTTTGGAGTTAACATGTAAGTTTATTTTATTTTTACTTCTGAATAAGGAGTAGGGTATGTAGATTATTATTAATTTTTAGGATAAAATAAAGGTATTTACCATTTTTTTTCGAAGGTATCTATTCCTGTGCCCCTAAGAGCGTCTATCCCTACTTCACTTTAATGCATGCTGGCTTTAAGAGCATCTATCCCTTGCCGTACTTAAGTGTATGTTATATGATTCAGATTGGAAATGCCCCGTAAATACAAGCGTAAAGCCGGCGTCCAACCGCGTGTCATTACTTGGACCGAGGACACATTGGCTGCAGCAATAGCAGAAATGCAAGATAAACGACTTAGCGTCAATGATATAGCAAAAAGACACGGAATACCATCTAGGACGTTACGTCGGCGGTTTGCTACACAAAATAAGAAAATAATACCATTAGGTAGGTACCTACTTTTATGATTGCACGTGTGCATTTATAATAATATTGCTTCGGATTGTGAATACTTACCTACCTCTTATAATTATGGGCAGGTAATAATTTTTTTTTATTTTGCCTAACTAATACCTACAATTTTTTTAGGAAAACATCCAACTCTTGGATTCGAAAATGAACGTCGGCTGGTCACACATATTCATAAGCTAGAACAAGGCATACCAGTGAAAAGCAAAAAAGATCAGTAAAAAGTTAAAGAAAAAGTTAATTTGAAAAGAACTAAAGCTAAGAAGCAAAAAAGAAATAATTCAAGTGATTATAAGTCAAGCGATACAGATATTACTGAGGATAGTATTGAAAGTGATAAAAATGAAAAAGAAAACAATAAAAAGAATAGCATTGAAAAACAAAGAAAAGATAAAGAGAAAATTAAAAGAAAACTGAGGAAGCGAACAGCTATGAAATTTTACAGTTATAGTGAAGACGATAATAAAGAGAATGAGAACAGTAGTTTTGAAGTTGAAGAAATAAAAAAAACAAAAGACAAAGAAACAAAAACACGACAAAACTTATTCCAAAACCAAAGAAACATTCAAAAAGGCAAAGCCTGCTTTAATATATAGTTCTAATGATGAAAATGATGGAGTAGATGATAAGAATCTAGATGAGGATCATTGCGTGGAATGTCTTGACTATTATAGTAACACCAGATCCAAAGTAGATTGGATCCGTTGTGTTATGTGCCACAAGTGGCTCCACGAAACATGCACATTATATCGCAATTATTGCAACAAATGTGGGCGAATGCAAATTATTGCCACCAAAATGGCTAAATAGTTTTGCAGTTTTTAAGACGATTATATTTGTGTACCTAAGATGATTGATCTCTATACCTAGTGTTTTTAATTAATATGTTTATTTTTGTCCATGTTTAGTAAACTAGTAACATCATCTTAAATAATTGAAAAAAATAACTAAAAAGAATATATATATATATATATATATATATATATATATATATATATATATATATATATATATATATATATATATATATATATGTATATATTTAATAAATAATAATGTTGATTCAAACATATATTCAAAATGTTTGTTTTCTTGCAAAGGGCATCTATCCCCTCCAAAAAATTAGGTCTGGGGCATATATACCGCATACGAGGCATCAATCTCTTTATGCAGTTTTATTTTAATCTCAAAATATACGGTTTATTTATTGGCTAGTCTACAAAAAGTAGTACGAGGTGATTAAATGAAGTACCAAAGTTAGTGCACATATGAAAATCATGTGCGTATTATTTGTATGTTAAGAGGTATGAGTAAAATAAAAAAAGTTGGGCACATATCCCGGATTTACCCTATTAATATCCCTATTACAACTTTTACAATAGGCATAGTTTGCGCTTTTACAACTTTCTTGTAGTCAGCCTGAAAATTCTTCTTTTCATTCTTTTCTATAAAATTCTAGATATTTTTTTTTTTGCTCTCGCGCTTGTACTCGGTCTGATGACATTTTGACTTGATATTATAATAATATTTTTGGTAGATACTACTAGTACACGCTATTAGTAAGTCGGAAAAAGTTCCTCTTCTAAATAATGAAAATTAACGAAACAATAAAATTCGAATTCTTGTTTATATACACAAGCGGATTAGCTCGGGGGATCCCCTAAAAACGTCGAGTTACGCTTTGTAGGACACTGGGGTATTCTCCAAAAGATATCGGGAACATTCTGCAATACCACAGTCAACACACTATACAGTAGCGAAACTTAAGGATAAGCGAATAGGAAAATCAGGTTTGTTTTCAGAAGATCATGTGGCAATCCGCCATGTTAAAAGTGGACCAGCGCGAGATTTGAAATACAAATAAAGTTGTGCAAAGTTTTATCATTCAAAATCATAGATATAGAAATGTTTGAAAATTTATGTTTATATTAGTTAATACAGCATGAGTAATATAAAAGTTAATGCAGCATGAGTAATATAAAAAAAAACAAAAAGAATGGAGCACTTTGTTAGAAAAGAAATGAATACAGGTGAAAAACTTGATAGAAGGTATTTGATGGAATTCTTCATATTCAAGTTTTTAATAATCTTATCCAAAAATTCAAAAGTCTATCAAAGTTAAACGTCACTGTTTGAGGTTAAAGTTTTATTTACATCATTTTTCAAGTAAATTTGTGATTAAAGATGTTTTTTAAGAACTAAATTAATTTAATTTTAACATACGTAATACCTAATGCAATTTTTCTTGTACCGTGAAATAGACATATTGTCATTACTAAGATATCAACATCTTCTAAAATAAGAGCATTTTTTTCTAAGCAGTGTGGTGTTGTTTGGTGTGATAGATCTCTTGTTAATTAAAAAATACTGTATCTACTTTTTTGGTACTTATTTTTTCTTAAACTACAAAACTATATTGTGTAACAATAAAACTACTTAATTACTTTGTTAACTGTCACTAAATATATTTGTAAAGATTTTACAATTGCGTTATCGCGATTTCGTAGTACAACTACATGGTCAAACGCTTAACTAAGACTAAAACAGATTTTTGGTATTTTATGTTTATATGATGAACAGATGTGGGTCTATTTTATGTTAAAAAAGTTTGAACAAAGGAGAATTTGCTACGTCTAATTGACTATTCAGTAAATTTATATTATGGTCCTTTGAATGTCCGTAAATTTCTATAGATTCTAAGAAGTTGAGTTTTGACCCTTTAGGTGCCATATGGAGTATTTGTAAACAATCGATATTGGGAAAAGTATGGCCTGTTTCTAAGAAATGTTTAGCAAAGTGTGATTTTTCATTTTTTAGCCTATAAGAGGCATTGTGTTCTGCGAATCTTGTCTTGAAATTCCGTCCCGTTTGGCCTACGTAACAGCTATTGCACTCTTGACAATTAAGCTTATAAACTCCTGATTTATTATATTTGTTAGTTTTATCTTTGGCATTAAAAAATATATTGGATAATTTTTGAGCGGGTTTTAAAGCTATTCTTGTGTTTTTCGGTCGTGAGAACTTGGGATATTTTATCCGAGATGGGACCAAAATATGTCAGAGATATGAATGTTTTCTCTTCTCGGTATTCTGATTAAGAAGATTAAGCTGAGAGTGATTTGTTTTTGTTTACGGCTTATTAAGGTATTAATTATTATTATTATAATTTTTTTTTTTTTTTTAATTAATACCTTAATAAGCCGTAAACGAAAACAAATCACTCTCAGCTTAATCTACCCCGTAAAAGAATACCGAGAAAAGAAAACATTGTCAAGAGTGCAATAGTTGTTACGTAGGCCAAACGGGACGGAATTTCAAGACAAGATTCGCAGAACACAATGCCTCTTATAGGCTAAAAAATGAAAAATCACACTTTGCTAAACATTTCTTAGAAACAGGCCATACTTTTCCCAATATCGATTGTTTACAAATACTCCATATGGCACCTAAAGGGTCAAAACTCAACTTCTTGGAATCTATAGAAATTTACAGACATTCAAAGGACCATAATATAAATTTACTGAATAGTCAATTAGATGTAGCAAATTCTCCTTTGTTCAAACTTTTTTAACATAAAATAGACCCACATCTGTTCATCATATAAACATAAAATACCAAAAATCTGTTTTAGTCTTAGTTAAGCGTTTGACAATGTAGTTGTACTACGAAATCGCGATAACGCAATTGTAAAATCTTTACAAATATATTTAGTGACAGTTAACAAAGTAATTAAGTAGTTTTATTGTTAAAATGTACTGTCACAAAGTAACGGACCACTCAATCAACTCTATATTGTGTAACTTCGAGAAAGGATAATATAATATTATTAATGAATTATGAACGTATATGTTTAAACCTCTATTTTCTATGTGAATGATTCTTAGAGGTTCTATACCTTTTTGTGTTCGGTTATCCGTATTGCTTTTTGATAACGTAATTAACGCTTGCTTTTATTTACAATGAATTAATATTTAGATCAAAGAGCATCTACAGTAATTTTCTAATTATATTTACATACAATACGTAGTTATGACCAACTTGTCAGTTACAACTATGTTGGGAATGTGGAATCTTTGGCACAATGACTACTCAGTATATATCACCACTACACCAAACATTTTATTTTTGCACTCGACGCGCGTTTCGCTAACCATATTAGCTTCATTAGGAGAAATGATTGACTCATATATACTGAGTATTGTCAATTACAGTTTAAAAGGAAAATAACTATATTTAATTTATAGTATAGGTATACAACAATAAAAATAGGTTTTTTTATAGGAGGAATATTAATAACAGGTAACTAAATCTTCAAAATTTTAATGGTAACCATAATTACCTCAAAATGGACTTTGATTAAGTGTACTGTCTATTTAACGAACTTATTTTCAGAATATTTTACCCTCTGGCACACATCGTCTGACAAAATCATATTAAAAAAATTTGGAATCACATTAAAATTTTTCTTATTTTAATAGCATATTTGATTCAATAATCGATTTATATCAGTTATTTCAATAATCCCATTCCCCAGTGGTTTTGTGATTTCAACACGACACTTAATATTTAAACTTTTAAACCCAGCTTACAAGAAAATAAAACATACTGTCTAAAATTTGAAAATAATAAATATGTTGTTATAGGTTCTGTATTTCTTATAATATATTCACAGAAACTTTTGAAAGATTGGCATGAAAAAGGTGCAATGTAATTCATAGAGTAAAATAGAAAAAAAAGTCACTTTCAGAGTATTAATTGTATTTGCAATTAAACAGTGTTAAATTTATCAGGATTATTATTAGAAAAAGTGTGTCAAACAATTAATACAGATAAAGTTATTGAAAACTAGAAGCCTCTTGAGAATAGAAAAAAATATGTTTTATTTATAATTTACACAAATATAAATAGTTTTAAATAACCGAATACTAGTTTAGACAAAAATAAAACTTTCTAAAAATCAGAATTTGGAGGATTATTTATTAATTATAAAAAAATTACACAGGCATACAAAAAAGTTTTTCACTACCAAACAGACCGCTATACCTATATGTATTTTTGGGCGCTGAAACCGAATTCGAGGTCAGAATTGAGCAATCACGTCAGGATTTTTAAATAACCAGCCGAACTAAGTTTAGAAATAAATTTCAAACTTTAATGACCAAATGACTCTACCAATACGAACGTTTTATTAAATCAATCAAGGTTCCCTGGAAGGCCTTGAGCAAATACGCCTAAAAAAAAAATGTACATTAGTAATGATAATATTGTTTCATGCATATGTATTTTTTCAAAAATGCATTTAAGATAGTGAAAAGTTGTCTTGTGAAAGCAAGCAATAGAGGTTTAATACGAGGCTGGTTTGAAAAGTCCGTGCAAAAATAAAAACTACTTATGTGTTTGGGGTAAACCTTTTTTATTTTTCGACATAGTCTCCTTTTAGGCTTATACACTTCGTCCAACGATGTTCTAGTTTGTTGATCCCTTCCGAATAATAGGATTTGTCCAAGTCTGCAAAATATTCATTAGTGTCTGCAATCACCTCCTCGTTTGATTAAAATCTTTGTCCCGCCAGCCATTTCTTCAAATTGGGGAACAAATAGTAGTCCGAGGGAGCCATGTCTGGAGAATAGGGGGGATGTGAAACGAGTTGGAATCCTATTTCCATTAATTTTGCGACCACAACTGCTGAGCTGTGTGCTGGTGCGTTGTCGTGTTGGAAAAGGACTTTCTTGTGGGCCAATCGCGGGCGTTTTTCTTGCAGCTCGGTTTTCAAACAGTCCAATAACGATGAATAATATTCACCTGTAATAGTTTTACCCTTTTCCAGATAGTAGATGCGAATCCCAAAAGACAGTCGCCATAACCTTTCCGGCCGAAGGAACGGTTTTCGCCTTTTTTGGTGCAGATTCCCCCTTGGTAACTCATTGCTTAGATTGTTGTTTGGTCTCAGAAGTATAGTAATGTATCTATGTTTCATCCACAGTGAGGAACCGACGCTTAAAGTCCTCCGGATTCTTCTGGAACAGCTGCAAACCATCCTTGCAACACTTCACACGATTCCGTTTTTGGTCAAGCGTGAGCAATCGCGGCACCCATCTTGCGGATAGCTTTCTCATGTCCAAATGTTTATGCAAAATATTATGTACCCGTTCAGTCGAGATGCCCACAGCACTAGCAATCTCACGCACCTTAACTCTTCTGTCATCCATCACCATATCATGGATTTGATCAATGATTTCTAGAGTCATAACCTCCACAGGCCGTCCAGAACGTTCAGCGTCACTTGTGCCCATATGGCCAGTCCGAAAATTTTGAAACCACTTATAAACTGTTCTAATCGAAGGTGCAGAGTCACCATAATGTTTATCAAGCTTCTCTTTAGTCTCCTGAGGCGTTTTGCCTTTCATAAAGTAATGTTTAATCACCACACGAAATTCTTTTTCGTCCATTTCTTGAAAATCACTCGACTTCCTTGATTCACACGAATGCCAAACACAAAGAAATAGACCAATATGGCTGAAACTTGGTGTGCGTTCATTCAAGAGATGCTACTAACTAAACATGACCTCGATACGCGCCGGTGGTGCCATCTCTCGGACTTTGCACGGACCTTTCAAACCAGCCTTGTAAAATCATTAATGCGGCAACTTAAACTTTGACGGATAATACTGTTGATGATTACATGTGATGCAAATAAAGCACAATTAAATTTAGTTATGATTTAGAATAATAGTCTTAGCGCGCCCTGATTGAGTTAGAAATTTCTTATTTGCAAATTTTAGAGCCTAAAAAAGTGTGATTCGAGCAAATAATTTGCGAAAATAATTATATGGAATATTGCAATTCTCAACGGCACAACAGTAACCTCCTTTCTCCGTGATTATATAAATTGTTTCTCACCCTTTTCGATTCTCTTCATTTACAAACGTTTTTAATTCTCTTTTTCTACAAACTTTCTCTTCCTTCTGTCTTTATATTCATATAAACTGCAGTCACAACAAAAAACGATGGACAATACATTTCCAAAGACACATTCCGAGATCGGATGTAAATACTGAGCGGCCATTTTGAAAAAGGACCCGTCGACGCACGCGCCGTCAAAATCCCGTCACCAAATTGGAGCTCAGTTTCGCTACTGTAGTATGTTTACTGTGGCAATACTTATCATACAATCAAGGGATTCCCCGTAAAAATATAAACGAAACGGATTGCTAACTTGGAAACGTAAAATCGGTAAAAAAATCGGAAGAATTTCCTTGTATTCTCAGAAATCGTGGAAAAATCGTTAAATTTCGGTAGGACGGACCCCCATATCGGTAGAAATACCGAAAAATCGGTAGGTTCGAGACCATTGCAGTATTGTGCCTTCCAACGGTGACGTGACGAGTTCGACATCGTATACCGGTTTCTTGAAATATCGTTGTGTACCTTTGAGTCGTCGGCTGGCTGTGACATACACCGTTGTCGATCATTAAGCAGCAGTAGTTTCGGATTCCTGGAGATCTCGGACGGAGTGAAGCAGCGACCTAAGACGCTGTTACAAGAAGCTGTGACTTATAAGTCACCATCGCAGGTGTACCTGTGACCTAAAAGTCACTGTTAAGCTCATTACTATTAGGCAGGTCGAAACAATTTTTTTTCTGAGAGAATAAAAAAATTGGAAACTCGCTGGACCAAATGTATTGAGCTCAATGCAGATTAAGTTGAGAAATAAATTTTTGTTTTTGTAAAAAATTGTTATTTACCTTGTTTTTTTCAAAACTTTTCAATCCTCCCTCGTAGATAAGCGCCTCGAAGAACTATATCGTATTTTCTTATCAGTATGTTTTTAAAGATAAGGACACTAAAATGTTTATACTACGATTCGATTAAATTTTACTTAGTAAGAGTTAGTAGACAGATAGAAACATTAGTGATGGCCCTGCCTCCGGAAATATTAAGAAATCTTTTGTGTTCCCAGTGCAAGTTATACCTTTCAACTTTTCCTGTAAATGTTTACCACAATAAAGAAATAAAATGTGCAAGATGCATACGGGATAATGATGGGGGAACAATGTCGAAACTTTATGCAGCAGTGGCTCAATACGTAAAATTTCCTTGCAAGAATCAGTACGAAGGCTGTAAACAGTTGTTAGCATTTTATGAAACACTTGAGCATGAACAGAACTGCTTCAAGACCACTGATCCTGTTTTATGCTGCAAAAATTTTGCAATGTTTTCTTCAGTAACAGTGTTTTTAAATCATGTTAGAACCATGCACCCTAATAGGTTTTTGGAAAAACCAGAATTTTACGTAAATTTAGACGGCAACAAATTGCAAAGTGAAAAATTTGGTTACATATATTGTGTGAATAATTATGCAGTTTTTATAAGATATAAGTTTCACAAAGAAATAAGAGAACTTGAATTATCGACCAAACATTTTAGCGGTAATAAACATTTAATTAAATATAAAGTGTTGTTATGTTCTTTTGACAATTGTGTTAAATTTAAATCTTCTTTTAATATGGATTCTGTACTAAAAAATATTAATATTTCTATTATGCCTCAATTGTTTCCTAAAAATATTTTATTATGCAGAATTATCTTGGACACTCAACCGGAACTTGTCCTAACGGAACATAGTATTGTTCCCTGTCTTGAAGCGTTCGATAGACACTATTTTAAACATACTTTTATGAATGTAGACCACCTAACGACTGACGAAAAAATGTATTCAACCATATTTTATAAATATAGCATTCCATGGAGAATTTATATTAAGAAAATTGTGCACGAAAAAGCTTACATGGGGATTTTTTTGGGCACTGATGCAAATCTACACAGCAAATTTATTTTTACTATTACAATACAATTATTATCATGCAAAAGATACGCAGGTAAAAGTGTTGTGCTTGAAGAATGCAATTTCAAGAGGTCCAAAAATTGGGGCAACAGTAAATTTATCGAATGGAGTGACCTTCACAACTTTTCGAATGGGTATGTAACTATTGAAGCTGAAATTAGATTTATTGATGTGAAATGATGAAAAAGATTCCGGACCATTAGCTACATAAAGCAATAAATAAATTAATGTAAGAGATGGTTATTCATTTATTTAATTTATGTCATCTAATTTACTTAATTTAGTTACTTTAATTTATTTAATCTAATTAGTGCAGTAAAAAAAAGCATTTGAAATTGCACAGTCTAGATACAGTAATATTATCATTTTATCCTCTCTGGGGTATCACCAGGAGTATTGTCCTGTGTTTTGGATCTCAAAAAACTTGTGCTCTTTTGTTTATAAACAATTTAAGTTTTCAAAACAAGTTTTTTGAGCTTAAAATGTGAATAACTCCGGTTATATAAGTCAGATTGGGACAAAGAAAACCAAACTCTTCGTAATGAAATTTCCAACAAATCCTCGTTAGTTTTAAGTCACTCAAGTGTGTATATAACCTACAAAATGGAAAAAACAGACAAAAAACTGTTTTTTTTTTTCATTTTATTGTACAGGGTGAGTCAACGATAGAGTAAAGTTCATTATCTCATTTGTTTCGGGAATGACGAAAAAATGTTAAATACAATAGTTTTAGGGAATGTTAAGGTGCACGGTTTAAATTTTTGAGTATATAGGGCACTTCAAAAAAGTGTGGCCGATATAACATATGTTTTTTTAAATGGAACATCCTATTTTCTAAGTTATTTTTCAATTGTGCGTAAAATTTTATAACTTTTTTATTAATAATGTTATATACCTAAACCTATACCTATATTTTCAATTTATTTAAAAAAATACTTTTCAGTTTTTTAAAAAATTACCAGTAGCGCCGTTGTTTCTGAAGGTGGAATAATCATAATTGGCACGACCACTCCATAGAGATGAAAAAAGACATATGTAAAAAAATTTGAGTTAGATGCTACAGGGTGCTCAAAATAAATATATATAATTCGATTATTTTAAATTGAAAAATCTCAAATTTTTTAAATGGCACACCCTGTATATTATTATTTTTTCTGATATATTTTACAAAACCCTCCAACTTTTATTAAATATGTCATATACCTATTTCTAATAGTTTTCGATTTATTTTGAATTTTTCAATTTTTATCCTTGTTTTTAATAGACTTACGCTATTGGGAAAACATACACACATGTCTACTTGAATACACATGTTTAGTCGCTTTACTATATTTTCCTTCACTTTCCATAGCATAAAGGGCGTTATTGTCCTGCACGCATCCCGTGTCCTATTTTTCATATCTACTGGTGTTGTAGGGGGATTCACATAAACACGATCTTTAATGTAGCCCCACAAAAAGAAGTCTAAAGATGTTAAGTCACATGATCGAGGGGGGCACTCAATGAATCTATCCCTACCGATCCATTTTTGTGGGTAATGATCGTTTAAAAATTTCCGAACTTTCCGGTGATAATGAGCAGGAACTCTGTTGAATCCACATTTATTCCCTTTCAAAGTTATCAACTTCTTCAAGAAGCTGGGGTAATTCGTTTTGCAAAAAAATTAGATATCTAGGCCCGTTAAGCGGTTTGCGAAAAAAATATGGACCAATAATTCGAAAATTTAATATTCCACACCATACATTAAGCGACCAATGGTTTTGGTTTTGAACTTCCCGGACCCAAAATGGATTAATTGTTGAATAATAATGCATGTTATGGCTGTTAACTGCTCCATTACTGTGAAAAGTAGCTTCATCAGAAGACATTATTTTGGATAAAAAATTTGGATCGGCCTCTATTGCTCCATTCATGGTGGTACAAAAGTTTACTCGTCGTTCAAAATCACGGTCTTGCAGTTCTTGGTGGTTCTAGTTGTATTTTCTTGTGGTACGATTAGCCTTAGATTGGGATGTGTCAGATAAGTCAGCTAGTTAACGGCTGCTGACCCGGTGATGATCTTCAACATGATGTAAAATCTCCATTTCTTTTTCCTAATTGGTAGCATTCTGGTTTACTACTTTCCATTTCGTATACTTAACGCTACCACTACCATCAAACCGTTTCATTAAGCACTGAAAAGATTTTCTAGATGGTATACGTCTATTAGAGTACTTCGCTCCGTAAAGCCTTACTGCCAAAACACAATTTTTTCCCGCCTCGCCCAGTATATAAACCATATCAATTAATTCATTTTTAGGAAAATCCATAACTATTACCTTTATACGTCACTTACTACAACAAATTAAACTATTTTTACTTGCTTAATAGACATGTCAAAATTTGATAATGCCTACATTTTTGTTTTGTCCTGTAGCATCTAACTCAAATTTCTTTACATATATCTTTTTTTGATCTCTATAGAACGCTCGTACCAATTATGCGTATTCCACCTCCAGAAACAATGGCGCTATTGGTAATTTTTTACAAAACTGAAAACTAGTATTTTTTTTTTAAAAAATTATTAAAAATATCATGGAGGAAAATATAAAAGGAAAAATTGGAGAAGACCAAGCAGGCGTTACGGCCGGAAAATCATGTATAGACCACATATACACTATAAAACAAACAATGGAAAAAAACTGGCAAAGAATAGAGAAGTTCATTTAGTCTTCATAGACATAAGAAAGGCCTATGACTCAGTACCAAGACAAAGATTATGGAACGCAATGAAAGAAATAGGCATTGACAAAGAACTAATATATGCAGTAAAAGCTCTTTACGAAAACAACACAGTGAACATAAAAATAGGACTTAAAATAGGGAAGAGACTCCAAAGATCAAAAGGCCTATTACAAGGATACTCTACATCCCCAACACTATTCAAAATATACCTCGAACAAACATTAAATAAATGGAAGCAAAAATATAGTGGAATGGGAGTCCCAATACGAGAAGATTACTTATATAACATACTCTAAGTTTCGCAGACGACCAAGTAATCATAGAGCAAGATGAGGAAGACCTCATTTATATGGTAAGAAAACTGAAAGAAGAATACACTAAAGCAGGATTAGCAATAAACTTTGATAAAACGGAATATCTAACAACAAAGGAGGGAAACGTGGAGAATCTAGAAGTAGATAACGAAACAATAATCAAAGGAACCGATAGATTTAAATATTTAGGAACCATCATTTCAAAAAACGCAACATCAGAAGAACAGATTAAAGCTAGATTAGGACAAACGCGGACATGCATAAGACAATTAAATTCGATCCTGTGGAACAAGCACATTACAAAGAGAAACAAAACACGCAGAAACAAATCAATAAAACAAAGCATAATGACATACGGGTCAGAAACATGGACGATCAACAAAAGAAATAAATCTAAAATTAACGCGGTAGAGATGGCACGTATGGAGAGAATCACAAATGAAGAAATAAGAAGCAGAATGAACATCAAAGAGAACGCAATAAACACCATTGAAGAAAAAAACGATTAAAATGGTATGGATACATGAGACGAAGCGAAGATAATAGGTGGATAAAGAAAATAACGGAGTGGAGCCCTATAGAGAGAAGAAAAAAGAGGAAGACCCAGACGATCGTGGAGAGACGATGTGGACGAGGCTATGGAGGACAGGGGTCTAACAGAGGAAGACAGCTTCAGCCTTAGAAAATCCTTGTTATATATATATATATATATATATATATATATATATATATATATATATATATATATATATATATATATATATACATATATATATATATATATATATATATATATATATATATATATATATATATATATATATATATATATATACTAGCCGGGCCCGCGGCTCTGCTCGCGTGGATTTGATTCACTACTATCGTCACTGCTTATTCCTTATGTTACCCAACGTAATAAAATATCTCCCATTATTTCTCCTTATCTCCCAATATTTCTCCTTATTTCCCATTATCTCTACATAATTTCCATTATCTAGGCTTATCTCTGCTCATCTCCCATTATTTCTCTTTATCTTCCATTATTTCTCCTTATCTCCCATTATCTAGGCTTATCTCGACTTATTTCCCATTATCTCACCATAACTCCCATTATTTAGACTTATCTCTGCTTATCTCCCATTATCTCTCTTTATCTCCCATTATTTATACTTATCTCCCATTATCTCACCATATCTCCCATTATCGAGGCTTATCTCGACTTATCTCCCATTATTTCTCCTTATCTCCAATTATCTCACCTTATCTCCCATTATCTAGGCTTATATCGAATTATATAGAACATATGTATAAATTTATAAAAACACGTAAATCGGATAAGTGGTTCTCGAGTGATAAGCGCACTAACGAACAGACAGACAGACAGAAAGACGTTGCATTTTATATATATTGTATTCTTTGCTACATGATATTGTTCCATATTTAATGCTTTAAGGAGTGTATTGCAAGAGAACGCGCTAGCGGCAAACTTTTCTCCGACTTAATTCACTATTATCGTTACTGCTTATTCCTTATGTCACCTAATAAAATGTAGCCTATAACCTGGCCAGAGAACATACGTATGGTTAAAAAAAAGCACGTAAATCGGATAAGTAGTTCTGCAGTGATAAGCACACTAACGGACAGAGACAGACGGACAGAGAGACATTGCATTTTATATATATATTATAGATATTCTCTGCTACATAATATTGTTCCATATTTAATGGTTTGGACTGTGTATTGCAAGAGAACGCGCTAGCGGCAAACTTTGTCCGACTTCATTTACTATTATTGTCACTGCTCATTCCTTATGCTACCTATAGTAATAAAATATAGCCTATAACCTGGCCGGAGAAGATATGTATGTTTAAAAAAAAAAAAGTACGAAAGTGATTCTCCAGTGATAAGCGCACTAACGGACAGACAGAATACGTTACATTTTATATATATTATAGATGTAATAAAATATATACCTATAACCTGGTCAGAAAACATATGTATGAATTTAAAAAATCACGTAAATCGGATAAGTGGTTCTCGAGGGATAACCGCATTAACGGACAGACAACAGACAGACAAACATTGCATTTTATATATATTATAGATATAGATTATTTTTATTATTATATAACCTGGCCAAAGAATATATGCATGAATTTAAAAAAAGACAGGTAAATCTGATAAGTGGTTCCTGCGTGATAAACGCCCTAATGGACAGACAGACAGACAGAGAGACATTGCATTTTATATATATTATAGATTATACATATACAGATACATAATATTGTTCCATATTTAATGGTTTAGGCTGTGTATTGCAAAGGCACGCGCTAACGGCAAACTTATTTCTGACATCATTCACTATTTTACCTCACTGCTCATTCCTTATTCTACCTATCGTAATAAAATATAGCCTATAACCTGGCCAGAGAACATATGTATGTTTTAAAAAAAAAAGTACGTAAATCGGATAAGTGGTTTTTTCAGTGATAGGCGCACTAACGGACAGACAGACAGACATACAGACAGACAGAGAGACGTTGCATTTTATATATATTATAGATGTAATAAAATATATATCTAAAATCGGGTCAGAGAACATATGTACGAATTTAAACAATCACGTAAATCGGATAAGTGGTTCTCGAGGGATAAACGGACTAACGGACAGACAGACAGACAGAGAGAGGTTGCAATTTGTTTATATTATAGGTATAGATTATTATTATTATTATATAACCTGGCCAAAGAATATATGTATGAATTTAAAAAAAGACGTAAATCGGATAAGTGGTTCTCGCGTGATAAACGCACCAGTAGACAGACAGACAGACAGAGAGACATTGCATTTTATATATATTATAGATTCTAGATATTCTCTACTACATAATATTGTTCCATATTTAATGGTTTAGACTGTGTATTGCAAGGGAACGCGCTAGCGATAAACTTTTTTCTGACTTGATTCACTATTATCGTCACTGCTCATTCCTTATGCTACCTATCGTAATAAAATATAGCATATAACCTGGCCAGAGAACACATGTATGTTTAAAAAAAAAAGTACGTAAATCGGATAAGTGGTTCTCCAGTGATAAGGTCACTAACGGACAAACAGACAGACAGACAGAGAGACGTTGCATTTTATAAATATTATAGATATATATATATATATATATATATATATATATATATATATATATATATATATATATATACATATATATATATATATATATATATATATATATATATATATATATATATATATATATATATATATATATATATATGAAATATTAGAAAAACTACTAGGTTTAGGTATATAACATTATTATTAAAAAGTTAAAACATTTTAGGCAGAATTTAAAAATAAATTAGAAAATAGGATGTCCCATTTAAAAACATATAAGTTATATCGGTCACACTTTTTTGAAGTACCCTGTATACTCAAAAATAATTTTAAACTGTGCACCTTAACATTCCCTAAAACTATTGTATTTAACATTTTTTCGTCATTCCCGAAACAAATGAGATAATGAACTTTACTCTATCGTTGACTCATCCTGTACACGTCGACTAAGTGAACCGATCGGCTTGAAACTTTCAGAAAATATGCATTTTGTCATAGTAAAAATACCCTGAAATGTTGGTACAAAAATATTGAACTCAGTGCGCACAGTTAAATTTGTTATTTAAAATTTGAATTGCCCGCCATTGATTGATACTCAAGAGAGGATAAAATCATAATATTACTGTATCTAAACTATGCCTATCTTCTATCTATTTTATTGGTGAAAATGTTTCTTTCTGTAACTTGTTATAGTTTAATAATAACGGAAGGTCACCGATAAAACATCAATCATTTGTTTGAAATTGTATGCATGTTTACATTAACATTGTACAAAATGAAATTAGGCTTCATGTATTACCAATTATCATAAACTACTGAACTAATATAGTCTTGAAACTCAAATGCTCGTTTATTTTATATGAACATTTTGTGGTCAGTTCTACATACTATTGAAATACGGGATCCCACTTTATGTTTGCGTCAATTCTGTTGTTAAGAGTTGATCTTTCACTCTACCTCACCCTTTTGGTCGTCTAAACTTTCCACGGAGTTATATAGTCTGATAGGACTGACACTTTCGTCTATACTAATTATAATATGGTTATTCTTCTGCGACAATAGTTGGTAATCAAAGTAATAGAAGTGATGATGGCATTGCATTTCTTAAAACCAGAATTATTTTTAAGTATTTACTGTTTAATTAATCAGATAATTGTTCACAATGCTCATCAGCACCTCAAAAGAGGAGACTGAATACGTCAAAATTCCCTGGACGTTAATATTAGTGTAAAAAACCGGTCAAGTGCAAATTGAGCTTGCACAATTAGTGTTCCGTACGTTGATTGCTTTTAAAATAAAAAATTTTGTTACGGTGGTATAAAATGATCAGTGACTTCACAAAACACACCCCCAAGGAGTTTTCAATAAAGTTTGTTTCCAATCTTTACTGAAAACTAATGACCTTGAAGTTTTGGTTTTTTTATATACCAAATAAATTATTAAAGGTAATGCACTCGTTTTCGTTCAATCTACACCCCGTGGAGAGCATTCCAGAATTTTTTCAAAATTTTTTGGTCAGTACTTTTCGAGATAAGGTGGGGGACAGCGATTTTTCGCGACTTTTTAAAAGTAATACAAAGAAAAGTGAGTCCAAGTACTACATTAAATATATATTTTTTACTCGTGTTTTCACAAGCTTTCATTTGACACCACATTCGATGACCTAGCAAAAAAAAATTTTTTTCGCTTCGAATTTCGCCAGTTTTAAAATTTTGCCCACTGTACAATCGGACTTCCGTAAGGATCATAGCTGTACTACTGCTCTGTTAAGGGTAATGGACGATATCCTGGAGGCTGCGGATCGTGGCGAATTGACAGCACTGGTTCTTTTGGACTATTCAAAGGCCTTTGACCGGCTAAATCATGATCTTTTTCTGAGCATTCTGAATTATATCGGGTTTGATGACAGCGCACGGCGTCTTGTTGATGCATACCTTACTGGTAGGAAGCAGATGGTCAGAGTTGGTGACGCGCTGTCGAGCCCTCTGAAAATGTCCTGCGGTGTGCCTCAGGGATCGATCGTGGGCCCGCTATTTTTCACCATTTATACGTAACAACTTATCTCATACTTAAAATATTCCTCAGCGCATTTCTAAGCTGATGACACGCAATTATACATTTCTTTTAAGCCAAGCCAAATACTGGAGGCTAATGATAAACTGACACTTGATCTAGATGCCCTTATGAAGGCCTCGAGTGCACACTGCTTGGAAATAAATCCAACTAAATCACGGCACCAGAATCAACTACAAATTGGCTTGAATAATGTAGTGCTAAGTGCATGTACTGATGCCAAAAACTTGGACCTAGTAATGGACTCCGATCTGAGATTCACGGGACATATAAATTTATCTATTAAAAGAGCATTCGCTAACCTTAAATTAATTTCACAGCCCCACAAAAAAAAACTGGGGTATACTTTTGATGCGATATATCAGATCCGTAGTGTTTTTTGCCCGCTGATCATGAATCTGACGTCAGAATATCGCCATCACATCTCAATTTTTTTTCTAACCTCAAAAAATAGGTAAAAATTAGTAAAAATTAAGAAAAATATACTCCTAAAAAATTGATTCAAGCTTTTTCATGAATCCAAAGATGTATTAATATGTATTCGGACACGCTAAGCTAATATTCATCGGTTGGATTGAGCCATACAGTTCTGTTTTCTTTCTAACCTCAATAAATCAGACAGATATAGTGCTTCTCGAATGCAAAAACGAATTCAAATTAAAATTCAACCGATTCTTACCAAATTTGGTACACGGGGGTTTTTAGGGTTGCTGATCATGAATCTGAGGTCGGATTTGCAAAATTCAAAATGGCGGATCCAAGATGGCGGACAAAATTTTTGAAAACCAACCGAACCGATTCCTACCAAATTTGGTATACAGTTGGGGAATCCTCAAACCTGATACTCTTAAACCCTAAACCCTGAAACCTTAGACTCCCACATCCTGTAACCTCAAAAAATAGACCTCAATAACCCTGTAACTTTAAAAATGAGACCCAATAAACTCAAAACCAGGACTTTTAAACCATATACTCTCAAATAGTAGACCCTTAAGCCCTAGAATTGCGAAGGTTAGACCCACGCCTAACTTTCCTTTTTTTGGCTGTATCTTGTTTTTTTTTTTTTTCCGCGAATGACCTATTCAAAAGCTTTCTGCCCAAACGCTTTTGAGGAGTTGTTTCTCTTTTTAGCGACCAGCAATAGTCCGCTAGCATATGGTCATCCCATCGTCCTTGATACCGATTTTCTATGATTTTCAGATCTTGGTGAAAACGTTCCCCTTGCTCCTCACTGTAGTCACCAAGATTATCTGGGAAATCATCGATGTGGGAGTCCAGGAAATGTAATTTTAGATTCATTAAGCAACCTAATGTTTGAAAATTTTTTACCATTTTCTCGACTATTTCTTTGTACTTATGACTTTTATTATTTCCCAAAAAGTTTGTTGCGACTTCTTTAAAACTAAGCCAAGCAGCTTTTTCAACTTTATTCATTTTAGTAACAAATAATGAATCTTGAAACAATTTTCTTATTTGTGGCCCGTCAAATACGCCTGCCTTAATTTTAGCTTCAGAAAATTTCGGAAATTTTTTATGCAAATATTTGAAACATGGGCCGTTTGTATCTAATGCTCTCGTGAATTGCTTCGTAAGTCCAAGCTTAATGTGAAGCGGGGGAATAAGAACTTTTCCTGGATCTACCAATGGTGGAAACAATACATTATTTTCACCAGGAGTGAACGATTCTCTTGTTGGCCAAATTTTTTTCTTATAATTACGTTCCCTGTCCCTGCTATTCCACAGACATTTATAACAGGGATAAAGTGTAAACCCTGACTGTTGGCCAAGCAATATTGTTACAATTTTCAGATCTCCACAAATTTTCCAGTTATGATCAGCATATTTTATTTTTATCAAAAGATGCTTCATTTTTTCATATTGCTCTTCCATAACTGTGGAATGAGCAATCGGAATGGGAGCGTAAACGTTGGTATTATGCAGCAAAACTGCCTTAATGATCCGTTTAGAAGAATCAATGAACAGTCTCCATTCTTCAGGATCGTATGAGTTATTTTGAAATTCATCCATTAGACCTTTTACATCGGTACAATATGAAAGTGACAATTCCTCGTCCATTGTGAAATATTTTCGAAATTCTTCATCTCTGTTTCTATAATAAGAAATCGTAGCTTCTGGCTTAAGTAAATGTCTTTTCTTTAAAAAGGAGGCAAGATGCTCTGAACCATCTTTGGATAAGCCTAAATCTCTGACTAGATCACTAAGTTCTGACTGTGATACGAGTATTGGTTCTGGTTTACGGTTGTATGGTAGAAATTCTTTATCTGTGTCACTAGTATATGATAGGTTGTCACTAGAACATTCATTAGTAACAGTGTTTGAATCTTTTTCGACAGTCTCAATGTTTTCGGCATGAACTGATAAGGGGAAATCATTTGTTTCCATAACATCAGCATCAAGTGGTTCAGGAGGCGGAATTAGTTTAGTTGGTCTTGTTACTGTCGAAACATCGTTATAAGTAATAGTGCTTTTATTTTTTCGGTTATACCTAGATACAACATTCATACAAAAGTAGCAATCATTTTCACTGTATGGTCTATTCCATATTGCTGGTCTGGAATATTTAATCGCCTTCTTATTGATGTACAACATTATTTTGCAAGAACTGCAAATGATGTGGGGAACCCAATCTGTATCCTGGTGCTGCATTTCAATGTTAAAACAATCCTTATATAAGGTTTTAATCTTATCCGTTATCGGTGACCCCATTTTACTCAATACGTGTTGACAGCAAATATAACAAAAAGAATCACTGTTTTTATCGCACTTATGAAAAGTCCTTGTACTGTGAGACCATTTTCTTGTAGCATTATACTCTACATGAGCCAAGTCACCCACACATGAAGAGCTACGGTCGCTGGATGACGACGGCTGCGGGCCTGCTTTCCCCACCCTGACCAACCGCCGATACTGGCTTTCCGAGTCCCTGCATCGTAATTCTCTTTCTTCTACCTGCCATGACGGCATCTAAGCCGTTATCCAGGGACTCTGCCGGCTAGTGGAGTAACACCGTTGCCCACCGTCACCACGTGAAGGTGCCCTGGATGCAGGTAGAAGAATAAAAATCGACCGATGAATTTTCTCGGCGTTCAAAATAGCGCGAAAACATCTGCCATCTTGAATTTTGCAAATCCAACCTCAGATTCGTGATCAGCGACCCAAAAAAATCCCCGTGTACCAAATTTGGTAAGGATCGGTTGAATTTTAATTTGAATTCGTTTTTGCATTCGAGAAGCACTATATCTGTCTAATTTGTTGAGGTTAGAAAGAAAACAGAACTGTATGGCTCAATCCAACCAATGAATATTAGCTTAGCGTGTCCGAATACATATTAATACATCTTTGGATTCATGAAAAAGCTTGAATCAATTTTTTAGGAGTATATTTTTCTTAATTTTTACTAATTTTTACCTATTTTTTGAGGTTAGAAAAAAATTGAGATGTGATGGCGATATTCTGACGTCAGATTCGTGATCAGCGGGCAAAAATACTACGGATCTGATATATCGCATCAAAAGTATACCCCACTTTTTTTTTTTGTGGGGCTGTGTTTTCAATCAGCGCGCTCTTCTTACCGAGAATCTTAGAAAGATGTTGTGTGACTCCATTGTTCTATCGCACTTTAACTACTGTGATGTGGTGTACGGGCCCTGCCTTTTAGACTGTGACGCTAAGAGGATCCAACTTATGCAGAATTCGTGCGTGCGTTTTATTGGCGGTATTTGAGGCCGCGAGAGGGGTGTTAGTGGAAAATTGCGTGACATAAAGTGGTTCAGAATGAATGAAAGATGGGTGCTACACAGTTCGTATTATACAATAGGATTATTTGTAATAAGTGTTCTGGCTACTTATATAGCAAAATTAAATTTAGGTACGATGCACATAACCTGGATCTAATGCATAAATTCACCTTGACTCCGCCCATGCACTTGACTTCATTGTATGAGCGTTCTTTCAGTTACCAAATAGCTAAATTGTACAATAAAGTGCCTGTTGGTCTGAGGGATGCGTCAGGTCACAGGTTTAAAAGAGCAGTGAAAACCATTGTTCATAGCTTGTGATGACTCCTTCCTCCAGCAGCTCGTACAATGGTCACCTCAATCGACCTCTCTAATGTTACATATATAAAAGTAGCCATACCCTTAGCCACCCACAGTATTAATATTAACTTCTATCATAGTGGAACATTGTGAATTGATTATATATTTTGTATTTTATATGCAACCGACCTCTCTAATGTTACATATATAGCAGTAGCCACATCCTTATCAACCCACAGTATTAATATTAACTTCTATCATGATAGTACATTGTGAATTGATTATTATATTTTGTATTTTATATGCAATACTAGTTACTAAATGTTGCTGTATACAATATGTATTCGCATTTCATGGTTGAGATAGGAAGTGTAACTTCAACTCCGCCAATTGTAATCTTACCATTTAATTACAATAAAGACATTTTATTATTATTATTATTATTTCACCCCCCAAAACTAACCCCTTAAGTCAAAATTTAACTTTTAAAACTACATGGCTTTGATGAGGCCATCAATTCCTATATTATTACCAAATTTCAACTTTCTATGACAAATAGTTTCGGAGAAAATCGGGTGTGACAGACAGACAGACAGACGGACAGACAGACGGATAGACAGTGTTCCGTACGAAATACTAAAAATCAGATGGAAATATCTGGAAACAATTACGTTTTGACATGTTCAGTTTCAAATAAAGAAAGCTGGTGGGTGAAATGTTTTTAGCGCACTCTGTATAGCTTTACCGAGATAATGTAAATTACTACATAGGCATTGACGAATATAAGTAGTAAATTTTATTTTCCTATCTGTTGCTTTATTCTCTGATGTTCACCAGATGACGCTGAGCTCTCTCTGATGTTCGTTGTTAAATTGCAGTCGCGGTTATGTTGCGATTACCTCTTCACCTAGACTGGCTAATAAGCTGTGATATAGATGAGGCGACATGCTCTAGTTCGGTTATTCATAGATTGCATCACCAGGTTATCCATTACGCTTGGATGACCGTGTTTTAATGCAAGACAAAAACGGTCTTTATATATCTATATATATATATATATATATATATATATATATATATATATATATATATATATATATATATAGCGCATTGGTATAACAATTAAAAATAAACGAAAAAATCGTATTCTTAGAAGCGCCATCTATGCCTTCGAGCAGTAAGCTTGAGAAAGGTGCGCTTTTGCAAATAAGTTGCCAGCCGTGCTGGCCGCTCTGCTTGAATGACTTAGTAAGTCGCCGGTAGAGTGCAGTAAAAGCATCTATTTGTTATATATATATATATATATATATATATATATATATATATATATATATATATATATATATATATATATCTATAATATATATAAAATGCAACGTCTCTCTGTCTGTCTGTCTGTTTGTCTTTCTGTCCGCTTATCACTGGAAAACCACTTATCCGATTTACGTACTTTTTTTTTTAAATAAATATATATATATATATATATATATATATATATATATATATATATATATATATATATATATATATATATATATATATATATGTTCTTCTCTGGCCAGGTTATAGGCTATATTTTATTACGATAGGTAGCATAAGGAATGAGCAGTGACGATAATAGTGAATGAAATCGGAAAAAAAAAGTTTGCCGCTAGCGCGTTCCTTGCAATACACAGCCTAAACCATTAAATATAGAAAAATATTGTGTAGCAGAGAATATCTATAATCTACGAGTATAATCTATAATATATATAAAATGCAATGTCTCTCTGTCTGTCTGACTGCCCATTAGTGCATTTTATCACGCGAGAACCACTTATCCGATTTACGTGTCTTTTTTAAATTTATACATATATTTTTCGGCCAGGTTATATAATAATAATAATCTATATCTATAATATATATAAAATGCAACGTCTCTCTGTCTGTCTGTCTGTCCGTTAGTGCGCTTATCCCTCGAGAACCACTTATCCGATTTACGTGATTTTTTAAATTCATACATATGTTTTCTGACCAGGTTATAGATATATATTTTATTACATCTATAATATATAAAAAATGCAACGTATCTCTGTATGTCTGTTTGTCTGTCTGTCCGTTAGTGCGCTTATCACTGGAGAACCACTTATCCGATTTACGTACTTTTTTTTTAAAACATACATATGTTCTCTGGCCAGGTTATCTATCTATAATATATATAAAATGCAACGTCTCTCTGTTTGTCTATCTGTCTGTCTGTCCGTTAGTGCGTTACGTGCTTTTTTTTAAAACATACATATGTTCTCTGGCCAAGTTAGAGGATATATTTTATTGCGTTAGGTGACATAAAGAATAAGCAGTGACGATAATAGTAAATCAAGTCGGAAAAAAGGTTACCGTTAGCGCGTTCTCTTGCAATACACTTCCTAAACCATTAAATATGGAACAATATCATGTTGCAAAGAATATATTATATATAAAATATAACGTCTCTCTGTCTGTCTGTCTGTCTGTCCGTTAGTGCGGTTATCACTTGAGAACCACTTATCCGATTTACGTGTTTTTATAAATTTATACATATGTTCTATATAATTCGATATAATTCGACATAAGCCTAGATAATGGGAGATAAAGTGAGATAATGGGAGTTAAGGAGAGATATTGCGAGATAAGTCGAGATAAGCCTAGATAATGGGAGATAAGGTGAGATAATGGGAGATAAGGAGAAATAATGGGAGATAAGGAGAAATAATGGGAGATGAGCAGAGACAAGCCTAGATAATGGAAATTATGTAGAGATAATGGGAGGTAAGGAAAAATAATGGGAGATAAGAGGAAATAATGGCAGATATTTTATTACGTTAGGTAACATAAGGAATAAGCAGTGAGGACAGTACTAAATCAAGTCCACGCGAGCGGAGCCGCGGACACGGCTAGTATATATATATATATATATATATATATATATATATATATATATATATATATATATATATATATATATATATATATATAAATAAATCCTTTTTTACGCCATTAAGTTTTCCCCCTTCGCTCTAGATTAACTTGAAACTTTTTATTATCTCTAAAATTTGAAATTTGAATAAATTATAGCAATGTTGCCAATTTACATAAAACGACATTCCATCTGACTTTCAAATTTTCTTTTATTCGCCTTTAATTTTTCCTCTCGTCCTCCTTACCGGTTTCCATATTTCTTTGTTTTGTCGAAAGTTTACTTGCGAAATTATTGTCGAGTTTAGGGAGGGATTCGTTTGTAATTAGCGATATTGTTTTTGAGGCGGAATGCTTATTATGGAAATTTAGGAGCTTTTGAATACATTCTGAGTGCTGCAGATGGTTTATAAATATACCGAAAGTTAAGCGTTAAATACATGAAAAATTGGTAAAAGTGATGATATCTCACACAGCTGGTTGCTTTAACCAGAAACAGACTTAACATTACTTGGATATATAACGGTGTTTTATTATGTTAATATCAGAATATTATTACGTGGGGTAAAAAATCCCTAGACTCTCCAAGAGATGGCAGCACAAATAAAAAAACCATACAATTTTCAGTTAGTGTCAACTCTAAAAAGATTCGTGTAAAATTTTTATGACATTTTGTCTATTAGTTTGCGAGGTACATGTGTTTGAGTGACGCTATTTTTGATTTTTGCAAAACGATAGAACCAAAAGCGTTTCATATCTTGATTAAACATTCCGTTTTGATCGAAAAAAATACAGCTCGAACCCAAGAATGGCTTGAAAGGTGTTATGACACATCTGCATAGCGCACTTAAATGCTGTCGTACAGGCACCAATGATGCACCACGTTACAGACGTCCAAATGAGGCGGACGCTCCGAAAAAAGTCCACAATATTGCTCTGAATGACCACAAAGTGAAAATGAGAGAGATAGCTGACATCGTGAAGATGTCAACAGAACGCGTATGAATATTTGAAGACCAAGCTATGTGCCCGATGGGTGCAGCGCACCCCAGTGATTGATCAAAAACAGCAACATGTCGAAGATTCAGGAACGTTCTTTGGCACTGTTTCAGTGTAATCTAAAGAAGTTTTTCCATCGATTCTTAACATTGGACGACATATGGATCCGCCACTACATGCCAGTGAATTCAAGGAGGGGCTAAAATCACATGAAAGCCGACCGAAGTGTCCAAAAACATACACATTAGGTGGAAAGATTTGGTCGAGTATTTTTTGGGATACTTACGGAATAATGCTGATTGACTATCTTGAGAAGGAGCGAACAATCACCGGAGACTATTACGTTGTTTTATTGGATAATTCGAATGGTGAAATCAAGAAAAAAGAACGCATTTAGGGAAGAAAAAGGTGTTGTTTCATCAAGATAATTTACCACCTCACAAGTCCATAAATTTGATGGTGAAATTAGACCAAGTGGGCTATGAATTGCTTCCTCATTCACCTTATTAACCAGATCTGGTTCCCAGCGATTATTATCGCTTTCCATATTTGAAATACTAACTGCTACTCCATAAAAACAAATAGTGACCACAGAATGCTTAAAGCTAAAGTCTACATAAATACAAAACAATAACGAAGGAAGCTCATAAGAAGCAAAAGCATGAAAATTAACACAGAGAAACTCAGAATTAATCAGCATGATTGCCAAGAAAAATTACAAGAAAAAATGCAAAGCTTGAATGGAAATGAGACGCTCAACGTGTACATACAAGTCACTAAAATATTACTGGAAAGATCAGATGAATTAGCAACAGATACAACAAGAAAACAACAAAAGATAAATAAAAAAACTATAGATCTAATAGTAAAAAGGAAGAAAATGAAGCGAGATACCCCTGAAGATACAGACAAGTTAAGAGAAAAGAAATAAATCAGAAAATTAAAAGAGACAAAAGGAATTACAAAATTGAAAATATACAAGAGTCTCTACAGGATGAAAGAAGGCTCAAAAATGTACTAAGAAGAATGACAGAAGGTAAGCGCCACATAAGAACAATTAGAAACGATGATAACGAACTCATAACAGACAAGGAACAACTTAGAGAAACGGTACACAAATACTATGAGAAATTGTACGAAAGTAAGACAGATCCTCCAATACGTAAAAAAAGTGAGAAAAGAATTAAAGTCACAAACGTGGGGTCAGAGAATATACTAGAAATTACAGCTGACGAAATTGTCCAAGTAATCAAGAAGATCGGTAATGGTCGTGCTCCAGAAGAAGATGGTGTAATTATCACGATGATCAAATATGGTAGCACGACTGCCATACATATGTTCGAAATAATGTCTTACCGAAGGATGAGTTCCCGAGGATTGGAATAATGCCCTACTGATACTGTTGTTCAAAAAAGGCAACCAGGAAGAACTAGAGAATTACAGGCATATAAGTTTGCTGTCAACCCTATATAAAGTATTTATAAAAATTATAACGACGAGGATAATAAATGTTGGACGGCCACCAGCTAAAAGTGCAGGCGGGGTTTCGGGGAGGTTCCAGCATTTTGGACAACCTAGAAGCAGTAAGAATGCTTATCGAGAAAGCCATGAGTACAACATTACATTGTGGTTAGCATTCATAGACTACGAGAAGGCTTTCGACTCAATCGAAACATGGACCGTTCTAAATGCATTGAACAATTGCCGAATAGACCACCGATACACAGAATTAATTGGTAATATCTATAAGAACGCCATATTTCAGATTTTGCTGGAAGAAAAGACAAACATAATTAAAACAAAAAGAGGAGTGCGACAAGGCTTCCTAAGCAGTATACATTGACTTTGGATGAAATGTTCAAACAGCTTAATTGAGAGAATCGGGGAATGTCCATAGACGGAAAACAGATACACAATCTGCGTTTTGTAGATGATATCATATTGACCAGCGAAACCACCGAAGAGATCCAACAAATGCTGAACGAACTGAACGATAAATCAAAACAAATTGGTATGAAGATCAACATTGCTAAAACCAATTATATGACCAACGTTACAGAAAATAATAACCTAAACTCCAATTTAAGAATCGAACAACAAACAATAGAAAAAGTCACATCGTATGTATATGACAGCAAATTGAAATGAGCAAGAATAATTTAAAAGCAGATTTGAAAAGAAGAATTTCGTTAGCTTGGTCTAGTTTCGGTAAATTGCAAAAAGTATTTAACTCACATCTACCTAACATCAACAAGGCTAAACTGTTTAATCAGCAAATACTGCCAGTTCTGACCTATGGTACAGGAACGTGGACCATGAATAATAGCATACAAGAAAGGTTGAAGATTGCATGAAGGGCCACGGAAACGCGAATGTTGGGATTAAAACTAAGAGATCGCATAAGAAATGAAGAGATAAGAACAAAATCCAAAGTATCAGACGTAATCGAGCGGGTTTGCGGGTTAAGATGGAACTGGACAGGACATGTGGCCCGCATGACAGATAATCGGTGGACCAAGAGACTTGTGGAATGGAGACCGCGAAGACACAAAACAGCTGTCAAACAGACAACATTGGAGAGGCCTGGGGGAGGCCTACATTCGACAACGGATGTAGGGCTGATGATGATGATGATGATAAAATTTGAAAAAGTAGCTCCAGGGAAAGAGATTTGGCTGAAACAAAGAAGTCGAATGGGAAAGTAAAGCTTATTTTAGAGAGCTCAACAAATCGTACCATATGAAAGATATCCAAATGTTGGAAGATCACTGGAATAAGTGTAACGCTCTTGAAGAAAATTATGTCAAAGGATAAAGATTTTTAGCTCGGGATTTTGCACCCTATGTAGTACTTGCTCTCTTATATCCACCACCTTGCTCTAGGAACCTTCGAAATGTATTATCAACGTTAACATAAATTATTAATTTTTCTAAAACTTACAGAAAAACTTATCTTAATATAAAAAATAATTGTTTAAAAATTGAATCAGTCGTTGTCGTATTATAAACACACATATTCTCATTCACACATGTACTCGCTGTATTTACAGCTGCACAGATGCGCAATGGGTCCATTGTGCATCTGCGCAAAAATATTAACGTATTTAATTCCTTTTAAAACTTGCGCATAGTTTAAACTTTTTCGCTTCTACGAGTATTAAAAAAATAAATGCCAATATCTTCAACCATCTATAATATATATAAAATGCAACGTCTCTCTGTCTGTCTGTCTGTCTGTCCGTTAGTGCGCTTATCACTGGAGAACCACTTATCCGATTTACATACTTTTTTTTTTAAAACATACATATGTTCTCTGGCCAGGTTATAGGCTATATTTTATTACGGTAGGTAGCATAAGGAATGAGCAGTGACGATAATAGTGAATGAAGTCGGATAAAAGTTTGCCGCTTGCGCGTTCCCTTGCAATACACAGCCTAAACCATTAAATATGGAACAATATTATGTAGCAGAGAATATCTGTAATCTATAATATATAAAACTCAATGTCTCTCTGTCTGTCTGTCTGTCCATTAGTGCGTTTATCACGCGAGAATCACATCTGATTTACGTGTTTTTTTTTTTAAATTCATACATATATTCTTTGGCCAGGTTATATAATAATAATAATAATCTATATCTATAATATATAAAATGCAACGTCTCTCTGTCTGTCTGTCTGTCCGTTAATTCGCTTATCCTTCGAGAACCACTTATCCGATTTACGTGATTTTCTAAATTCATACATATGTTCTCTGACCAGGTTATACATATATATTTTATTACATCTATAATATATATAAAATGCAACGTATCTTTGTCTATCTGTCTGTCTGTCTGTCCGTTAGTGCGCTTATCACTGGAGAACCACTTATCCGATTTACGTACTTTTTTTTTTTAACATACATATGTTCTCTGGCCAGGTTATAGGCTATATTTTATTACGATAGGTAGCATAAGGAATGAGTAGTGACGATAACAGTGAATGAAGTCGGAAAAAAGTTTGTCGCTAGCGCATTCTCTTGCAATACACAGCCTAAACAATTAAATATGGAACAATATTATGTAGCAGAGAACATCTATAATCTATAATATATATATATATATATATATATATATATATATATATATATATATATATATATATATAATGCAATGTCTTTCTGTCTGTTAGCGCTTTTATCACGCGAGAGCCACTTATCCGATTTACGTGTCTTTTTTAAATTCATACATATATTCTTTGGCCAGGTTATATAATAATATAAATCTATATCTATAATAAAGGGTGATTCATTTAGAGGTACTTTTTTTTAAATAAAAAAAAATGAATAAAAACAATTTTATTTTATAATCTTTATTATTATATAAAAGAACCATTCTTTACAATTATTTCTTAAAGATAATTTCTTTCAAATGTTGTCCGCGACTACGGTTAACAACGTCCATTCTGAAGTTCCAATTTTCAATGACGTGTGTGAGTATTTCGAGTGGTATTTGGCCAATGACTCGAGTAATATTGGCCTCCAATGCCTCAATTGTAGCTGGCTTATCCATGTAGACTTTGGACTTTACATAGCCCCAAAGGAAAAAGTCAAGAGGTGTGATGTCACATGATCTAGCCGGCCAATTCACTGGTCCAAAGCGTGAAATGATCTGTTCGCCGAATTGCTCTCGCAGTAAAGCCATGGTTTCACGGGCTGTATGGCAAGTGGCACCATCTTGTTGGAACCAAATTTCGTTGAGACCACGGGCTTCAATTTCTGGCATCAAATAGTCTGTTATCATGGCGCGATAACGGTCACCATTCACAGTAACATTCCGGCCGGCCTCTGTTTTGAAGAAATATGGACCGATTATTCCACCGGCCCATAAACCACACCAAACAGTTGTTTTTTCTGGATTTAATGGCAGCTCTTGAACCTTTTCAGGTTGTTCATCACCCCAAATACGGGCATTTTGTTTATTCACGAACCCATTAAGCCAAAAATGGGCCTCATCGGTGAACAAAATTTTTCTCGAAAACAATGGATCTTCTGCAAGCTTGTCAAGAGCCCAACGACTAAAACGGAAATCATTCGGAAGGTCGGTCGGCTTCAGTTGTTGCACTAGTTGAATTTTGTATGCTTTTAAAGAAAGTTGTTGAATATGACAGGCCAAGCTGTTGAGAACGGCGACGAATCGACACTTCACGGTCTTCGCGTACACTCTCCGCTACCGCCCCTATATTTTCTTCACTACGTGCTGGATGTGGTCTATTCGGTCGAGCATTATCCAATAATGAAAATTGGGTCTCAAACTTATTGATGGTAGAGCGAATTGTGCGTTCGGTAGGCCGATTATGTGGACCATAAGTTGCTCTAAGCGCCCGATACACATTCCTCGTAGAACGCCCATTTTCGTAATAAAGTTGAACAATTTGTAGACGCTGTGCCGGGCTAAGTCTTTCCATTATGAATTGTCAAACACTACTGAACAGGAATGCCACTTCAGTTGACACGACGCATGCGCAATATGCAATTAAATCCCCATCACAAAAAGTGCCTCTAAATGAATCACCCTTTATATATATAAAATGCAACGTCTCTCTCTGTCTGTCATTTATACGTATGTTCTATATAATTCAATATAAGTCTAGGTAATGGGAGATAAGGTGAGCTAATGGAAGATAAGTATAAATAATGGGAGATAAGGAGAAATAATGGGAGATAAGCAGAGATAAGTCTAGATAATGGGAGTTATGGTGAGATAATGGGAGATAAGGAGAAATAATGGGAGATAAGGAGAAATATTGCGAGATAAGTCGAGTTAAGCCTAGATAATGGGAGATAAGGTGAGATAATGGGAGATAAGGGGAAATAATGGAGATAAGGAGAAATAATGGGAGATGAGCAGAGATAAACCTAGATAATGGAAATTATGTAGAGATAATGGGAGATAAGGGGAAATAATGGCAGATATTTTATTACGTTAGGTAACATAAGGAATAAACAGTGACGATAGTAGTGAATCAAGTCCACGCGAGCGGAGCCTCGGACACTGCTAGTCCTGTATAAATGAAAAGCAGCATTTTATATTAATCTAGCATCTACTATAACCGCGTGTTAGATTTCGTAAAAGTCCGTTCAGCTGTTTGGAAATGATTCTGGAAAACCACACGAACTGACAGACAAATATTGTCATTCTGGCGTCTATACCAAATAAAACAACCTATTAAATTAATTTTTTTAGTATAGTGGAGACAGATGACGTAAAATGTTCATGATTTTTAGAAATTTTTAGTTACAGCTTGGAAGTCGATTTAACTACTTTGAAAAGTGCCAACATAATGTAAATTAGTTTTCTCAGCTTTTTGACCGCAAGGCCACTTTTCTTCTGTTTTAGTGCATTTTTTTCACACTTCGCTTTCGGCTCACTATTTCTTAAATATCTCAACTTCTGTTCGTTGTTAAACGACAAAAAAAAAACATTTAACTCGTCATCAAATTGCCTAAAAAAACTGTGCAGATTGCATTAAAAAAATATTAAGTACCTAAAAAAAGTAATTACTACCCCAGCTTCTTGAAAAAGTTGATAACTTTGAAATGGAACACATGTAGATTCAACAAGACGGAGCTCCTGCTCATTACCACCGGGAAGTTCGGGAATTTTTAAACGATTGTTACTCACAAAAATGGATTGGTAGGGATGGATTCATTCGGTGGCCCCCTCGATCATGTGACTTAACACCTTTAGTCTTCCTTTTGTGGGGCTGCATTAAAGATTGTGTCTATGTGAATCCCCCTACAATATCAGTAGATATGGAAAATAGGATACGGGATGCGTGCAGGACAATAACACCCCTTATGCTAAGGAAAGTGAAGGAAAATATAGTAAAACGACTAAACATGTGCATTTAAGTAGACGGGCATATTTTTGAACATTTATTACGTTATAATAATTAATCATTAGATAAGTTAAATTACTATGAGATAACAGAAAAAGCAGACAAAGAAATAAAATACAAAATACACTTACTGCAAGACGAAACGATAAGAGACCTATATAGACGACGATTAGATCAAAAATTAAATGAATTTAACTACGACAACCTCCAACAGATGTGTAACCACATAAAAGAATGCATCAAACAGGCGGCCCTAGAAGCATTAGGTAAAGAAGACAACGAGAATAAGAAACATAAAATTAGAATCTGTGAAAAAGCCAAAGAATCTATAAAGGAGAAAAAAAGACTATACGAAAAATGGCTGAATACAAAATCAGAAGAAGATCTACAGAAATATAAAGGGAAAAATGCAGAAACGAGGAGGATGATAAACAAAAGAAGCTGTTAACAGAAGACAGACTAGAATTCCAAGAAGAGAACCCTGAAGAAGAACAGAACCCTGAAGAAGAACAGAATAAGGAAAAAAAGAGATAGAAGAAGTAAAGAAGACAATAAAAACACACAAAAATAATAAATCTGCAGGGCCTGGAGGTGTGGTAAATGAAATGATTAAGTACGGGTCTAATAAATTACATCGAATGCTGAGAAACATGTTCCACAGAACGATAAATGGAGAAAAAATACCAGAGGAATGGTCAAAAGCCTATATAGTATCTATATTTAAAAAGGGAGACCGCAGAAAATGCACAAACTATAGAGGCCTAAGCATAATATCGAGTATGGGACGTTTGTACGGAAAAATTATTAAAATTATCATAGAGGAAAATATAAAAGGAAAAATTAGAGAAGACCAAGCAGGCTTTACGGCCGGAAAATCATGTATAGACCACATATACACTATAAAAGAAACAATGGAAAAAAAAAAACTGGCGAAGAATAAAGAAGTTCATCTAGCCTTCATAGACATAAGAAAGGCCTATGACTCAGTACCAAGACAAAGATTATGGAACGCAATGAAAGAAATAGGCATTGACGAAGAACTAATATACGCAGTAAAAGCTCTCTACGGAAACAACACAGTGAACATAAAAATAGGACATAAAATAGGGAAGAGACTCCAATCCTATTACAAGGATGTTCCACATCCCCAATACTATTCAAAATATACCTCGAACAAACATTAAAAAAATAGAAGCAAAAATGTAGTGGAATGGGAGTCCCAATACGAGAAGATTACTTATATACTCTAAGTTTCGCAGACGACCAAGTAATCATAGCGCCAGATGAGTTATATGGTAAGAAAACTGAAAGAAGAATACACTAAAGCAGGATTAGCAATAAACTTTGATAAAACGGAATATCTAACAACAAAGGAGGGAAACGTGGAGAATCTAGAAGTCGATAACGAAACAATAATCAAAGGAACCGATAGATTTAAATATTTAGGAACCATCGTTTCAAAAAACGCAACATCAGAAGAAGAGATTAAAGCTAGATTAGGACAAACGCGGACATGCATAAGACAATTAAATTCGATCCTGTGGGACAAACACATTACAAAAAGAAACAAAACACGCATATACAAATCAATAATACAAAACATAATGACATACGGGTCAGAAACATGGTCAATCAACAAAAGAAATAAATCTAAAATTAACGCGGTAGAGAGTATCGGAGAAGATGTTGTAGAGTGACACGTATGGAGAGAATAACAAATGAAGAAATAAGAAGCAGAATGAACATCAAAGAGAACGCAGTAAACACCATCGAGAAAAAACGATTAAAATGGGATGGACACATAAGACGGAGCGAAGATAATAGGTGGATAAAGAAAATAACGGAGTGGAGCCCTATAGGGAGAAGAAAAAGAGGAAAACCCAGACGATCGTGAAGAGACGATGTGGACGAGGCTATGGAGGACAGGGGTCTAACAGATGGAGACTGGGAAGATAGAAGTTAAATTATATTAAAATTATTATTAACTATTTGTTCATGTTTTCATAATAGCGTAAGTGTATTAAAAAAAGGTTAAAAATTGAAAAATTCAAAACAAATCGAAAACTATTAGAAATAGGTATATGACATATTTAATAAAAGTTGGAGAGTTTTGTAAAATTTATCAGAAAAAATAATAATATACAGGATGTGCAGTTTGAAAAATTTAAGATTTATGAATTTAAAATAGTCGAAATGCATAACTTTATTTTGAACACGAATTTCTTTACATATATCTTTTTTTCATCTCTATAGAACGCTCGTACCAATTATGAGTATTCCACCTTCAGAAACAATGGCGCTACTGGAAATTTTTTACTGAACTGAAAACTAGTATTTTAAAAAAAAAATCGAAATATTAGAAAAACTACTAGGTTTAGGTATATAAAATTATTAATAAAAAAGTTATAAAGAATTTAAAAATAAATTAGAAAATAGAATGTTCCATTTAAAAAAAAACATAAGTTATATCGGCCACACTTTTTTGAAGTACCCTGTATACTCAAAAATAATTTTAAACTGTGCACCTTAACATTCCCTAAAACTATTTTATTTAACATTTTTTTGTCATTCCCGAAACAAATGAGATAATGAACTTTACTCTATCGTTGACTCACCCTGTACACTCAAAGGCCTGTTTGGCTTTTTATTTGTGAAATCGTTAAAATTGGATTTCAGTTAATGGCTAATACTTCTTTGATCATTCTTAATGATGTATTGTGATAATCCGCTATGCATTAACCGTACTCTTTGAATGGTTTCTGTGGTTCGAATAGGTATTGATTTTACCGTGTGTTTGCATCTTCGAGCTTCTTTCATCAAAAAACATTCAGAATAATGTGTTCTTGCTGGACAATCATTGCCATATACTTTTTCATCATTTGGAATATATTTGTAGCATTTTATGCCAACTTTGACAATAAAATATTGTGTCTTTCGTGAGCAAAGATCAACAGGAGATCGTTTAACGTACATAACACATGTTTGGAACAACGTAATTGAACACTTTGGAGAATTTCGAGCGGTTACGCTTGATATTTCCAAGGCATTCGATCGTGTTTGGCACGATGGATTATTGACTAAGCTATGCTCTTATGGTATGTCTGAAAAGTTCTGTTCCAGTATTTCCTCAAAGAGCGTTCTTTATGAGTGACACGCGACGGATTTCTTTTTAACACCTCGTGCTCTGTTGCCAAACATCCGCTGCATTTATTGGATTCTTTTCAGAAACCGGATTGAAAGACCTAAAACTGACCAGCAACCTTGATGCATTGGAACATCAAAGAACGGTTGGTGACGAGCCTATTCTGCAAGTATTTTCATGGAAAGTGTTCGATGAATGTAGCGCGCTTAATTCCTCCCAAAGCGATGCATGCTAGGACTACACGTCGCGCTAATATTTCATATCTGTATGAGGTGCAGCTTCTCACTCCTCGTAAAGCCCTTTTTCAATCAATCTTTTATATGGAGAATGAAGCTAGACACCAAAAAGGCTTCTGGCGCTGACGGAATACCTGCCATAGTTCTCAAAAACTGTGTCAGGGAACTAACACCAGTTTTCTGTAGACTTTTCAACCTATCCTACAGAAAGGGAATATTTCCTTCCTGCTGGAAATGTGTCACAGTTCAGGCTAAAAAAGGCAAGAGGACCTTGCCAAATAACTACCGACCAATCGCACTGCTTTCAATAATATCGAAAGTCATGGAAAAGGTTATCAATCAGCATCTTCTAAAATATCTTGAAGGATTCAACATTATTAGCGATCACCAATATGGCTTTCGTAAAAACAGATCAACGGGAGATCTTTTGACTTATGTAACACATGTTTGGAAGAACGCTCTTGACATATCCAAGGCATTCGACCGTGTTTGGCACCATGGGCTGTTGGCTAAGCTACGTTTTTATGGTATGTCCGAAAAGTTTGTGGCTCTCATGTTTCCTCAGAGAGCGTTTTTTACGAGTAGCAGTCGACGGATTTCTTTCTAACACTTCACTATCAACGCCGGTGTAACCCAAGGCTCCATACTGTCTCCTACTCTTTTTCTCATTTATATTAACGATCTGCTGGAAAAGACCGAGAACCCAATCTACAGCTTTGCAGATGACAGTACACTTATCTCTTCATTCACTTTGAACGGTCGGACATCGGCTACTCAGACGAATATCCGCAGACAGCAGGAAGTTATTCAACTTAACAAAGACCTGGAATAAATTCTATCTTGAGGTGACAGTAACCAAGTGGAATTTAACGCTACAAAAACCCAGGCGGCAGTTTTTTCTAAAAAAGTTAACGTTGCTGAACCCAACATAATTATGTCGGGGCACTCCATTCTTCTAACATCGTCACTCAATTTGTTGGGCGTTAATTTGGGAGCAAATATGTCCTGGCATGAACATGTGGCAGGCATACCAAGGAGAGCTTTTCAAAAGTTGGGAATATTATTTCGAACCAGAAAGCTTTACACTCCACAACAACTGTTAATTCTTTACAAAGCTCAAATTCGACCAACTATGGAATACTGCTCCCATGTTTGGGGCTCTGCTCCCAAACATACATTGCATTTGTTGAATTCTGTTCAGAGAAGAGCTGTTCGTCTGATTGGAGACCCGGAACTGACTGGCGGCTTTGATTCGCTGGAACATCGAAGAACGGTTGGCGACTTGAGCCTATTCTACAAGTATTTTCATGGAAAGTGTTCGAAGGATGTGGCCCGCTTAATTCTTCCCAGAGCGGTGCATGTTAGAAGTACACGTCGCGCTAATACTTCACATCCGTATGAGGTTCAGCTTGTTACTCCTCGTACAACACTTTTCAAGCAGTCATTTATATGGAGAACATCATCCCTTTGGAATAATTTGTCCAGGACTGTGTTTCCCACCGAGTACAATTTACAGCGATTCAAGAACAACGTGAATCGCTTTCTCCGCATACGTGTCGCTCCTGTAGCGCTTTAGGGACTTCCCTGTAGCACGTATGCTAGACCCATAAAAAAAAAATGCTGAACCCACCTGATTGAAAACCCAAAATTGACCAGCAACCTTGATTCCTTTGAATATCCAAGAACGGTTGGCGACTTAAGTTTATTCTACAAGTACTTTCATGGAAAGTGTTCGATGGATGTAGCCCGCTTAATTCCCCTTGCTAGGCATATACGTAAAGCTAATATCTTACATTCGTATGAAGTTCAACTTGTCGCTCCTCCTTTCAAGCAGTCTTTTATAGGGAGAACCTTATCCCTTTGGAATAATTTGCTCAGATCTGTGTTTCCCACCGAGTCCAATTTACAGCTCTACGATGCCAATGTGAATCGCTTTTTCCACACACGTGTGCTATGCCCATAAAAAAGTTTAAATATTTTCTTAGTTTAGAAAAATGTTAGAAATTATTATGTTATTCGCGGTATATATTTGCTGAACAAAGGCACCCCCTTTACGTCTTTTGATCGGCAGTCACAACTAGTAGGACAATACCGGTAAAGTTGACCGTTTGTGTCGCCCTTTCGGACAAAGTGTGTCAGTCGTATCCTACACGATATCGAACAATACCGCCAGTTTGACCATTCAGGATGACCGCAACGCTAGAGAGCAACTTTCTGTGAAATTCACTTTATTATCGAAGTTTCTGTTGTACAACAAGCAAGCAGCCAAAGTTTTAATAGACGAATATGATATGACGTTAACAGAGTGAAACTTGGCTTGTTGGTAAATTAATAAAAAGTCGCTTTATTGTAATTGAACAGTATGTGTACACATTCTGTCCAAAAAGTAACTAAACTTTTTTAAAATATAAGATAATAATATCGCCACGAGGGCTGCCGTACGATTGTAATGGCATAGTCGGCCATAAAACCGAGAGAAAAGGTGCCTAACTATTATACCTGCTTTTACTCGTATGGTAAGAATGGCAAGTCCCACCCAATTATCTGCCAGTGTTCTACCTCTGTCTATTACGCCCCGGAATCGTACACTCGACGAGATAGCACCAATTAGCCGCTAATGACAGGAGTTTCCACTATAAAACAGGGTAGCATTTTAATTTGTTTGTGATTTGTGATTATTTGTTGATAGAAATATCACAAATAAAAATTCGAAATGCCACGAGAAGTATTGAATGATCAAAGTCGGAAGTTAGTTCTTGATTATTTCCAAAATAAAAAAGAAAATTCATTGACAAGTTTGTTTGTGATTAAGTGTGCATCCGAGGCACTAAAACTAAGTTTGAGAACGGTAGTCAGAATAAAACAAGAAGGAATTGATGGTGCTAAAAAAGAGCATACGAGGATAAGAAGAGCTCTAAAGACCAGAGACTTGAGAGAGTCCGAGAAAAATGAGATCCGAAAAGTTATTTATGACCTAATTGTAGAAGGAAAACATGTTACTTTGGACATGATACGTAAACAGCCAGAATCAAAACAAATTTTAAGCTGCAGCAGATCGACGCTTGGTTTAATTATGAAACAATTAGGATTCAAATACAAAATTGAAGAAGATACATCATGGAGAAACCAGAAATATCATCAAAACGAGTTAAGTTTTTGAGAGAGTATGTTGCCAATATGACTTCTGACGCTCCCCTAGACGTTGTGTTTTTAGACGAAACATGGATTCACCAACATGAAAGCAACATACGGACTTGGCACGATGAAAATCCTCGATCTATACGGAACAAAAAAGCAGCCGCTGGAAAAAGATACATCATCCTCCACGCTGGCAATAGCAACGGATTTATAGATGGGAGTGAGCTTGTCTTTTCCACAAGTTATGACTACCACGATAATATGAACGCAGAACTCTTTGAAAAATGTCTGAGAGAAAAACTGCTGCCGAAGCTCAAAAGGACATCTTTAATCATTATGGATAATGCACGGTATCATTCTAGACTTAGAGAAAAGGAGAAATCATCAGTTGGCTGCGAAGTAAGCAGATTAATTTCCCAGAAAATGGTCTAAAATGTGAGTTGTTAAAAATTTTAAGAAATTACAAAACAAACTTGCCGTATGCTACAGACGAACTAATTGCTGAAATTTATTCATGATTTTAAAATAAAAGTTCCAACCCTTGCAAGTTTAAGAATTACAAAAATTCTAGCCTAAACAGTAGTTATTAAAATTAGAGTTCCTAAATCAGACATTTTACTTCCAAAACTTTACTACACCCGAAATCAAAGAGTCGTGATATTCACTTCACGATTTATCAGTTCAAATTGATGTTAAAACACTTATTTGCGGGAAATAGATCTACTGATGTATGTTCTGGTGACTTACGGTTTTCCTACGGGCTTCTAGGCCTTCAATGGAACACAAAACCGATTTCACACATTCCATCACTTATGAGAAGAGCCTACTTTGGCTACTCCATATAGAAAAAACACACTAAGCCCACTACGGCTTTACGTTAAAAACTCGTACTTAATTTGGCTCTCGTAAATATTGTCAGAAGCCTCTACTGCGGCTTGATGGGCAAAGCCTGGCTGCGGCTTGATGAGAATAAGCCTTCACGGCGGCTTGGTGGAAATAAGCTTTCACGGCGGCTTGATGGTACTAAGCCAAGATCCGCGCTCTCCGGACCCTTAAATAAGCCGTGAGAACTCTGTCTCTAAAATGGCCGACTTCCGGGAAACAAACATTTCACCAATCCCGGCGTACTACGAATTCGATAGATTCGGTCGGAAACCCGCACTGCACCTGTACCATGAGCGGCTAGACGTTCCAGTGTAATACACTGCTCGATACAAAGATGAAAAGAAGTACAATATAAAGCGAAAAATCAGTAACATTACATACTCTTAAAATCTAGGAAAAAATGAATGTTACATTTACCCCCTTCCAAAAAGAAATAGACTACACTAGTCTATTAAACTAAACCTATTCATCAAAAAAAGGTACAAAGTGCTACATTGTCACTTAATACTAAGGTCAAAACTTAAAACAAAATTACAATCCTCGGACCTTACTACTAGACTTAATTTAATTAAGCACTAATATTAAGTACAATGAAAACTAAATGAAAGTCTTTGCATGATCACAAGAATCTTTCTTGAATAAAGAAAAATAAAAAAATGATTCTAGTGCAATCATTACCACTAAAAGGAAAAAGTCTTGTCAGACCATTTAGCACAAGGCCAAAAAAAAATATCTGGATAAATATCCAGACAAACGCTCGGGAAAAATCGCTATCAATGCTCTAGCTCATCGCTAAGAGAGCATTCCAAATCTAGTATCACTACTAGTCGCACTCAGAAAATAATCGCTCTCTACAGCGCAATGTCGACGTCCTGAGACATCCAGACATGCTAAAATCGCCAGGAAAAACGCTACATCGCGCAATGTCTACGTCCTGAGACATCCAGACATGCAAAAATCGCCAGGGAAAACGCTCTGGTTGATCGCCAGAAAACACGTCAGCTCATCGCCAACAAAACACTCTGGTATATCGCCAGAAAAAACCTCGGCTCCTCGCCAAGAAAACACTCTGGTACATCGCCAGAAAAAACCTCGGCTCCTCGCCAAGAAAACACTCTGTAACTAGTCCTCGACTACACAAAGTCCGCGTTCTAAAAGAACAATCTCACCATTAACATAGTGAGCAGCTATAAAGCTAACAATATCACTATAGGCACAGTGAATAGCTATAAAAGCTAAAATTCACTCTAAACACAGTGAATAGCTATAAAAGCTAAAGTTCACTAAACTGAATGATCCTGCTTCAAAAAGCAATGTTCACTAAGAACAGAATGATTAGTCCGCGCGCAACTAACATTCAAGGAAACATTCCCAGATATGAGACAGCAAGTCTCGAAATAGGACCTCCCTAAAATTACAATTTTATATATAGGAGTCCATAAACAAAACGACTCAAAATCACTCATTTTGAGCACATGCCCTCAGGCAACCAATACACAGAAATATATACATAAATATATACAGAAATATATACAGGAGTTCAAACCCCAAACTCTTGGTTATGATAACTCCATATCGAGCTTGGCGAAAGCTCTTAGCAAAAGCTAATCAAATCTTCGGCACATCGCACCAAAGTGGCAAATCTGCCTAGAAACATGAGCCAGAAAAAAACGCCCTCCGTCATTCTTCAGGGTGGCTACACAGAGATATAAAACTTAATCAGCATTGCGCTTCTTCAAGTTGCATGAAGAACCCTCGTGTACTGGTCTCGCCCTGGAACAACAACGGAAAACATCTAATTCATCCCACATAACAGGAGACAAACACCTCACCACGATATACTGAAAGGTGGAGACAATAATATACGGAAATGGTGACCCTGGTGTCCACCAACAAAAGGGAGTAGATTATAGCATCCACTAAACTAAAACGGTGTCTACCACACCACCATAAGTCACAAAAAATTTAATCAATAGGGTGTTCCGAAACACACTACTGCCAACAGCCTGTCACCACTAATAGGCTAATTTGAGCTGAGGTCGACTACAGTAGCTAGGCTCTCCTTTGGCTCAAATAGAAATAACCATTGAGTAACAAAACCTCTAAAGGTCCCAAAGGTCAAACGTTCGCCCCCCATAGACTACCCTTCCAATCAGTCTGTTCCTCAGGAAGACTAACTTCCTGCCAAACGTCGTTACGGCATCTGTTAGCACCCGGTGCATCACAGCCTGTAAAAACAGATTACTCATGGGATACAACCTAAAGGTTTACAAGGTTAACTTAACCAAGCTTCTAACGGAAATTTCCAAAAAACGAAAATGAGCTTAAAAAGCTACATGAAGCAAAAATTTCTCAATTTTTCGGTGGCAATGCAACTAAACTTTTGAAGACGACAAGAGCTTTTCCAGCTTAATCAGAAACAAGAAGAAAACATCGTTGACAGCTAAAATATTCGATCATGGTGTTAATCGTCTCCCTAGACAATAGCCTCTAGAAGAAACTGCTACAGGTATCAGGCATAACCGTTTTCTGTCAGCCCAAACTTCTAGATTACCTCTTGGAAATCTAAAAGTTCGGTTAGGAATCTTCCTTCACTGCGCTTAGCCACTCTTGACAAGGTTCTCATCTCGGTATCAGATTTTGATCATTTCTTTGTGAAACGACTGTCTTACTCTGCTCTCATCTCCCGTAACTGATCAGCCTTTAGTTCTCCTGCAGGACTTCAATTTCCTATCAACCTGATAGTAGACCGAAAAACTCATCATACGCCTATGAGTCCATGCAAAAAGTTTAATAAATTAGTGACTCAAAGGTAACGTTTAAACGGCCCTGAAAAGAATAGAAAATACCCTCAGTTTGTCAATTCAGAAGAAGATCTAAATCAAATTAATCCAAGTCTTAAACTTACTGGATATACCCAAATCAATTTACTCTTAATTGCACCCAACATATACCACTAAGGTAATAGAAATACACCCACTCGGGTAACAAACTTTGAAATTGCTCATAAAAAAAAATCTTTTGACTCCACATCATACCACACGAGCTCCATCTTGCGCTTGTCCAAACTCAAGATCACTTTGGATTGCCTCTAATCAAAATTTCGCTTCCAAGTGTCAAGAACTGGATATTATTTGGGGTCATAAGCAAATCAAATCCCGCGACCACCGACATACCAGTCTTATGATATATCCTGAGTATGACTCCTTCGCAAGCTCGCTAAAACTGAGTCGATGCTAAACATCAACCGCCATCAACCTAAGTTTGGATATGATCAGTACCCAAAACCTTAGCAAAAAACTATAAAAGTAAGCTATACTCTGCTCAACTTCTATAACAGTCAAAAAAACGAGGTCGTCACCTCTACAGAGCAACATCAAAAAAAATAAAGTAAAGCAATTAAGATAATGTAAATATAAATTATTCTTCTTCTGACAAACTTTCACTAGGGTTAGGTCCATTGAATGGTTTTAAGTCTTTAATATGCCATTGTCCTACTTTAGTCCCATCTAAAATTAACTAAACCATAAACTAAATCTGAAATCTTTTCTCTTATCACGCAATGCACATACTTAGGTACCAACTTAGATGTGAATTTATCAGCTGCACTGGAAAGAATTTTATTTTTTCGCCAAACGTGATCACCTATTTTAAAGGAAAAATCCCTTTTTCTAAGGTTGTAAGACTTACTGTTCCGTTCATAAGCCTTATGTATCCTACTACGCACGTCGGTGAAAATATCTTTTAAACCCTTTAAATTTTCGGCGTACGCGCCCCTGTTACCCGGAATTATTTCGCTGTCAACATTGACATCCAAATCTAAATTTTTATAATACGATCCAGATAGAGGTATATGTCTGCCGTAAACTAAGAAAGACGGTGTGAACCCTGTTACTTCGTGTCTTGCGGAATTTATAGCTTGTTGAATTTTGGAAATATCTCTATCCCAAGTGTCATGTGAATCAACGTAACTTCTTAAAGCGGTCCCGACTGTTCGGTTATTACGTTCAACAAAATTACATTGTGGAGAGTACACGGGATTAAAACGGATGTTAAAACCATAAGTTTCACTTAAGCTCTTAAAACTCTTAGAGGTAAACTGAGTACCGTTATCGCATATCAAGAGCGATGGAACACCGTGGATTAGAAAGACATCATTTTCCAAAATTCTCTCTATATATTCAGCTTTAGAGCTTTTCAAAGGAAATAGCATGGTATACTTTGTAAACCAGCAAGAAACCACGAGAAGCCATTTATTTCCCTTCTTTGAACGGGGAAATGGGCCTACTAGATCAGCTGCTATGACTTGAAAAGGGTAATTAACCGTTTTCTCTTTTCCCATCAGTCCCATAGGTAGTGTATTTGGAGATTTCTGCGCTCCACATACTTCACAAGTCCTCACAAACTTTAAGATATCAAAGCGCATTTTTGGCCAATAATACTGTTCCTGAACCCTGTGAAGAGTTTTATAAAAACCAAAATGACCAGAAGTAGGACGAGTGTGACACATGTCTATAACTTCCTCTCTCTGTGGTTTAGGAACTAGTATTTTCCACTCGGGTACATTAACTTTTAAAGGCAACTGGTTTGGGATAAATTTGTACACGAAATCATTTTCCACCTTCCACTGCGGAAAATTTTGAGGAAATTCTTTAATTTGCTGCCGTAAATTATCGTACCATGGATCTATACGATCTATGTCTACTGTATCAATTCTTACGCCAATCTGTGCATTAAGACTGTTTTCGTCCACTGTATGATCTGGGATTCTTGACAAAGCGTCAGGAATAACATTGTGGACTCCTTTTCTATGAATTAAATTAAACGTATGTTGTCTCAACCTAATCGCCCAACGCGCTAGTTTGCCACTAGGGTTTTTAATAGAATTAAGCCACAATAAACTATAATGATCTGTTATGACCGTGAAAGGAACATCTTCTATGTAAGGTCGAAACTTTTCGATGTTAAAGAGTACTGCTAAACATTCTTTTTCAACAACCGAATAGTTACGTTCAGCCCTTGATAAAGTTCTACTGGCATACGCTATCACTCTTTCCTCACCATTGATTTTCTGTGTTAGGACGCCCCCTAAACCGGTATTAGAAGCATCACTAGAAATATAAAACTGTTGGGAAAAATCTGGTTGGGATAAGATTGGAGCTGAAACCAATAGCTCTTTAATCTTGATAAAAGATTCTTCTGCTGCTTTTGTCCAATCTATCGATTGTCCTTTTTTTCGTCCTTTCAAAAGATCATTAATAGGCGACAACAGGGTAGAAAAATTCTCGATAAAACGTCTATACCATGAACACATTCCTACGAAGCGCTTAACTTCCGTAGTATTAGTAGGTCTCGCATAATTAACCATGCTTGTTACTTTATCCGGATCGGTACGCAAGGAATTTGAGCCTACAATATAGCCTAAAAACTTTAGAGAAGTTTTGAAAAAATCACGTTTGCTCAAATTTATCGTCAGTCCGGCCTCTTTCAATTTATCTTTTACTTCTTTAAGTAAGCGAATATGAGATTCGAAGTCTTCCGATGTTACTAAAATATCATCGAGATAGGTAAAAATATGTGGCTCATATTTCGGACCAAATATAGCGTCCATTAAACGTTGCTGAGTTTGAGCAGCGTTCTTTAGACCAAACGGCATAGTGACGAACTGAAATAGATCTCGGCCTACTACTGCAAAAGCGGTCTTTTCCTTAGAGGATTTGTCCAAAGGAATTTGCCAGAAAGCCTTTCTAAGGTCTATCGAGGATACATACTTAGCATTCCTGAGTGATGTCAAAATTCTGTCGATGTTCGGTAATGGATAGTTATCACATTTGCTGACCTCGTTGAGCTTTCTTCCGTCAAAGCATAGACGATATCACTCCGAGTTTCAACATTTCGTCTAACTCCTTATTTAATACTTTTGACATGTACGGAGACATGGCGAAGGGCCTTGTCTTTACAGGACTGGCATCAGCCGTATCTATAGACATGGTGATTTTATTCGTTCGGCCTAACCTATCTTTACTACTTATTTCCTTGAAAGAGCTTATTACTTTTTCTGCCTTTAAGCGTTCCGTCCGCGAGAGATCATCTAGGGTACATAGACGCGAGAAAAGGTTTTCTAAAGAACTTTCTGAATAACAATCTTTAAAACTTGTATGAGAATTGACTTCTAGGGACTGTGGATACCACGAATTATCTTTAAAATTTACTAGAATTCCGAATTTTTGTGCAAAATCACATCCTAAAACCAAAGTATGTGATAGAGAAGGTACTACTAGAGCAGAGATTACTAAACAATGACCATTGCAGACTAGCGGCAACTCAACCGTACCTAAAACTTTTAGACGGCTGCCATCTGCAGTGGTAACACTTCTATTTTTGACATGGCATATTTTTATACTTAAACGACTTAAAATTTTAATACCATTCTGACCTACAACGGAGGTATTTGCACGAGAGTCAAATAAAGCCGAGAAATGGACACCTAATAGATCTATCTTGATATGCGGTCTGTTATCTAAATATTTATGCACGAATAAAGGAGACATGTGACCATTTGGAGAAGCAGGAGTTTTAACTTGAGAAGGAGAATTTTTATTAGACTTAAAAAAAATCAGAAACTTTTTGTAACCATCTAGTCCAATCTGATCTATTGGAATATTTTTGTCCATCCGTGTTTTTAGAACGTTTTGGATTAGGGGCTATACTGCTAACGTGAGCTTGTGACTTAGCCGAATGTTTAGAGGCTTTTTTGTTGGTATATCCGCCTTGGTATTATACCGTCCTTACTCGTTTTTTGTACATTTGGGGCATGATGCTAGTCTCACACCAGTTGTCCCACATTTGAAACAAAATACCCTCTTCGGTGCTGTACAACTTTGGTAAGTGTGATTCGGACCTTTGCAATTCCAACACGTGAAAATTGCCTTAGGTGAAACCGACCTGTCATTCACTTTAGCTGCAGTGTCGCTAATTTTAGAATCACTATCTTTTCTTTTACCCGTTTTCTGGTTACTCCTAGAGTTCCGATTTACATTCCCAACTTTATTTGTCGAGACTCCACTTCGGCCATTTGGATTATACTCTACTTGATGTATATTAGTTTCGCCCTTTGGTCTGCTCTTTTCCAACAAATAATCGGACTCTTCAAGTTTTCTACATAACCCGGCGAGTTCGGCTACCGAATTAATATCTAGTAGAGCTAACCGATTGACGAAGCTAGGCAGAATATTCCTACGTATAAATTTAACTTTGGTACTTTCCGAAGGCTTGGTGGATAACCTACCAAATAAAGATTCCATGTGGGCAATAAAAATCACAGTGGACTCATTCTTCTTTTGTAGCCTCCTCTTTATTTCCGACCACAATTCTTCATCTTCATCACAGTGCAAGAAATCCTTCTTTAGCCTATCTACCAAGGAATGCCAGTCGTTGACACTTGATTTTATGCTTCTGAACCAAGTGAAGGCATCGCCAGTGAAGAATTCAACAGCAGAGCCGAAAAGTTCATCTTCCGATACTTTCCTAGCTTGAGCTATTTCAGTCAGCCTCTCCAAAAAAGGATAGAGTCTCTTTGAGTCTCCATTAAATTTCAATTGCCATTCGCTGACAGGAATATTTCTGGCTGCGCAATTCACGATTGGAGCTGGTACGTTTATGACGGGGGTTGTAATAGGCAACTGTGGTAACTCATGGCCAGGAGCTATCTTTTCTGCAAGATTTGCTTCCATGAGCACACATGTAGCTATTGTTTCTTGAACATATTTGGAAAACTTCGACGCTTCCTCTTCGTCATCCGGCATGGGAACTCTTTGTACGCGACCCGCTACATGCGATAAACGTGACTTAACCCGGTGTACAAGTGAATCATTTGGATCGCCGTCATAACTATCGATTAAGTTTTGGATAGAATTTAAACTCTTTTCGATACCAGCCGTTTCCTCTTTAATAGACAGAGTGTCATCCCCTATCTTTATCGTTTTTTTTTTTTCGGGCTCATTAATTTCTTTACTTAAGATCCTCGTTAGAATCTTTCTTTTATCCGCGACCGGACGTTCTGAGAAAGTACGACGGATTTTCAGTTCATAGTCTAATTCATACTCCAGTAGGTCATTGACTTTAAAATTGAAGGCTTCCATGATAAATGTATAAAATTTAAAAGAATTGTTTGAAAAGTCGTGAAAATATTTCTCCTGTGCTCCCAATAGTCAAAATAAAATCATGTAAAGGCAACTAAAATATGTAAACTTCTTTACCAAACATTTAAAAAATCTTCAACAATTTCAAAAAAATTTCTAAGTATCGCCTTGTATTAAAATTCCTTTACTAAATATTTTAAGAATTTCCTATAAAAAAACTCTAAATACCGTTTCGTATAAACAAAGTATTTTTAACATTCATGCAAAATATAGGCGAGAAAAAACGTACAGTTTTTTCTTCAGTTAACCGCAAAGTAAATAAATCTAACAGTGCAAAATTAAAGTAGACCAGCACATCCGCCAATCTGAACTATAAAGGTAGCTTTTAAGAAAAAAGTAGGAATCACTTTAATTAGAGTCAATTAACAAAATTTAAATATCTATACCACCATCAGATAAATTGAAATAAATATTCCTTCAAATTTCCTGCTTTTGTCTTATTGCTATAGTGTAGTTTCGTTTAATAAAACCTTATGAAATAAAAAATATCTGAAAAGTTAGAGCTTTTACTTTGTTTGAAAGCTAGTACACTGAACCCCTTAAAAAATAAAATTTCAAAAGCCCCGCGTTGACAGCGTCATTTTGTATCTTGGGAACTTGCCCGCACTTTGTGGCGTCATTTTTTGTACCCTGTGAAAAGTTGTTTGTCCCACGCTTGAGCGCAATTTTCTTTCAGCCCCTTTTTAATTTCTGAGAATGAATTGAGTGAATAATGATTTTAAAAGAACTAAAGAAATTAAACAAACACTAGCTCAGTTTTCCTTGGTAGAGAAATATGGGTAAGAGATAATTGTTGTACGTCTTTTTGGAATTATTTTTTTTATGGTTAAAAACTTTAATTGTACTATTTTTTTGGGCACCATTCATTTTAAAATAGAAAGGATCTAACTTCAGCTAAAAAAATGAAAAAACACTGAAGTGTTATACAGTTGTTACTAAAAAGAATTAGTCTAGTACAACCCTTCTTATCCTTAAAAGAAAGATAGGTGTACAGTGAAACACTAGCTTTAATCAACAAAAAGAAAATTTATTCATGATTTTAAAATAAAAGTTCCAACCCTTGCAAGTTTAAGAATTACAAAAATTCTAGCCTAAACAGTAGTTATTAAAATTAGAGTTCCTAAATCAGACATTTTACTTCCAAAACTTTACTACACCCGAAATCAAAGAGTCGTGATATTCACTTCACGATTTATCAGTTCAAATTGATGTTAAAACACTTATTTGCGGGAAATAGATCTACTGATGTATGTTCTGGTGACTTACGGTTTTCCTACGGGCTTCTAGGCCTTCAATAGAACACAAAACCGATTTCACACATTCCATCACTTATGAGAAGAGCCTACTTTGGCTACTCCATGTAGAAAAAAAACACTAAGCCCACTACGGCTTTACGTTAAAAACTCGTACTTAATTTGGCTCTCGTAAATATTGTCAGAAGCCTCTACTGCGGCTTGATGGGCAAAGCCTGGCTGCGGCTTGATGAGAATAAGCCTTCACGGCGGCTTGGTGGAAATAAGCCTTCACGGCGGCTTGATGGTACTAAGCCAAGATCCGCGCTCTCCGGACCCCTAAATAAGCCGTGAGAACTCTGTCTCTAAAATGGCCGACTTCCGGGAAACAAACATTTCACCAATCCCGGCGTACTACGAATTCGATAGATTCGGTCGGAAACCCGCACTGCACCTGTACCATGAGCGGCTAGACGTTCCAGTGTAATACACTGTTCGATACAAAGATGAAAAGAAGTACAATATAAAGCGAAAAATCAGTAACATTACATACTCTTAAAATCTAGGAAAAAATGAATGTTACATTTTATATATATATATATATATATATATATATATATATATATATATAAATATATATATATATATATATATATATATATATATATATATATATATATATATATATATATATATATATATATATATATATATATATATATATATATATATATATATATATATATATATAAATATATACATACATATATATATATATATATATATATATATATATATATATATATATATATATATATATATATATATATATATATATATATATATATATATATATATATATATATATATATATATATATATATATATATATATATATATATATATATAAATATATATATATATATATATATATATATATATATATATATATATATATATATATATATATATATATATATATATATATATATATATATATATATATATATATATATATATATATATATATATATATATATATATATATATATATATATATATATATATATATATATAAATATATATATATATATATATATATATATATATATATATATATATATATATATATATATATATATATATATATATATATATATATATATATATATATATATATATATATATATATATATATATATATATATATATATATATATATATATATATATATATATATATATATATATATATATATATATATATATATATATATATATATATATATATATATATATATATATATATATATATATATATATATATATATATATATATATATATATATATATATATATATATATATATATATATATATATATATATATATATATATATATATATATATATATATATATATATATATAATACATTAAAAATTTACAATCCAATCCAATCCGTTCGTCTAACAATGAATTTGCACGACGTTCCGCCAAAATCTCATTTGGCATTTTTAAGTGCTCCCTCTGCTTCTGTTACTCAATATTGTGATCTTGCTGCTGCTGCTGCTCGAAGCTAACTGAAAAACCAAGGTGCGGTCGTCGTCTTTTATAGGTCGGCATCTACGCAGACTGTAGGTGGGTGGGGTCGGAAGTGTTCGTCCGAGCATCGGTGTGTGGTAATTACGGGTTCCGGTGCTATGCTGACAGTTGACTTCTTCATGTTTTGGTTATTCCTTGGTTTAGCTAGTAGACCCTTCCATATAGTGGAGATATTCAACGCATCATCTCGCGTATTTAGCTCTCCATTCTGTTCGATTTCGAAGGCTTCTCTCACTATCCGTGTTTTATAATGTAAAATCGAGGCTATTTGTTTAAATCCCTCAAAATTGATGTTGTGACTAGTATCATGATGGTGCTGAAAAAGAGCTGATGTTTGTTTGTTTTTGATACTTATTTTATGTTCTTGGATCAGGGTGGAGATTCTTCTGTTTGTTTGTCCTCTGTACAATTTGTGGCAGTCTCCGCATGGGATGCTGTAAACTCCATGGTTTTCCAGTTTTCTCTTGTTTTTGGGGTTACCCAGGATGTCTGCCAGAGTGTTTATATGCTGTGCCTATGTCGCTTTCTTAGGACTCTTCCAATCCTATCCGTAATTCCTTTCACGTACGGTATTAGAACTCTACTTTAGTTGAGGTCGCGTTCTTCTGTCCTCGTTTGTGGACGGTGCTGCCTTTCTAATGCTATCATTATGGACTGGTCTTTATGTCCATTTTGTTTAAGGGCCGTAGTGATTTGTGTAATTTCTTGCTGTCTCGTGTCTGGTTCGGTGAGTCGGTATGATCTCGATAAGAGGGTGTTGGCTACCGACTGGATTTGGGATGGACGGTGGTGTGAGCCAGCTTTTAAATATCTATTGGTGTGGGTAGGCTTCCAGTAGACTGAGTATTGAGGTTGACCGTTATGAGCACATCAAAGAAAGGGAGGCTTTTTTCTTCTTCTACTTCCAAAGGAAACTGTATCCGGTGGTGGATTCTACTTAAATAGGCCAGGAAGTTGTCTAATTCATTTCGTCCATGTGGCCAAATTATGAAGATGTCATCCACATAACGTTTCCAGAGTTTGGGTGTGAGTGGTGAGTTTTTAAGGGCCTCTGTTTCAAAATACATCATATGGAGATTGGCTATTACTGATGAAAGGGAAGATCCCATGGGCGCTCCATCTGTATTTTGTATTGTTGAAGACAAAATAGGTATTTTTTAGACAGAGTTCCTATAGTTCTACAACATGTGCTGGGAAATCCTGGTTCATTGCTATTGTGTCTAGTGCTTCATCTACTGGAATACTGGGGTAAAGTGAAACAACATCTAGACTTGCCAGATTGTCATTTTTCTCTAGTTGAATGTCTCTGATTATGTTCGTGAGGTGTTCGGAGTTTTTGATGTATGACTCAGCACTTTCAACGGTTGGTTGCATGTCCTTTGACAAATGCTTTTCTAAGTTTTGTGTAGGCGAGGCCACCGCGCTAACAATGGGTCTAAGGGGGACGTTGAGCTTGTGTATCTTTGGTAGGCCATATAATTTTGAGCATCGGTTTGATTTCTCTCTTAAAATTATGAGTCTTTCAAACTCTGGTCCCAAGTTCGCAGCTTTTATTTTGGCCTTTGCAGTTTTTTCCAGATATGTTGTAGGGTCCCTGGTAACTGGCTTGTAGGTATCGTCTTGTAGAATAGTTTCAATTTTTGTTATGTAGTCTTTGGTATTTAGGTCCACTGTGGCATTGCCTTTGCTGGCTGGTAATATAGTGATGTTTTTGTTTTTCTTGAGCGCTTGAAAAGCTTTCCATTCTTCACATTTTATGTACAGTAATACCCCGCTTTACGCGAGGGATACGTTCCGAAAAAAATCGCGTTAACTGAAATTCGCGTATATCGAGGTTTATGATTAAACATAGTCAAAATTTAATACAAAAAAATACAAATCATTTTAATCAATCACTTTAATTCTAAGAACACTTTATGCAATACATACTCTTATTTTTTACGGAAAAATACATCTATTGTCTTTTGGGTAACGTTTTGTTTACGTTCTTGTAAAATACGTTCATAACACCCAACACTGTTTTTAATTGTTTGACACACGGTCAAGACACGGTCATCATTATTGTCTATACTCTGCAATATGTCCAAACCTGAATAAATTTTTGAAAGTGCATTTTGTATTTCCCCTGAAGATAAAACTTTCTCTTCTACTTGTTCTTCCTCATCGTAGATAGGATTATTCTGTAACTCGATCAGATCTTCATTGCTAATAGGATCGTCGTGCGTTGCTACAAGTTCTACGAGATCTTCTACCGTGACATCTTCAAGTTCAGACCCCTCAATCATTGCAGCAATGTCTTCAAGCACTTGTCTCTGCATCTGGACAATTCTTCTAGGTGCTTCCACTACATCTGGCCAAAGATTACGCCACACCCCATTCATACAACTCATTTTAACTTCCTTCCAAGCCTCTTCTATGTTGTGAATAGACTTCATAATGTTGTATGACTTCCACCACTCTCGCATAGACTGTCTTCCTTCCCCGTCAGTTTCATGAATTAGTTGGCTAAAAGTGCGGCGATGGTAATAAGCTTTGAAGTTTGCTATTGCTCCCTGGTCCATAGGTTGTAATATTGACGTAGTGTTTGGTGGAAGGAACTTTACGTACACTTTTAAGTCTCTGGGCGTATCAAGTGAGGTTGGATGTCCTGGGGCATTGTCTAAGAGTAATATAACTTTAGGTTCAAGCCCATTTCTGTCACAGTATGATTTGACTGATGGGCAAAAACTATTAGAATACCATTCTTGAAAAATTTCCCGTGTAACCCACGCCTTTCTGTTTGATCGCCACACAACTGGTAGACTTGTCTTGTCTGTGCCTCGCATTGCACGGGGTGTTTCTGAATGGTACACTAGTAAAGGTTTCAGTTTGAAATCACCAGTGGCATTACCACCCAGCAGAAGTGTTAGTCGATCTTTCGCAGCTTTGAAACCACTGG